>SJYT01016949.1:265759-388170 GCA_006410635.1 Cephalophus harveyi
CTATTGTCTAAAGTTAATCAGGGACTTCCCTGGTGGTTCAGTGGCTAAGACCCTGCACTCCCAAAGCATAGGGACTGGGTTTGATCCCTGGTCAAGGAACTAGATTGCATATGCCAAAACTAAGCGTTCTATACAGTAATGAAGATCAAAGAACCTGCATGCCACAACTAAGAACTGGTACAGCCAAATAAATAAATTTTTTTAATCAAAAAAAAAAGAAGGAATAAAGTTAAACAAAGCACAGGAAGAAACTAGTAATGTTAAGATACACATGTACAAAGAAATTGACAAAGTAGTCAGTGTTAAGGTGAGCAGCGCATATAAACATTCAGTGTTGCATCGCTAATAAATTTTCTTGTATATTATGATATAGATCACATTCCCCACAGTTTTGTATAAATTACCTAAAGCATACTAAGCAGCAAGCAAAGCTGAAGTCTGTTCTCAAATGCTAACCTTCTTCACCCCAGATCAATGTCAAGGATTTCCAGTTGGAATAACATGACACCCAATACAGTTTACTAGAGTTTCAAACAGAGAACACTGGCAGTGTTCAAGGAAGACTGAGTCTCTTGGCATCTCGCAGATAATAATTTAGTATCTGAGAATCAACCATTCAAAACACTAAACGTCCTCAGCACGCACACTAACATTTTAGACAATAAGGTTTTCAAATTGAGCATACAAAACCCTCAGTTTAGCTGTCATTTCATAATCAGACCAGCAGCACTGTCAGACTGCTCACAATGGAAAGACTGGCATTAACTCTACTCCTTAGGTCTTAGTTGACAGAGTATTCATGTTATAATACTCATTTTCACACAGTTCTTCTATATACGTGCTAATTTGCTTCAGTCGTGTCTGACTCTTTACAACCCCATGGAATGTAGCCCGCCAAGCTCCTCTGTTCGCGGGATTTCCCACGCAAGAATACTGGAGTGGGTTGCTGTTTCCTTCTCCAGGAGATCTTCCCGACCCAGGGATGGAACTGGCATCTGTTACGTCTCCTGCACAAGCAGGCAGGTTCTTCACCACTAGTGCCACCCGGGAAGTTCTTTCTATATATGTGGATTATTAATTATGTGGGGTTTAGGAGTTCGCTAGTGGTCTAGTAGTTAGGATTCTGGGTTTTCACTACCATGGCCCAGGTTCAATCCCTGTTTGGGGAATTGAGATCCCACAAGCCACATAGCATGGCCAAAAAAAAAAGTAATTATGTGGGCTTCGGATAGCAGATTAGTTATTGTTATCTTCTTTTCTTGCTACAACAAGGTTACCTTCAACAACTATAAGGACAGTATTCTCTCTTAAACTCAAGGATAAAATTGCTAGTTATTCAGAGTTGCATCAACCCTGAAGTCATGAGGGCTCAAGGAAAACAAGAAATGTGTTTGTTTTTCGATGCAGTTTGAACTCCTGTCAGCTTAAAGCCAAGGTTTCATTCTACTTATAAATGTGCCTAGATTTTGCAGTACTTTGAGATATTTCAAGAGATTTTACAAAGTAAGTTTAAAAGTACATGTAGTTCCATATAAGAGCTTCCCAGTGACTCAGTGGTAAAGAATCTACTTGCCAAATGCAGGAGACATGGGTTCAGTCCCTGGGTCTAGAAGATCCCCTGGAGGAGGAAATGGCAACCCACTCCAGTATTCTTGCCTGCTGCTGCTGCTGAGTCACTTCAGTCATGTCTGACTCTGTGCAACCCCATAGATGGCAGCCCACCAGGCTCCCCTGTCCCTGGGATTCTCCAGGCAAGAACACTGGAGTGGGTTGCCATTTCCTTCTCCAATGCAGAAAAGTGAAAGTGAAGTCGCTCAGTCATGTCTGACGCAGTGACCCCATGGACTGCAGCCTTCCAGGCTCCTCCATCCATGGGATTCTCCAGTCAAGAGTACTAGAGTGGGGTGTCATTGCCTCCTCCAAGTATTCTTGCCTAGAGAATCCCATAGACAGAGGTGCCTGGCAGGCTACAGTCCATGGGGTCACAAAGAATTGGACATGACTGGGCATACACGTAGCGCCGCAGCAGCATTTCCACACAAAGAAACATAAAGGCTCTCAGAGTATATAAAATCTGTCTTAGTGTGAAAATATAATGAGTTTATCCTATTTTTATAAATAACCCTATATGCTTTTTTGGATGCATTTTTCTTGGTTCCTGAGCCCCTTATCTATTAAAATTCAAACCACTATTAATGTAGGCTAGCACTTTTGTTATTACTGCTGTTACTTTCTTGCTTGCTTTTTTCTTTTGGTCTGATAGCAGATAATATAGAACCTGATTAGGTATACTAGGAGATTTAGATTATGTGTTTGATTTTCCCGGTCACTAACTTAGAGCATGAAAATCCACCATTGGAGTCTTACATATCAGAAAGATATACCAAAAGAAGATACACATAATGAAAGTATAATTTAAAGTCAAAAGACTGAATTCTCTTCAATCACAAGAAAGGTATTGGGTATGGTCTTGGCCTGGGTTTTTAAGAAATTCTGGGTCCTCTGAGGCAAGAAAAAAATGTTAATACTTTATTTAGGAGGCATAGATCTACAATGGTGAGAATAAAGGGAAAAAGAGAAGACAAGGAAAGATAAAATACAAAGGAATGCAATGGGCTACCATGCTGGCTACATCCATGGCAAAATGAGGTGACACTCGTGCATATTCCCTCAGCACATGGGACCACTCTGAGAAGGTATGAGGAAGAGCTGAACAGGAGGAAGTTCCACTTATTGAACTGCTGCTGCTCTTTAATCACTAAGTCATGCTTGATTCTTTGCAAACCCACAGACAGTAATCCACCTCTGTCCATGGGATTTTCCAGGCAAGAATACTGGAGTGGTTTGCCATTTCCTTCTCCAGGGGATCTTTCTGACCCAGGGACTGAACCCAAGTCTCCTGAATTGGCAGGCAGATTCTTTATCACTGAGCCACCCGGGAAGCCCATTTATTGAATACTTACTAGTAAAAGAAGTTGATATCTATATTGTCTCAAAGGAAACATAGTTCAGGAACTTCCAGAGTTAACAGTTCTCTCCAATACATTTTTCAGTCGATTACACTATCCAGTGAGTTAATGACAGCATAATGGAATGCAAACAGACCAATAAAAATCTCAAAGAAATTCTTTTTCATTTTATGAAGGAAGATTATATGATTAACTTGATATTCAAAGAAGATTTCAAGAAAATTAGTATTTTCTGAACTTCATCTCAGAAAACTTCAGACATGAAATATGTAAGGAAAAAAAACATCATCAAGGAATTTCAAATTAAAACCTTCTTTTTGATCTAAAAACTCCTCCTGATTATAGCAATAAATATTCAGGAGCATTGGAAAATCTAATATTACTAGGTTAATTTTTAACAAGTGGATACTTTTGGAGGAGTTTTCTTTGCCCTGGCTTACTGGAGCAAGTTTCCATTTCCTACTCCAGGGGATCTTTCCTACCCAGGGATCGAACCCACATCTCTTATGTCTCCTGCATTGGTAGGCATGCTCTTTACCACTAACACCACTGGGAGGCCCTTGTTTAAGCTACCCACCAAAAATACAAATCTTCAAAGAAACGGGCCTTGATCTCAAGTGTGTTTCTATTATTATGTGACTTCTCCCCACCATTCATCACCACTGATTGGATTTAAAGAAAAAAAAAAGCTAACACATGAAAAACTAATGTGGAAACAGATTTGAGCCAATCTCACTTTCTTCCCTAGGAAATTAGAACCGGCACACTGAGAAAAATGGGTCAATTAAACTCAGATACTAGACCTCTCGGATTGGAAGATATTTGAAGCCAGAAACCTTTTTGGGAAGGTCAGCAAATTAAGTAAAGAAAGTCTGTTCCTCTAAGAGAAGGAAGAACAAAGAGATCCAGAGAGGCATGACCAGGACAGCCTGCAAGAAGTAAGGGATGAGAACAGGTAACTTTTAAGCTCCGAGAAAGTGGAGTAACCACACAACTTGCCTTCCAAACCAGGTGAATTAGTTCCTTAGGGCTGCCAAATTACTGCAAACTTGGGGGTTGAATACAATGGAAATGTGTTTTTTTGCAGTTCCAGAGGTCAGAAATCTGAAATCAGCATCATTGGACCAAAATCACGGCAGCAGCAAGGCCACCTTCCCTCCAGAGACTCTAAAGGAGTATCAGCCTCTTGCCTCTTCCAGCTTCAGGTGGCCCCCAGTATCCCTTGGTTTGTGGCTACATGACACCCTGACACCCATCTCAGTTTGCCAAGTAGCCCTCTGCCTCTCTTTTAAGGAGACTTGTGATTGCATGTGGGGCAAACTGAAATAATCCAGAATAGCCTCTTCCTTTCAAAATGCTTAATAATGTACCCCTATAAAGACTCTTTTTCCTTATAAGGTAACATTCACAGGTTCTAAAGTTAGGATCGACGTGATGCTCTGGATGTATGCTCAGTTGCTCAGTCGTGTCCAACTCTTTGCGACACTCACAGACTGTAGCCCACCAGGCTCCTCTGTCCATAGAATTCTCCAGGCAAGAATACTGGGTGGGTTGCCACTTTCTACTCCAGGGATCTTCCTGATCCAGGGATCGAACCCATGTCTCCTGCATTGCAGGCAGATTATTGAAAACTGAGTCACCTGAGAAGCCCATATGATGCTTTAGAGAATCCACTATCACCTTCTAAACCAGGACTTCTTTGAGAGCAAAAGAAGAGACTTAATGTAATTCCTCAAGGATAAAAGACAAAATTGAGGTCGCTCCCAGGCAAACTGGATACATGTTCTCCCTCAAGTCCATACAAGGGTTGGAGATGAAATTCTAGCCCCTAGGCCATAATAAATCCCATTATTTTACCTCTGCACTAATTATAAATGTTCTCCTTGAAACTGCCATAGCAAGCAAATCCCAAATTTACTTCCTATCACTGAGTTCTACAAGAGATGGCCGATCTTTATGAATAATCTCTTATTTTTATAAAACTAGTTAGAGAAAATTAAGTGCTTTACAATCAAGTGATCTCTGATTAAGACCCAGGACAAACTTCAGCAGAATCAAGGGTCGCTGCCTCTCCCACTTTTCAACATATGGCACCCTTCTTGAAGGAACCCACATTTTAAGCCTTTCCTACAGAAATGCTTAATGACAGCTTGAATGCAACTGTTTAATAAATGAATAAATAAATAAATCCTCCAGGTTTCTGCAAGTGAGGGGAAATGCTTCAGTGACAGAAAGACTTTCTTATGTTTAATAAAATGATACCATCCAGACATCTGCCCATTTGCCACCTAAAGCTAAGGTTACCTTTGTTGAACTACATGCAAAGTCAGTAACTTTCCCTTCAGTGACTATAACATGGTAAAACGGAAGAAACTGTTCTGTGCCACATTGCTTATTTTTGTAATAATTCAATTGTCAGTTACCAGAGATCATCACCAAAAGCACATTCCAGCATCTTTCAATGCTGGAGCAAATAGCATTCTCTGGAAAAACTTCAAATATTTTTGCACCACAAAAAATATAATAAACCTCAGAACAGACAGAAATCAAAATGAAGCTTTTATCTGTTACCACAGGTTTTTTAAAAACTAAAGCTCCTGAGTATTCTCATTAACTACACAATTGTATATACCACTGAATATAGAGCTTGCATGGTCATTAAAATGATTGCTTATTATTCAAAGGGCCATTCCAATAAAGCCTTCTCATTAAGATGACTCTGCTTCTATTACTTTGTTTCATTTTTAGGGTCATTGCATGGCAAGAAGGTACCACTTCCCTCTTCCTACCATTAGATTTTGCTTTTATTTGATATAAAGCACCTTTCATGGCTCATCTTTTTGGTTTTTTTTTTTTCCCCATTGCAATAACAAAGGTTAGCACTGTTCAGTAATTAAAAATAGTTCCAATGTACTAAAATCAATGCTACAGTTTCCACTGAACCACCAAAAAGCTTTCATTCATTGAAAGCTACATTAAACTAATAAAATCAAGAAATCATCAAGGAAAAATAAAATAGGTGCTGGAGAGAAAAAAACCTACTTCTTTTCTGGAGAATATAATTTGACACCTATTTCTTGAGCTTTCTCAGTGGCAGAAACTATTCTAGGATAGAGATCAAGTTTCACCCCATGAGGCACTTGCAAAAACTTAGAGGAAAGAGAAAATTTTTAGAAAAATAAAATGTACTGGGTTATCAAATCTCCACAACAGGAGACCACGTGATTCTTAAGTACCAGTGACTTCTCAGTATTTAAAACATAAGGACTTGGACTTCCCTGGTGGCACAGTGGATATGAGCCCACCTGCCAATGGCAGGCAACACGGTTTGATCTCTGGTCTGGGAAGATTCCACATGCCCCAGAGCAAATACACCCGTGTGTCACAACTACTGAGCCTGAGTTCTAGATCCCACACACTGCAACTACTGAACCCGAGTGCTGCCAACTACTCTAAGCCCACGTGTCCCAGAGCCCATGCTGTGCAGCAAGAGAAGTCACTGCAATGAGAAGCCCGCACACTGCAACTAGAGCAGCCCCTGCTCACCACACCTAGAGGAAGCCAAGCACAGCAATGAAGACCCAGCACAGCCAAAAAATAATAAATACATAAACAAAATGAGGGCTCCATGAAAAGCTACCAAATCTATGAAAGCAATACCTCATGTACAATGTCACATGACAACTGCCTCAAATGATGTAGAAATGCTTATGAGAGTTCAGAGACAGGAAAAACTAAGTTGGTGGGGAGGTTCAGGCAGGTGATAGAGAGGTCAAATTGTACAGCAGCTGGAATTTGTATAGTACGACAGAAGAACCCAGTAGAAATACAGAAGTTACGTTCAAAAAATTAAGGAGAGGCTAGCTGTGCTAATGGAGAAGGCAATGGCACCCCACTCCAGTACTCTTGCCTGGAAAATCCCATGGATGGAGGAGCCTGGTAGGCTGCAGACTATGGGGTCGTTACGAGTCAGACATGACTGAGCCACTTCACTTTCACATGCATTGGAGGAGGAAATGGCAACCCACTCCAGTGTTCTTGTCTGGAGAATCCCAGGGACGGGGGAGCCTGGTGGGCTGCCATCTATGGGGTCGCACAGAGTCAGACATGACTGAAGTGACTTAGCAGCAGCAGCAGCAGCAGCTGTGCTAAATTCAGAGATGGAGTATAAAATTAGTGGATGATAAGAGTGGAAACATCAGTTGGAGAGATTACACAGTCTTTTCAAGAACACAAAAAAGTTAGGATTTTATTCTACACCAATAAAACTCTCAGCCAGGCTAGGATTAAGAAGACCTGGGTACAGCTGGAACCAATTTATTGAACCACATTTTCTTTATCTGCATTAAGTCGAGTGGAAACACCAGTTGGAGAGATTACACAGTCTTTTCAAGAACACAAAAAAGTTAGGATTTTATTCTACACCAATAAAACTCTCAGCCAGGCTAGGATTAAGAAGACCTGGGTACAGCTGGAACCAATTTATTGAACCACACTTTCTTTATCTGCATTAAGTCAGACTAGAAATCAGTCTAGGACATTGTCTTGTTGACTATGAGAAACAGTTCTTAGAGTAAAAAATATTAATTTGTTACTTGAATGATTATAATTGTACTTTTCAAGAGCCACTGAAAAGTAAAAAGCTGTTATGAATTTAACAATGCTTTTAATTTATTTCTACTCTAGTGTCCAAAATAGCATCCATACATTCATTTTTAAAAACAACTCCAATAGGTATAAGATTTACCACATTATGTTTTTAATTAGCATTTCCCTATTAGTAATGAGACTAGGCATTGTTTTGTATTTACAGATCTTTTTAAGCCTTCTATAAAATGCCTGTTCAGGTCTTCTGCCTGTTTCTCTATGATTGACTTGACAGATACTTTGTATATTCTGCATACATAATTCTTTTCAATTTTTTCCCTTTGCAAATGTTTTTCTTAGCTTTTTGATTGCTACTTTCTTCGTGGTGTTTTTATAATGAAAAGAAATTCTTCATTTTAATGAGGTGAGGTGAAGTCGCTCAGTCGTGTCCGACTCTTTGCGACCCCGTGGACTGTAACCTACTAGGCTTCTCCGCCCATGGGATTCTCCAGGCAAGAATACTGGAGTGGATTGCCATTTCCTTCTCCAGGGGATCTTCCCGACCCAGGGATCGAACCCAGGTCTCCCGCATCAGAGGCAGACGCTTTAACCTCTGAGCCACCAGGGAAGCCCCATTTTAATGAAGTTAAATTTATTATTCATTTCCTTAATGATGTGAATCTTTATTTCCTTAAGTAATCCTTCCCTATCCCAGGGTCATACAGGAATTCTATATTTTCTAAGTAAGATTTTCAAGTTTATCCTTCACACTTATATCTACCTGGTCTGTGTTTATTATCATGTGAAAAGGGTATACAAGCTGATTTTTCCACATGGATAATTATCCTACACAGGTTTTGAATATTCTATCTTTCTCCCACTGATTAGCAAAGCCATCTATGTCTTTTAACAAAAAATCTTCCCTGATCACATAGATGTGTTTCAGTACTTTCTTCTTTTCTATTGCCATGCTGCTGCTGCTGCTGCTGCTGCTGAGTCGCTTCAGTCGTGTCCGACTCTGTGCGACCCCATAGACGGCAGCCCACCAGGCTTCCCCATCCCTGGGATTCTCCAGGCAAGAACACTGGAGTGGGTTGCCATTTATTTAAATTTCTGCCAATGCCACAGTTTTAATTATTATATCTTTGTAATAAATTGTGGCACCTGTGAAGAAAAACCCCTTAACGTCTTCAAGTTCCATTAGACGTTATTTAAAATGCACAAATGTTTAGAAATACATAATACTCAACTAATAAACATGATACACAGCTTCTCTCAACTTAAACATTGGCAGAGAGGATGTGGAAATGAATCAAATTATTTAATTTGAACATAAAATCACTTATAACTGGAAAATGATTTTAGCCTTTGGACTTATATTCTGAGTATGCTTTTGTCACCCACATAATAGAAAGAGAAAAAGCAAATGCCAGATTACTGGAATATATCTCAGCCACCTATAGAAAAGACAATCCAAATAATCACTCTAAACCAAAATGAAGTACATCACCTTTGGAGACAAGAAAATTCTTTATTCCCTATCTCATAAAAGTGATGAGTTCAATAAGTGGTGAGAAAATTTTGAAATAACTGACATCTCAAAAATGATTCTTTCAACAAAAAAAAAAACAAGCTGCCCAAGGATAACACACAGATCGAGTTGCTAAAGATACAAATATGCATGAGTTCCTTTTGACCATGTCATTTACAAGGAAATGTATCAAGGATATTATTTGAAAACAAAATCTGAATTAGGCTCTGGTTTATTCTAATATATATCATACTCTTTCAGTCCTTCTGGTGTACATTTCTTTTCAATTAATATGCCACTCCATGCATTCATGTGCCACATTTTTTTCTACAGATTACACAATGAAAGGAATCATAGCGGAACACATAATTCTACTTGAATAATCAAGCTTATTTGGAAAGTCAGTTCTTATATCTGCAGCTGGGCTGTAAAGGCATCACTGGGCTCACAGATACAAGAGTATAAATGTCAGCAGGAGAACACTTGGAAAATGGGTAACATCTTCCCTCCACAGCAGCGCTCTTGGTTAAATGGAATGTTGTACTCTAAACTAAATTACTTCAAGTCTATTTGTGAAACTCAGTTGGATACATGTTTCTTATATCAACAACGGCTGGAGATAAATCTGCCAAAACCAGCAAGGTGATTTGTATTTTTAGTTACATAAAATTTTTAGACCCAGAAATGGAATCCAAGAAAAAGACAGTATTTTAGGCTCTGAATTTCCTAGATACTTTATTGAATACATCGTAATGTTTAATAGTTATATTTACCATGGGTCTCTTGGTAGCACAGAAATTATACTCATTTATCTGAACTGCCCCCCAGTGACCAAACTTATTTCCAGGGCATTTCTGCTGCTACTGAGTGGAAATTGGTAGCAAGGGAATTTAAATAAGTTGCCAAAATTATTCAATATTAAAGACAACAAGTAAGGCACAGCAAGGCCTTCTTCAAGGGATTAAGACTTCAACACCCTTAGAAACAGAGGAAATGCCTTTCTAACATTTTCACATGTTTGAGAGGAGGACAGAGTTGAAGAGTCAGTGAGCTACAAATGAGACAAAGCACCACCATGCTTCCCCTATGGGGAGGAAGAGATTTAAGGATACAAATTTGAAAAACACTCAAACAATTTTTTTTTTTTTCCCCCGTTTAAAGGATGAAGGAAGTATGCAAAATTGTAGCAGGGAGAACTGAAGTCTAAAGAATGCCAAATGCCTATGGTGTAGGATGGACCATACCATTCTCCTCAGATAATTGCTTTAAAACCTCAGTCCATTAGCCTCCAGTATATTACCTCAGGGTCCCCATCATCCATGCCCAACTGTCCATCTCTAAAGCAACTTCAGAGGACTTCCCTAGTGATACAATGGCTAAGACTCAGTGGTTCCAATGTAGGAGGCCTGGGTTCAATCCCTGATCAGGGAACTAAGATCCCACACGCCACAACTAAAGATTCCACATGTTACAACTAAGACCCAGCAAAGCCAAAAAATTATTTTAAAACTGATAATATTAAAGCAACTTCATTAGAGAACCTCAAGTGCTATTCAGAGAGAACAGAAAACCCCACACCACTATAAGCAAGATTTAAAGCAGGAATTGTACACATTTTAGGAAGCAACTATCTGTTCAGGTCCTTAAATAATAGGAGAACATTCTCTGCTTGGTATAGGTGATTCTGTAAGTGTAGCATTTGACTTGTTGGATGGAAAGACACAGATATGAGTGCACGGGCTTCTCCTCACATCCCTCCTTCCTGTGAGAGATGGTGGGTTTGTTTGCTGCTTCAGCACCTGTTCTAACCTTCCAGCCCAGCAAAGCAGGCAAGCAGGAAAACTGTACTTCCCAATCTCCTTGCAGCTAGCATTCTGCATGTTATTCAACTGCCACCAATCAGGTATTCTTGAGCAAGACCTTGATTCAGAGCTGTGTCACTCTGAAAGGAAAGCACTCACCTGCGATGGATTTACATGAAGCAAGGAAAGCAAGATGCAGGACACCTATTTTCGCTGCACTGAGGCTTGCCGAGTCAGCAAGTTCTGTGTCCATAGCTGTAGTGGCAGCTGCCTGAGCAGTAGCTTTATGCCCTCAGCAGATGCAGCAGCTCCTTCAGTAGCCAGCCTGGTCCTACACTGTCGTTCAGTCAGAGCTCGTGTGCATGCTAAGTCTTCTCAGTCCTGTCTGATTCTCTGCAACCCTATGGGCTGTAGTCTGCCAGGCTCCCTGTCCATGGGATTCTCCAGGCAAGAATACTGGAATGGGTTGCCATGCCCTCCTCCAGGGATCTTCCCGACCCAGGGATGGAACCTGGGGCTCCTGCATTGCGTGAGGATTCTTTACCACTAGCGCTACTTGGGGAGCCCCTCAATCAGGGCATGTTTCTTCAGACTTTTCAATGAAATGTTGAGCTCTTTATTTACTTCTCTAAGTAAATACTCTTCTGGCTAGAAAAGTCACAGTGGATTTTGGTATGTGTGTATCAGAACTGTAACTACTAACATATCTTACAAATCTATAAAATATTTTAAACAGAAAACAATCACTGAATGAAATCATCCACTTACATTCTGAAAATGAGTAGTGAATTAAAAATCAAGTCTCTTGTTTTAACAAATGGTTTACATAGCTATGTAAAAATATCTGTAAGTCAAAGAGACTTTGCCTGAGACACTTGTATTTTAGAAAACAAGCTGTGTTTAAATTACAAGCAAATTATATCCCTAAATTAATTTGCAGTGGAGTGACTGTGACCTTGGTTGTATTTATATAGAACATCATTGTTCTAAGTGGTGACTGAGTTTATAAGTCATCTCAAAAACATTACATAAGATTTACTGGAGCAGAAATGCCACAAAATTGCCATTAAAATAAACAAAAGTATCATATTATGAAACCAGTGATTATACAAAGCAGAAACAAATTAAGTAAAAAAAAATGGGAAGGGGGGCAGGGGAGAGGGGAGCACATGTACACCTGTGACTGATTCATGTCAATGTATGGCAAAACCACAATACTGTTAACTAATTAGCCTCCAACTAAAAGAAAGAAACTGTGGATTCGAAGAAAAATGAGGATGTTTATGTCAATGTGCATTAAAGGGTTAACTCAGTAGGCTTGAGATGCCTCAGTCCCTTTACATTCCAAAGAAAGAATTGGCCCTTAATCAGTTCCTGGGGAAATAATCCCTAAATTCTTGAAATATGCCATCTGATAAGATTCTTTTTATACCTGAGACCTTGAATTACATCAGATAATTTAAGCAAAGGAGATGTAAGGTGAATGTCTATTTTTGTTCTCCAGGACCCTTGGGACATGCTGTCTTGTTACAGGGAAGAGTCAGCTTTGGTAGATTGGATCTGTTTCTTTGATGTTAACCTTGGCTTTTTGTTGTTTTTGTTATTATAATCACATCTAATGGCCTACATCAGGGAACCCTGACCCTCTGAACATTAAAACAAACTGCCTTTGTTCGGGACCCTGTTGCTCTGGGGTGGAGTTAACTGAAGACAGATTGTCCAGGAGAATAGCACAGGCTCATTGTTTCCACCGATACAGAAAGAAAACTATTTGTCTATTCACAAGGCGTTAGACTATCACCCATAGATTATTTATTTATCACAAAGGGATAATCTAGGTCAATAATGGAGAGCTCAGGTGATCATCACCTTAAGAAGCAATCAAGCTCAGCTCCACCAATAGTGAAAAGACATGAGAGGCTGACATGTAGAATTTAGACACACAAACCACATTAATACACACATACACCTGTTATTTAAATATATATATATTTGCAATTCAATTATTTGTAACATGAAAAATTGGATTTAGTGTAGAAAAATGTGGGAATTTTGAAAGGATAATTGCCTGTATCGTATTCTTGTATATAAACACAACTGAGTTTCTGAAATAGAATGACAGTGTGTATAAAATAAATCTTTTTCATTGTATAGATCCAAAGAATCATAGAGTCTTGATACTTAATGAAAATCTGGATGTTAGTATCACTAGGAATTAACATCCAAATAGCTCTCTCTTTTGGTGGGATACCATGCTGGTAATTGTTGTTGCAATGTGAATGAGACAGATTCAAAGAAACAAAACAGCCTAACCCATATTCTTGAGAAACAGATTCTCATTGGAAAGATCTGACACATTACTTTTGTCAAGGCTGTGATTTCCCTTTCCACAAACATCTCTGAAACTCTCTTACTGAAAGATCACTGGAATCCTGGAATAAGCCAAACAAAAGGGTTATGTAACGTCTCCTTTGAAAGATTAAACTATTCACTTTTCAATCCCCAGTGTCCAAGGGCCCAATAAAATGCTCCAAAGAAACAGCATGAGAATTGAAATGCTGTTATCTTTGGAGGGTCTACTGGAAATGTTGTTGACAACTCTACTGGGAGAGAGGAAAGAGCTCTGGGCTAGGAGTCTTCAGCCATGGACTAGGCTCCAGCTCTGAAGTGTGCTGGGTGTGTCACATAGGGACTATTAGCTAGCATCACTGAGCATTAGTTTTCATTACATAATGATGTCCACAATAACATTGAGGACTGCTTTAAAAACAAAATGACTGAAAAAAACATGAAAATATTTTTCAATTCAGCACTCTGCAAATATTAGACAGAGAGTTGAAGGCGGCTTTGGGTGTTGATTCCCAGACACACTTCCTGCACCTATGCCTTTTCCCTTTTCTTCCCAGTTTCTACTTCTTTTCACTCAGAGTAGAAAGTTTGAAGGGCTTGTGTGTGCATGCTCAGTCATTTCAGTCATGTTGACTCTTTGCGACCCTATGAACCACAGCCCACCAGTCTCCACAGTCCATGGCATTTCCCAGGCAAGAATACTGGAGTGGGTTGCCATGCCCTTCTCAAGGGGATCTTCCCAACCCAGGGATCAAACCACATCTCCTGCAACTCCTGCATTGTGGGCAGAATCTTTACCACTGAGCCACCAGGGAAGCCTTTCAAGGACTCCTACTAATATTTATTAGATCAGGATTTCATTAGGGAAAATTCTGGAGGCTCCAGTGGGAAAAAATAGACCTAACTCTCCCACATTAAACATGACTTTGGCAGAAACAAAATACACATCTACACTAAATTCAACTGCTTAAACAAGGAACTACTTTGTTCTGGCAGGTTGCAAGGACCATCTTACATGCTAGGTGCTCTCAAACAGGTCAGGAAATCATGTTATGAAGAGCTTCTTAAAACGATGAGGCATATTCTTCTAAGTTTTCAGGGAAAACACATACACTTTACCAAGCTGACATTATTTTATAGGGGTCCTTTAATATTAAGGAAAAACATAGTTCTCATAGCCAAATGCTCCTTGGTCCAAGAGATTACTGGATAAAACCTATCCAAAAAAAAAACTCTCAAAGCAGATAAAAATCAAAGCCATTGGCCAAAGATAAGAAAATGTTTAAGTGTGTGTATGGTCAGTCTTACTGGGGTAGCAGGTCTGTGGTGATGGAAAGAGTATGAACAAGGAGTCAGTTCACTGGGGTTCTGCCACGTCTTGGTTATGAACTCACTTGACTTTAGACAAATGGCCTGACTTTTCAGAGCCCCAGTTTTCTCAGGGTAAGTTAGATGCATGTAAAGTCTTTCTCAACAGCAACATTCCATGGTTATCATTTTTTAATCACTTACTCTAACCCAAATTTTGTTTATAATTCTGCCTTTTCTAAAACTGGAAAATTGTGAGTTGGTCCTACAATATAATTATTTCCAATCTACTTGACTGAAAAGGATTTTAACATCAGAATGAAGTGCTTTTATGCCTAACCCTTGACAACGCACTCCAGTGTTCTTGCCTGGAGAATCCCAGGGATGGCGGAGCCTGGTGGGCTGCCATCTATGGGGTCGCACAGAGTGTCCGCACAGAGTCGGACACGACTGAAGCGACTTAGCAGCAGCAGCAACAGCATCAGAGTGAACAATTCACAGGCGAAATAACAAGAGGTAACTGAGATGTTAAATGCCATGCAAAGGGTCTTAAACACTATCTTGTAGAAAATGTATAATGAACAAAGGTTTTAGCCATTGTTGAATGAACAAATTTCTATTTGTTTTGAAATAACTTTGATGATAATATTGTTGATGAACTATAGATGGATAAACTGAAGATGAGGTTTAAATGGGGAGACAAGAGAGATGGCCTTTTGGGGAAAGCTAGGTATAGAGAAGCAAGATTCTAGAGACATTTAAAAGGTAGACCCCATTGTACTTGGTGATCAGATGAGTAGAGAAATGAATATGGGAGGAAATAGAAAGAGGGAAGAGTCAGAATCAATTCCAAGAGATCTAGCTTGGATATGTCTCCTCAAGAAAGTGGGGAGAAAGGCACAAATAAACAAATGCCTTTACATTAAGCTACAAAGCTTTTGCATACCAAAGGAAACTGTCAACAAAATTAAAAGGCTGCCTATCGAATGGGAGAGGATAGTGCAAATATCTGATAAGAGATTAATATACAAAACATACAAAGAACCCATAGAAGTCAACATCCAAATACTAAACAGCTCAAAGAAAAAATGGGCAGAGGACATACATAGTCATCTTTCCAAAGACATACAAAAGGCCAACAGGTACATGAAAAGAAGCTCAACGTCAATCATCAGGGAAATACAAATCAAAACCGCAAGGAGCTATCACCTCACGCTTGTTAAAATGGTTATTAATAAAAAGACAATAAATAGTAAGTGTTGACAAGGATGGAGAAAAGGGAACAGTTGTGCACTGCTGATGGGAATGCAAACTGGTACAGCCACTATGGAAAACAATATGGAGGTTCCTCAAAGAATTAAAAATAAAGCTACCATATGATCTAGCAATTCCACTCCTGGGTATTTACTTGAAGTAAACAAAAACATTAATTTGAAAAGATATGCACTACTAAGTTCATTGCAGCAATATTTACAGTGGTCAAGATACAGAAGCAATGCAAGTGCTCATCAAGAGATGAATGGATAAAAAAAGATATGGTACATATTGTATATAATGGAATATTGGCCACAAAAAAGAACAAAATCTTGCCATTTGTGAAAACATCAATGGACCTAAATGATATTGTGCTAAGTGAAACAAGTCAGAGAGAGAAAGACAGATACTGTACAATTTCATTTATATGTGGAATCTAAAAAACAAACAAATGAACAAGCATAACGAAACATAGTTATACATACAGAGAACAAACAGGCAGTTGCTGAAGAGGAGGAGGTAAAAAGAAATAGATAAGAGACTTGCAGTTGCAAAATAAAGGTGTCTTAAATATGAAATGCACAGTGTTGGGAACATAGTCAATAACTATTTAATATTTTTATATGGTTATGAATCATAATGAGAATTATTATGGTGATTTTTTTGAAATGTACAGAAATATCAAATCACTCTGTTGTATAACAGGACCTAGCATTGTGCTGCTGCTGCTGCTGCTGCTAAGTCGCTTCAGTCATGTCCGACTCTGTGCGACCCTAGAGACGGCAGCCCACCAGGCTCCCCCATCCCTGGGATTCTCCAGGCAAGGACACTGGAGTGGGTTGCCATTTCCTTCTCCATTGTACTATAGGTCAATTATACTTCAAAAACAAACAAACCCATAGGAAAAAGAGATAGATTTGAGATTACCAGATGTAGGGATGGGGGGAAAGGGAAGGGTGAGCAAAAGGTACAAACTTCCAGTTATAAATAAGCACTAGGCGTGTAATGTAAAACATGATAAATATATTAAGACTGTTTAACATGTTATACATGAAACTAAGAAAATAAATCCTAAGAGTTTTATCACAAGGAAAACTTTTATAATTGTTTAAATATAATTCTGTACCTACATGAGATAGTTCAGTTCAATAGCTCAGTCATGTCCAACTCTTTGCAACCCCATCGACTGCAGCACGCCAGGCTTCCCTGTCCATCACCAACTCCCAAAGCTTGCTCAAACTCATGTCCATCAAGTCGGTGATGCCATTCAACCAACTCATCCCATCATCGCCTTCTCTTCCTGCCTTCAAACTTTCCCAGCATCAGGGTCTTTACCAGTGAGTCAGTTCTTCACATCAGTGGCCAAACTATTGAAGTTTCAGTTTCAGCATCCATCCTTCCAATGAATATTCAGGACTGATTTCCTTTAGGGTTGACTGGTTGGATCTCCTGCAGTCCAGGGACTGATGTTATTGATATTTCTCCCAACAATCTTGATTCCAGCTAGTGCTTCATCTAGCCCAGCATTTTGCCTAATATACTCTGCAGGTAAGTTAAATAAGCAGGGTAACAGTATACAACCCTGATGTACTCCTTTACTGATTTGAAACCAGTCTGTTGTTCCATGTCCAGTTCTAACTGTTGCTTCTTGACCTGCATACAGATTTCTCAGGAGGCATGCAAAATGGTCTGGTATTCCCATCTCTTGAAGAATTTTCCATAGTTTGTTGTGATCCACACAGTCAAAGGCTTTGGCATAGTCTATTAAGCAGAAGTAGATGCTTTTCTGGTATTCTCTTCCATTTCAATGATCCAACGGATATTGGCAATTTGATATGAGATAGTAGATGTTCACTAAACTTACTGTGATAATCTTTTCATGATGCATGTAGGTTAAATTATTACATTATACACCTCAAACTTACATGATGCTGCAAGTAAATATATGTCAATAAACTGGAAGAAATAAAGATCTAGCCCAGAAAAAAAAGCAACAGCTCTAATGAAAGAAGAAATGTGGAGGTCCATACCAGACACAAAATGGAAGAGGTTTTCAACACATCCAAGTGAAACATTCAGTTGTTTGTAAGAAAAATGCAGATGCACTCAAGGGAGACAATGCCAAACAGAGAGAATAAAAGGTGTGAGACTCACGGGTGCCTGAGTGAGAGCAGAGATCATCACGGCAGACGTGATAACCTAGGGCAAGTTTACACAGGAGGGAAAAAATAGAAATAATGACAGGGCCCTGGGGAGTACCTACAGGCAGGGACAGAGAGAGAAGAGGGAGCTAACAAAGGAAGAAAAGAGGTGGGAGAGTTGGAGTAGACCTAGGAGCCACTGCAGGAAAGGGGAGAGAACAGAATAAATCCAAACATACAAGAGCCAGGGAAACTCATTCCAGGAAGGAGTGAGAACACCATGCGTGGTTGACCACACCACTGTTAACCAAGAAAGTACCGGAAACACATATCAAAGGGGAAAACAGAGTGCTGTGCCCATCCAGCAAGTCACAAGGCCAGAACTAGTTCTTGGGAAGCAGGGTCAGCCAAAAATGACCAAGTACCATGGAGGGAGCCCCGACTGGTCACAGAGAGGATTCAGAAAAGACCTTTCTGAAGAGCTGATGATGGAGCTGAGATCTGCTGGAGAAATGAGAGTTACCTGAGAAGGAAATGAAACAATATTACAAAAAAGGGACCATCAGGTGAAACTTCTCTATGGCAAGAGGTACAAGGGCCTGGAAGACAGTTAATGAGATTTGAGCTCTGAGCCCGAAAGGGAAAACAAGCATATGAAGTTGGGAGGTGGCAGAGGACCAGACCAGGAAGGATCCCACTGAGAATGGTAATGAGACATCACTGAATAATTTCAGGTGGGGACAGGATGCAATCAAATTTTTCATTCTGAAATGATCCAGTCAAGGGATTTGGGGCTTCCAAGGTGGTGCTAGTGGTAAAGAACCTACCTGCCAATGCAGAAGAAGTAAGAGACATGGGTTCAATTACTGGGTCAGGAAGATTCCCTGAAGAAGGGCATGGCAACCCACTCCAGTATTCTTGCTTAGAGAATCCCACAGACAGAGGAGCCTGGTGGGCTATAGTCCATGGAGTCACACAAAGTTACACCTGAAGCAACTTAGCATGCATTATACACTCAAAGGGTTTAGTGGGTAAGTGTAGGAAAGAATACAAATAGAAGTAAGGTGATTTTCCAAAATGTCTAAGCACTAAGAGTGATTCATCCTAAAATGTAGCTTTGAGGCTTGTTTGTTCAGGATTCATACCTGCTCAATGAAAAACAGTAGGAAGGATTTTTATCTGCCCGTCTATTTATCACAGGAGATGAAGGCTTGTTTGGCAATAGAGCAATACCTGTTTGAGATGTAGAGGTAAATCATTGGTGTTAGGAATTATCAATTTTCTGAAGGACTAGGAAATTATGTCCTTGCTTCTTTTGGAGTAAATACCAATGTAAACTGAAAATGGAAAAGATCCTTCATAATCTGGCTCTGCCTACTTCTCCAACCTCACCTGCCCCCTCCTCCCCCTTTACCTTGTGCTGCAGCCAGTCTAAGCCACTTGTGGTTCCCCAGTCACATCAGTTTCTCTCATCTTTCAATCTTTGTCCCAGCATTTGCTCTACTGGAGTAATGGTTATATATCCATCCTTCTGTCCAGAAGATGCTTCTCCCAGGAAGTCTTTTCTAAACCCCACAACACTGAAGTAAACGGATACCCTATCCAGATGTCCAGGTGTACAGGGCACACTGCTTGTTTCCATTCTGGAGGTTCGCCAGATCTACCTGTCAGCTGTCATTCAACTGGCTGCTGCCAGTGAAGCAGAGGAAATCTGAGAGCTTGTGGCCAAGAGCTTCCCTGGGGGCTCAGTCGATAAAGAATCTGCCCGCAATATGGGAGACCTGGGTTCGATCCCTGGATTGGGATGATCCTCTAGAGTAGGAAACGGCAACCGACTCCAATATTCTTGCCTGGCCACCATGGGGGTCTCAAAGAGTCGGACACGACTGAGCGACTTAGCACAGCACAACAGAGGTCTTCGTGGGGGAAAAGAAAATAGTCAGGGAGCAAGCAGATCAGGAACAAGTCAGGGAGTTCAATCTATTATTCTGCTGCTCAGAGAAATTATAAGGGATTATGTTGTGAACATAATGCTCATCTATTTTTTAAAAACTCTTTGAAGTAAGAATAACACAGTGGGAGACCATCACCAAGCCTCTTCCAACATCCAACAAGAGGATTCACCAGAAATCTTTCTCATTCCTCTTTAAAAAAAAAAAAAAAAATTTGCAAAATAGAAGTCCATTTTGTCACAAAATTGAAGTTCGGACATTTCAAGGAGTCTGAAATAATTTACAAAACAAAGAAAGGGATTTTTTTGTTTCCAGGCATTTCCATGAGGGTTGCCTGAAGGCAACAAAGACTGTGGAGGGAATGAGTTGTTTCCTCTCCTCTAATAGGCAGAGGGTTCGGGGTATAGCCCTGTGGGGGACTTTTTGATACTGAGTTGGACTGTGGCTTTTCCTGTCACTTCTCTCTGTAATGTAATTATTTTTGCTCTACTTGCTTGCCATATCACACAACCACACAGACCAGGGACCAACACAAACAATAGTATTATCATTTTCAACAGATGCTTACATTTATTTGAAGAAACTGGGAAAGATAGTGAAGTCAGGTTACAGAGCAATTCATAGTAATGTGACCATGCAATTTATCAAGAGACACAAACTGCCAGCAATATTGAAAAACCAGTTTCAGGACTTGGAGGATCTTACTAAAGTTACAGAGAAGTTCAAACAACCAAAGTCCCCAGTGACCGCCGTGTAAGCTCAATGGTTGGCCCAAATGGTATCATTTTCGCCCTGCACTGGAAATTAAGCAACTCTGAGCTGAAAAAGCCCATAATTTAACATGTAGGGCAAATTGCTAAAGCACTTAACCAGTGAGGTACTAATCTTCCTTTTCTATGTGAACTCAAACTGACTCCTGACAGCAAAATCAATTGAAGAGATTTACCCTAGGGATAGCTTCTAAAGAGCAGTGTAATCAGGAGATAAGGAAATTGATGGACAGTGTGTTATCACAGCCCTCCGCCAAACGCCACCAGCTACCAAACGCTTCCTACAGCCCTGAGCCTACAATTGTGTCGGAGATCCTCTCAAGCAGATCTCATTGAACTCAAGGTGTCTTGGAGTCAAGAAACCTTTTCCCATATTGATTTCATCTCCTCACGTGAAACACTTGAGGTCGAGCAAATTCGTCACATTGGTTTTTGGGGACAGCAACAGAATTATCTTAAAGAAAAAAAAAAAAAAAACTCTGATTTTTTTCATATTTTACAGAATGCTTTGAGCTACAGGTCAACGTGTTTGACAGCTGACAAATTTGCATGTGCCTTATGGCTTCTTAAACTGTCTGCTTTGAAGTCAACAGGGTTCCATAAATCCAATATTTTAATCTTGTGAGTTTTCCATTACAAGCAAATAACCATCTGATGCTTAAATTGATGAAAAGATGCTTACGGCCTCATTGCCCCATAGCAATGTGTTATGCCTTGAGACCCCCCACCTCCACACCTACAGCAGAGAGTGCATATCTCAAATGTGAATGACCACTCTATAGCTTACTAACCATGTATACCTGAACAAGTATTAAACCTCCTGGACTGTTTCCTTACCTGCATCTTTTATTACCTTCCTCCAAGGGCTGTTATGAGAAGTGAATGAGATAACATAGATAAAGTACCCAGCATAGGCCATGACACAAAATAATACCAACACTGCTTTCTTTTATTTTTTTCTTAGTACTAATGTTTGGTCTGAGTGTTGAATAAATTTAAATCTCCTGTCTAAATATCAGAACATACTTGGAGTACTGCCAGGAAAGGACACCCATCCCAGAGCTGAAATTCCCATTTCCTCTCTGCATATTCTTTAAGTTATGAACTGAACTGATATTCTTTAAGTAACCAATCCATTATATAAATTCTCCCAAATCATATCACTAACTTTGTTACCACATAGGCCTGCTTATAGGCTTCCCTAGTAGCTCAGCTGGTAAAGAATCTGCCTGCAATGCAGGAGACCCTCGTTCAATTCCTGGGTCCCCCTAGAGAAGGGATAGGCTACCCACTCCAGTATTCTTAGGCTTCCCTTGTGGCTCAGATGGTAAAGAATCTGCCTGCAATGTGGGAGAGCTGGGTTCAATCCCTGGGTTGGGAAGATCCCCTGGAGGAGGACATGGCTACCCATTCCAATATTCTTGCCTGCAGAATCCCCTTGGACAGAGGAACCTGGCAGGCTACAGTCCGTGGAGTCACAAAGAGTCGGACACGACTGAGTGACTAAGCACAGCACACACCTGCTTATCTCTACTTGTGTTTGCCACTGTCACCCTTCCATAAGCCAAATGGTTTTCAAAGTAAATTCATTTTACCCATAAAAGGACTTTAATTGTGGTGGTTCTGTATAGAGTTATACTGCGGCTATTTTGTAAACTGATAAATGAATAAAGACTGAGTTTGCACTGAAAGTTCGTTAGCTAGCTAAATGTAATAACCTAGGAGAGGAAGAGCCAGAATATTCACTGGATCTTATGGAGGGTCTGTCATCAAATTCCTGCCAACCAAATGTCAAAGAGCCTTTCCATCAGACCAGAATGAGCAACTGGGAAGATACAGGTGATCTGGATATCTGTGCCATGAAAGCAGCATAAGTTTAAAGGAGGAACGGGTTTTCCAGGAAGACAGAATAGCAGCCAGAAGCCACTCGAATGTCAATTAGGCAGAAAGTTAGGAATAAAGAAAGCTAAGCAAGATCTCTATTAAGTGGCACCATCCCTTTAGGGTTAAAACAAAATTATCTTGGATGGGATTACTAGAAAATTAGCCTCTTTGAAGTTAAGCAAGCTGAAAACATCTTCGTAGAATGTTAAAAATTCAAGTATGAAAAAAGACTTTAAGTGTTACCTAATCATCCAAAGCTTAGATGCCTGTTATAACATCCCAAGAAATGATGCATCTATTCTGAAACACCTCCAATGACTTAAAAAATAAATCATACACGTTCCAACTTTAGATGGCTGTGACCATTGGAAACTTCTTCCATATCTCAAGTCAAAAATCTCTCTCCTTGGAAGCTCTTGGTTAAAATACTAACATTCAAGTCTTCACAGAAAGTCTAATTATATGTTCACATGTGAAATGCAAGTCAAAGTGTTATTTGCTCAGTCATTTCCAACTTTTTGTGACCCCATAGACTGTAGCCCACCAAGCTCCTCTGTCCATGGAATTCTCTAGGCAAGAATACTGGAGTGGGTTGCCATTCACTTCTCCAGGGGATCTTCCCCACCCAGGGATGCCAACACTTCAAATATCAGGAAATGGTTATCACGTTACACAAGCTGCCTCTTTCCCAGAATATTTATTCTAATTTCATTCAATAAATTGTTTACATGATGTGGCTTAACCACGTTGATCACTCTTTTATATCTCTTGGCTATTTCATCTATCTAAATTCTCTTAAACTGACCTACCAGAGAAGAGAAGGAGCAAAGTTATAGCTACTCTCTTTCCAGACATCTACGTGTATTACTACAATCTCAAATCACATTCTCATTTTTCTTTGAAAGCCTCACCACATACTATGTCAATTGTGTACTTACAGCCAACACAAACCATCTGTCTCTAGAGTAGATTTGGAAATTAACAAAGGACCATATATTAAGACCTGCTAAATTTTATCCCATTAGATTCAGTCTACCTTCCAGATAATAAGTATTATCTGGTTAGTGATTCTTTTATCCACAACAAGGATGAAAAAACTTTCTATATCTTCTTCAAAGTCATTGGTAAAACTATCTGAAATGACAAGGCTGAAGATCCAGTGGAAAAGGGATAGGCTACCCACTCCAGTATTCTTGGGCTTTCTTGGTGGCTTAGCTGGTAAAGAATCTGCCTGCCATGTGGAAGACTTCAGTTAAATCACAGGGTTGGGAAGATCCCCTGAAGAAGGGAAAGGCTACCTACTCCAGTATTCTGGTCTAGAGAATTCCATGGACTGTATAATCCATGGGGTCACAAAGATTGGACACAACTGAGCAACTTTCATTTTCAAGAATAGAAACTTCCTCCAATTGAACAGAAATCCATTTTTCAATTGAATACTGGAATTTAATTTGCATATTTCATCTTGTCCACAAATTAGGAAGACCTTGTCCCATTCCTTGATTATATTCAGATAGACAGGATCATTTGGCAGCACTTCCTAGGCAAGAAATCCCATCAAAGAAAGAAAGTGAATCTAGGATGTACTTGTGTCAACCCAGTCCACATCCTGGTGATCAAGCTCTACTTCTGGTAGATGATGAATCTTTAAATAAACTACCTCTACTGGTATCATGGTTATGTATACAAACAACCTTTTTTAAATTTTCTAAATGAATACTGAGATATTTGTTTTTTATTTATTTTAATTGGAGGTAAATTACTTTACAATATTGACAGGATAACTGTCAACATCTAATCTTCCATATCTTGCCCGGTTTCCACAATTTCTCTGCAATAACAAATAGCAATTCAGTTAATTTGCTTGAATTTTCTGAGTACCCTAAGGTGTCAATTATTTTCTTCATAAGATTTGGATTCACTTGAACTGCTAATGCCCCCCTATATTCGTATTGAGTTTGCATTTCCCCATTCTAATGTCTGACCCCTCATTTTAGTATGATAATCAAGATGATTCAAGGAAATCTACTGGGTTATACCTAACACTGCATCTTCTTCCCAACTTTGTTATACTGCCTCTTCCTTGATCTTTCTCTTGCTCTGAATATACTGAAAAAATTTCGTCTTCCTTTTATTGTCAGTGGCAGTTTCTGAAAACCTGCATACATGTGAGCATTATGGCCTAATGTCTGTTTTTATACATGTGGATCATCCTCACATATTTTTAATTGATTTGCAGCCCTTTTTCTATCACTTTTACATATCTTTCAAAAGTCTGAGTTCACTAGAGATCTCTCTGTACAATGACCTTAATTTCTTTTTGGAATTCCCCCTTGTTGTTATCAGATGGACCGTTTGCAATATACAGAATCAGAATTGTATTTGCAACAAGTTCCCAAACTAGTTGTCATCTTCTCTTTGATATAGTGTGCCATGAAATCATGCCCACATTTTCCCTGATCTTTTTTGAAATCTGTCCTCAGAGTCTGCAGCAGATGACCGAACATGCCAGGTTTCCCCTCTATGATTATCACAAACCCTAAGATGCCACAGGACTACCCCCAAAGCTCCTGCTCCTTTCACTGAATCAAAAAATTTCTCCTAGATGTCACAGACAGATCCAAAGGGGTTGTTCTTTTAATGGCCTATCTTTCAGGAGACTTTATCAGTTTCTCAAAGAACCTCATGAGCTTGCAAGCACTCGACTTCATAGCAGGTTGAGATTTCTATCAGATTTCTTGATAACTAAAATCCCTCAATAATGACTGCATCTTGACACAAGGTCGTCTTTTGGCTCTTCATCAAAAGTATATTATCTTTTCTTCCGTCTGGCCAGCTTGAAAAAGACTCCAACAGTATAACTTATTCCCTTTTCAGTTTTCCTCAATGATAGTACACACCATTGTGAGTTTCTCCACTAGTGTATGTTTCCTTGATACATAGCTACTTACATCAAAAAATTTCTCCTAGATGTCACAGACAGATCCAGAGGGGCTGTTCTTTTAATAGCCTATCTTTAAGGAGACTTTACCAGTTTCTCAAAGAACCTCATGAGCTTGCAAGCACTTGACTTCATAGCAGGTTGAGATTTCTATCAGATTTCTTGATAACTAAAATCCCTCAATAATGACTGCATCTTGACATAAGGTCATCTTTTGGCTCTTCATCAAAAGTATATTATCTTTTCTTCCATCTGGCCAGCTTGAAAAAGACTCCTCCAACAGTATAACTTATTCTCTTTTCAGTTTTCCTCAATGATAGTACACACCATTGTGAGTTTCTCCACTAGTGTATGTTTCCTTGATACATAGCTACTTCTGTAAGCTCTTATTGCAAAATGTCTGTTCCTTTTAAAGAGATGTTGTCATAATCCTTCAATTTTGAATCACATCTCAATGAATTTCAATGATAATTATGAAAGTGTTAAATCTCTTGCCTATGTGTTAAATCTTACTATGTCTTGCTCATCTCTCAGGTTCTGCAGAGGCGTTTAAGAATTGGACCCTATAATTTTGGCTTTCCGGACTATTGCTGACTATTCATGCAAATCACTAAGCACCTCCTATGGTCCCTTTTACTACCCTCATTCTCTGAAATCAGAGACTACACCAATGTATCTTATCATTTGTTGTCTTCTTGTTCATATTTAGTTTAAATCTCAACCACATAATTTTTAACTTTTTATTTTATATTGGAGTATACTCAATTAACAATGTTGTGATAGTTTCAGGTGAACAGCAAAGGGACTCAGTGATATTTATACATGTATCCATTCTCCCTTAAACTGCCCCCCCCCCATCCAGGCTGCCACATAACACTGATCAGAGTTCTATGTGTTATATACAGTTGATCCTTGTTGGTTATCCATTTTCAATATAGCAATTCAGTTCAACCATATAATTTTGAGTTCTATCCTCACCCTAGCCAAAACCCCAATATTCTGAGTCTAAAGTGTATAGTTAAAAAATCTAAATTCTATTGCAGCAACACCTTCTACATTGTCATACATTCAATATCAACATTTTCCTTTTTCATGTACTTATTCAATGGACATCTTAATAGGATGTGCTGTGGTAATAACTGAGGTTATACTAGTGAAAAGATAAACAGTGTCCCCTCCCTTTAGTGAGTGTGTTCAAGTAAATGAACAGATGATTTCAATACTTGCCTATAATTCCATACTCAAACAGGAAGAAATAAGGACATCCACTGTGTACCTAAATTCTTCCATTTCTTCCAGAACTTCTAGACCATCCTTCCTTACTCTAACAGACACAGTCAGCCTCATATGAGTCAAGAGAATGAGATAATGGTTGGTTGGATTTGATATATTAGTGAAACTCTGTATCACATCTCATTGACCTGCTCCAGGAAAACAGAGCACTGCCCAATATCCGAGGTCAGGTTTGCATACAACTGATGACACCACAGCCTGAATGAAAAGACGGCAACCACCGTCAAGCAGCTCTCCCTCCCTGACGCCATACCAGCTTTATCTGCACAGACTAGGATCTAATTTTACTCACCCTTCTCTGGAGTATGGATGCTACCATTTCTTCATAAGGTCCAAATTCCTCTTTTCTGGAAAGGTCCCCTAGGCATATAAATAGCATAACTCAAACTAAAGTGTATGTTCTTTGCTCTCCCCTGTGTCAGAATTTGCCACATGCCAGTAGTATTTTTCTCTCACCTCTTCATTAAAACTTTCTTTCCTTCTCCCTTTATTCTTTGGTTATTTCTTCCACTCTGACTGGCACACTCATTATTTCTTACCAGACTAGAGTTTTGAGAGGTTTGTACAACCAGGCTTTCTCCATTTCAAGAGAGTAAATTTTTTAATGAAAGGGAAAAAATTTGTATTCATGTTCATTTTTCTATTTCTATTTTTTTTGATTAAAAAAATATATTTTGACATTCATTTAAGTGCAAAATAATTATACATTATTTGTGAAGAGAAAGTACATGTGCCTAGGCTAGTAGCAATGATGGTTTCTCTTATCTACGAGTGTGTGTGTGAAGTTGCTCAGTTGTGTCCGACTTTTTGCGACCCCATGGACTGTAGCCCACCAGGCTCCTCTGTCCCTGGGATTCTCCAGGCAAGAATACTGGAGTGAGTTGCCATTTCCTTCTCCAGGGGATCTTCCCGACCCAGGGATTAAACCCTGGTCTCCCACATTGCAGGCAAACGCTTTACCTTTTGAGCCACCAGGGAAGTCTCTTATCTATACACGACACTAAATCTAGAGGAAGGAGACAAGGGACAACTTAAGAGACCTGACAACAGGGAGGTGATTTTCAAGCTATTAACAGGATTTGTTGATCTGGTTATGAAGTTTTATATATATACATAAAATATATATTTATAATATCTGACTAATGTATATATATATCAGTCAGATCTATTCAGAAGTTCTAGATAGAGAATCAAGAAAAACCCTGGTCTCCCACATTGCAGGCAAACGCTTTACCTTTTGAGCCACCAGGGAAGTCTCTTATCTATACACGACACTAAACCTAGAGGAAGGAGACAAGGGACAACTTAAGAGACCTGACAACAGGGAGGTGATTTTCAAGCTATTAACAGGATTTGTTGATCTGGTTATGAAGTTTTATATATATACATAAAATATATATTTATAATATCTGACTAATGTATATATATATCAGTCAGATCTATCCAGAAGTTCTAGATAGAGAATCAAGAATGTACTGATTATTAATTGAATTTTAGATATTTACACGGATTTTGTTGATGGAGACAATAGTTTTAGATACTTAGTCTTCAATCTTTATCAGAATTTTTTTTCCTCTAATTTGAGACATCCTAAAAAACAATTCCAAGATAATCACGATGGTGTGATCACTCACCTAGAGCCAGACAACCTGGAATATGAAGTCAAGTGGGCCTTAGAAAGCATCACTATGAATAAACCTAGTGGAGGTGATGGAATTCCAGTTGAACTGCTTCAAATCCTGAAAGATGATGCTGTGAAAGTGCTGCACTCAATATGCCAGAGGATGGCATCACTGACTCGATGGAAGCGGGTCTGAGTGAACTCCAGGAGATGGTGATGGACAGGGGAGACATGGCATGCTGCAATTCATGGGGTTGCAAAGAGTTGGACACGACTGAGCGACTGAACTGAAAAAACAATTCCCTGTCTCCCTCTTGGGACCCATCTTCTACAGTAATGAAAATAAAAATAAACAAGTGACACCTAATTAAACTTAAAAGCTTTTGCACAGCAAAGGAAACCATAAACAGGATGAAAAGACAACCCACAAATTGGGAGAAAATATCTGCAAATCAAGCAACTGACAAAGGATTAATCTCCAAAATATACAAATAGCTTGTACAACTCAGTATCAAAGAAACAAACAACCGAATAAAAAAAATGAGCAGAAGAATCTATATAGACTTTCTATAAATAAGACATACCGATGGACAACAAAAACATGAAAAGAGGCTCAACATCACTAACTATTAAAGAAATATAAATCAAAACTATAATGAGGTATCACCTCATACCAATCCAAATAGCCATCATCAAAAAATCTACAAACAATAAATGCTGGAAAGGGTGTGGAAAAGCGGACCCTCTTGCACTGTTGGAATGAATGTAAGTGTTAGTTGCTCAGTCATGTCCGATTCTTTGTGAGTCCATGGACTAAAGCCCACCAGGCTCTCCTATCCATTGAATTCTCCAGGCAAGAATACTGGAGTGGGTTGCCATTCACTTCTCCAGGGGATCTTCCCAACCCAGGGACTGAACTCGGGTCTCCCATATTGCAGGCAGATTTGTTACTATCTGAGCCACCAGAGAGGCCCCTTGCATTGTTGGTGAAAATATAAATTGATATAGCCGCTATGGAGAACAGTATGGAGGGTCCTTAAAAAAAAAAAAAAAAAAAAATAAAAATATAATAGAACTACCATATAACCTGAATTTATTTTCACGCAGCTCTTTATCCAGACTCCCTTAACACAGGCATTCCCTTAAACTGGCAACTCACAAGCAACAAGTAAACACCTTCTGGGGTCATCTGAGATGAGTAAGAACAGAGAGAATTAATAGATCACATAATCGGTCAGGGCCTCAGGCAGGAAGACAAACACCTTCAGGCTTAGACACACAACTTCTGCCCTAAGCACATCTTGTAGATTGTTACAGGAAATAAACACCTTTACAGTCTCCCTTAGGAAATATCCCTTAAACTCCTGTCTTGTTGCCCAGAGTCTCCTGGGAATACTGCCTTCAAAGAGGCCAATAACGCGGCCCCTTTCCTCTCACCCTCTGCCCTCTTCAGTTTGGCTCATGATCTCTAAACTAGTCCTCATCAGATATTTTCATCTCCTTCAGCAACAGTAATGACAGAAAAGGTAAATCTACAAAATACTTCTCAATCACTCTTCCTGACTCTCTCCTATCTGTTTGCTCGAGAGTTTTCAGTCAGTAGTAATGTCTTCTCACAGCTTTAAAATTTTTAAACATAATCTATGCTATTCCCTAAAAAAAATAAGCAGGAGGTACAAAGCGGGTGGGTATTTTATTTATGAATAGGCCTGGTATGAGCACTGAAACCTTTTACCCTGCTTGTGCATTTACCTGAGCCGACCTGTTAAGACCCCATGGACTGCAGTCTGCCAGGCTCCTCTGTCCATAGCATTCTCCAGACAAGAATACTGGAGTGGGTTGCCATGCCCTCCTCCAGGGGATCTTCCCAACCCGGGATCGAACCCTGCATCGTTAACATCTCCTGCATTACAGGTGGATTCTCTACCACTGCGCCACCGGGGAAACCCTATGGAGGGTCCTTGAAACACTAATAATAGAGTTACCGGAGAAATATTAATATCATATATTAATGCATATGTGTGGAATCTAGAAAAATGGTACAGACAAACCTATTTGCAGCACAGGAATAAAGATGCAGACCTAGAGGATGGACATGCGCACACAGGGGCGAGAAGGGGAGGGAAGGACAAACTGGGAGACCAGGATTGACATATATACACTACCACGTGTCAAACATATAGCTGGTGGGAACCTGCTACATAGCACAGGGAGCTCAGCTCAGTGCTCTATGACAACCTAGATGGATGGGGTGGCGGGGGGGAGGTGGGAGGTCCAAGAGGGAGTAGCTTTGTGTATACATATAGCTGATTCACTTCACTGTGCAGCGTAAATTGATACAACATTGTAAAGCAATTATACTCCAATTTAAAAAAAAGTTACCCTGTGATCCAGCAGTCCCATTCCTGGGAATACGTCTAGAAAGACAAAATCTCTAATTCAAAAAGATACATGCACCCTAATACTCACAGCAGCACTATTTACAATAGCCAAGTCATGAAGTCATAGAAGTAACTTAAATGTCCATCAACAGAGGAATGGATAAAGAAGATGTTTTATATACATGCAATGGAATACTACTAAGCCATAAAAAAGAATGAGATCATGCCATTTTCAACAACGTGGATGAATCTTGAAAAAATTATTAAGTGAATTGTGTCAGACAGAGAAAGATAAATATCATGTGATATCACATATGTGGAATTTTTTAAATAGTACAAATAAACTTATTTACAAAGCAGAAATAGAGTCACAGACACAGAAAACAAATTTATGATTACCAAAGGTGAATGTGGAAGAGGGATAATTTGGGAGTATAGAATGCACCCTGTCATATATAAAATAAATAGTAAGCATTTACTGCATAGCACAGAACTGTATTCACTATCTTACAAAAAACCATAAAAGAATCCAAAAAAGGGAATGTAGATATGTACACACTTTGCTGTACATGTGAAACTAATACAATATTTTGATATTCAATTTTTTTAAAAAACAGAACATTTTCTAGGGGTCATGCCCCAGAAATCCATGCATCCTAAATTTGGTCACCATAAGCAATATTACAACAAACTATCACAAAAAACTGTGGAAAATTCTTCAAGAGATGAGAATACCAGGCCCCCAGACCTGCCTCCTGAGAAATCTGTATACAGGTCAAGAAGCAACAGTTAGAACTGGACATCCAACAATAGACTGGTTTCAAATTGGGAAAGGAGTACGTCAAGGCTGTATATTGTCACCCTACTTATGTAACTTATATGCAGAGTACATCATGTGAAATGCCAGGCTGGATGAAGTACAAGCTGGAATCAAGACTGACGGGAGAAATATCAATAACCTCAGATATGCAGATGACACCATCCTTATGGCAGAAAGTGAAGAAGAACTAAAGAGCCTCTTGATTAAAGTGAAAGAGGAGAGTGAAAAAGTTGGCTTAAAGCTCAACATTCAGGAAATGAATATCATGGCATCTGGTCCCATCACTTCATGGGAAATAGATGGGGAAACAGTGGAAACAGAGTCAGACTTTATTTTGGGGGGCTCCAAAATCACTGCAGATGGTGACTGCAGCCATGAAATTAAAAGACGCTTGCTCCTTGGAAGAAAAGTTATGACCAACCTGGATAACATATTAAAAAGCAAAGACATTACTTTGCCAACAAAGGTCCATTTAGTCAAAGCTATGGTTTTTCCATTAATCATGTATGGATGTGAGAGTTGGACTATAAAGAAAGTTGAGCACTGAAGAATTGATGCTTTTGAACTGTGGTGTTGGAGAAGACTCTTGAGAGTCCCTTGGACTGTAAGGAGATCCAACCAGTCCATCCTAAAGGAAATCAGTTCTCAATATTCATTGGAAGGACTGATACTGAAGCTGAAACTTCAAAACTTTGGCAACCTGACACAAAGAACTGACTCATTTCAAAAGACCCTGATGCTGGGAAAGATTGAAGGCAGGAGGGGAAGGGGACGACAGAGGATGAGATGGTTGGATGGCATCACTGACTCAATGGACATGAGTTTGAGTAAGCTCCAGGAGTTGGTGAAGCACAGGGAAGCCTGGCATGCTGTGGTCCATGGGGTCTCAAAGAGTTGGACACAACTGAGTGACTGAACTGCCGGAAGCAATATTAAACCAGGAAAATAGATAAAGATTCTCTTCTAAGCAGTCATTAATTTATCTACTATAAGTTTCCACTATCAGCATGTTGACAAGAAAATTAGACCAGGTCACTGCCTTGTTTCTTTTCCCAGGAGCATTCTCTCAGTAAGAGGAGAGAAATAGACCTGGGCCAGATGGTGTAACTTTTCCCCCAGGGATCCAGTGAATTCACACTTCTATTTCCCTACACAGACTTCAGTATACATTGCTCATTCATGTCAAAAATAATAAATTTTGTGGAACATTTTATTGAGAAAAAACAGTTCAGTTATCTTTATATATTCTTCCCTCATAGCTCAGTTGGAAAAGAATCTGCCTGCAATGTGGGAGACCTGGGTTCAATCCCTGGGTTGGGAAGATCCCCTGGAGAAGGGAAAGGCTACCTCTCCAGTATTCTGGCCTGGAGAATTCCATGGACTATATAGTCCATGGGGTCGCAAACAGTCGGACACAACTGAGAGACTTTCACTTTTCACTATCTTTATGTGAAATAAGTACCTATTCAGACAGAAAATGTTCTGCTAATTGACCATATATTAAAAGTGCTGTTACTGGTCTTCATATACATATATTATTTACATATTTAAATATATATTTTGGGTTTACCCCACTGAAGGAGGTATCTTGTAATGGACACCTGTTGAGTTTTATACCCAACACTCCCAATTTCTGGTAATTTCCTTCCCCTTTCCCATCTATTTACATGGGAACAACATTATCACACCCTGACCCCCACCCCATTCCAAAAAATCTCCCCACCAGAACTCAGAGCCCAGTCAACCAACCATTCTAAAGGTGAACACATGATCCTAGCTGTTGTAGAATCCCTTTCCTAAGAAAGTAACGCCAACTTTAGTCTTTGATGCTCTCTCGAACAACAACAACAACAACAAAAAAAACAGCTTTTTTCAACAGCTGTCAGCAGCCACTTCTCTGCTATGTACAAGAAAACCAGTTTTGTAATCAGAGAAAATCAGATGTACTGGTAGGAGCACAGGTGAGAAATGGAAAGAGCCTGTGTGTGTGTGTATGCATGTGTGCTCAGCCCTGTCTGATTCTTTGTGACCCCATAGAAGGTAGACCACCAGAGTCCTGTGTCTGTGGGATGCTCTAGGCAAGAATACTGGAGTGGGTTGCCATTTCCTACCCTAGGGGGTTTTCCCCATCCGGGGATCAAACCCACATCTCTTGCACTGGCAGGCGAATTCTTTACCACTAGCACCACGTGGAGAGAGTCTGATGGCATACCAGTTCCAGCTGTCAGGTCATCCTGGCTGCATGTCTGCCTTTGGGTTCTGGGTAACAACTGTGCCTATACCCTAAAAAAAATGTTATCCTCTTAAAAAATATTTTCTATTGCTTTCAGCTGAGAGACTCCTAACATGTATCTGCAGATTTATGTTCAGATTCTAGCACTGCCACTTACAGATTATGTGACTTTAAATTATTCTCTTCCCAAATTTGTTTGTTTATTTATAAAATCATAAAAGAGAAGCAGTACTATTTATATCACGAGCCTGTTTTTTAATATAAATATTAAAGTTTTATGGATCATATATGCTCTCTGTAAGTGGCAGGTGTTAATGGAGACACACACTTTCAGCTGCTCTGCTGCAGATCCACCATGGTGCTCCCCCCGAGGCCACACTTCCCCCCAGTGCTCCCAGCCAATGCCTGAGCTCGACAGGGGCTAGTGGAGCTAGACCACTGCGGTCTAATGCAACACTCTTCTATAGTGCAGTCTTTGCCCAAGGACTTCCCATCTGCCTGGCCAAAACTTTCTCAGAAACACACTGCAGTCTGAGACTCATCGTTGAATCTTACATCCCCTCTTTCCTTTCACAAGTTCCAAACCTGAATTATCACCTAAAGGCTCTGCCTGATAACTCTTGTTCCCTCCCTTCTTCCTTCACTGGCATTTCCACCCCCACAAAAGAAAAAAATCTCAATCACATCAGCATCTCAACCATGACGACATCTGCTTTTCCAAGGGCCTGAACTGACACTCTGTCAGTATAGTAAGTACCGCAGTATATTCTCAAAGTGCTACTGGCCTTGTAAAAACACAGCACATCCTACACCATAGCAGCCATTCCAACTGTTCTGGACTCTGAATCTCTGGCTGAGCCCAGACACGATCTCACACTCCTCTTTAAGATGCGCATGAGTGCATGCTCCATCACATTAGTCATGTCCAACTCTTTCCTACCCCGAGATTCTCCAGGCGAGAATACTGGAGTGGGTTGCTATGCCTTCCTCCACTTTAAAATTCACATTAACCATCAAGTGACCTGAATCAGTATATTTACAGGGTAGATCTCACATTAAATTTTAATTTCTACTCACTCAGAAATTTATTAAACACTTGGACAGGAATGACTAGGGAAAACATCTCTGCCTTGGCTCTCTCCAGATCTTTTTCAGCTTTCCTTGTTAAATGGCTGTCATTCACTAAACACTTCCTTTGCCCCAGGCTGTTACAAACCCCAAACTAGTCTGCTTGAAATCAGTACAGTACAATTATTAAATCTTACAGAGTTTGTGGACTTTATATATGGCATCTGACTTGTAGACCCCAATGCAACTTCTAATATTCCACTAAAAATACATGTGACATTGCAGAAAAAAAAAAAAAAACACCTGACACAGAAAGTCTAAGAGTATCAGTTTATTGCTAACCTGAAAAGAACTTGTACAAACTATAAGTCCTACAAAACAAAATTCAGAATCAAAACTGAAGAGAAAATGCACGATCTGATACCAACACAGGGCATATCACTCCCCGGCAAAGGCAGAGAGGCACTCTTTCCCTCCCACATCCTCCCCCTCCACCTTTGGCTTAAGGTTCTGAGGTGCACCCATTTGGGGGCAATCCCACAGGGACTGCTTTTGAGGTGGCCACTATACAAGCTACCCCTTAGTTACTATCTTAACTAATATACTCTTTCTACATCCATCTAAAGAGCTCAATTCAGAAATCTACATGCATTATCCATAGACTTAAATTGAAGAAAATGGGGGAAATCACTAGACCATTCAGTTCAGTTCAATTCAGTTGCTCAGTCATGTCCGACTCTTTGCGACCCCATGAATTGCAGCACACCAGGTCTCCCTGTCCATCACTAACTCCCAGAATTCACTTAAACACATCCCTCGGGTCAGTGATGCCATCCAACCATCTCACCCTTTGTTGTCCCCTTCTCCTCCTGCCCCCAATCCCTCCCAGCATCAGAGTCTTTTCCAATGAGTCAGCTCTTCGCGTGAGGTAGCCAAAGTATTGGAGTTTCAGCTTTAGCATCATTCCTTCCAAAGAAATCCCAGGACTGATCTCCTTCAGGATGGACTGGTTGGATCTCCTTGCAGTCCAAGGGACTCTTAAGAGTCTTCTCCAACACCACAATCAAAAACATCAATTCTTTGTTGCTCAGCTTTCTTCACAGTCCAACTCTCACGTCCATACATGACTACTGGAAAAACCATAGCCTTGACTAGACGGACCTTTGTTGGCAAAGTAATGTCTCTGCTTTTGAATATGCTATTTAGGTTGGTCATAACTATCCTTCCAAGGAGTAAGCGTCTTTTAATTTCATGGGTGCAGTCACCATCTGCAGTGATTTTGGAGCCCCCCAAAATAAAGTCTGACACTGTTTTCACTGTTTTCCCATTTCCCAAGAAGTGATGGGATCAGATGGCATGATCTTCATTTTCTGAATGTTGAGCTTAAAGCCAACTTTTTCACTCTCCTCTTTCACTTTAATCAAGAGGCTCTTTAGTTCCTCTTCACTTTCTGCCATAAGGGTGGTGTCATCTGCATATCTGAGGTTATTGATATTTCTCCCAGCAATCTTGATTCCAGCTTGTGCTTCTTCCACCCCAGCGTTTCTCATGATAGACCATTCAGGTATGACCTAAATCAAATCCCTTATGACTATACAGTGGACGTGAGAAATACATTTAAGGCACTAGATCTGATAGAGTGTTTGATAAACTAAGAATGGAAGTTTGTGACATTGTACAGGAGATGGGAACCAAGACCATTCCCAAGAAAAAGAAATGCAAAAAAGCAAAATAGCTGTCTGAGGAGGCCTTACAAACAGATGGGAAAAGAAGAGAAGTGAAAAGCAAAGGAGAAAAGGAAATATATACCCATTTGAAGGCAGAGTTCCAAAGAATAGCGCAGAGATAAGAAAGCCTTCCGCAGCAATCAATGCAAAGAAATAGAAGAAAACAATAGTATGGGAAAGACTAGAGATCTCTTCAAAAAAATTAGAGATAGCAAGGGAACATTTCATGCAAAGATGGGCTCAATAACACACAAAAATGGTATGGACCTAATAGAAGCAGAAGATATTAAGAAAAGGTGGCAAGAATACACAGAAGAACTGTACAAAAAAGATCTTCATNTAGTATGGGAAAGACTAGAGATCTCTTCAAAAAAATTAGAGATAGCAAGGGAACATTTCATGCAAAGATGGGCTCAATAACACACAAAAATGGTATGGACCTAATAGAAGCAGAAGATATTAAGAAAAGGTGGCAAGAATACACAGAAGAACTGTACAAAAAAGATCTTCATGAACCAGATAATCACGATAGTATGATCACTCACACTCACCTAGAACCAGACATTCTGGAATATGAAGTCAAGTGGGCCTTAGAAAGCATTACTACGACAGCTAGTGGAGGTGATGGAATTCCAGTTGAGCTATTTCAAATCTTGAAAGATGATGCTGTGAAAGTGCTGCACTCAATATGCCAGCAAATTTGGGAAAACTCAGCAGTGACCACAAGACTGGAAAAGTCAGTTTTCATTCCAATCCCAAAGAAAGGCAATGCCAAAGAATGCTCAACCTACCACACAATTGTACTCATCTCACATGCTAGTAATGTAATGCTCAAAATTCTCCAAGCCAGGCTTCAGCAATACGTAAACGGTGAACTTCCAGATGTTCAAGCTGGTTTTAGAAAAGGCAGATGGCCCAGAGATCCAACATCCACTGGATCATCAAAAATGCAAGAGAGTTCCAGAAAAACATCTATTTCTGCTCTATTGACTATGCCAAAGCCTTTGACTGTGTGGATCACAGTAAACTGTGGAAAATTCTGAGAGAGATGGGAATACCAGACCACCTGACCTGCCTCTTGAGAAACCTGTATGCAGGTCATGAAGCAACAATTAGAACTGAACATGGAACAACAGACTGGTTCCAAATAGGAAAAGGAGTACGTCAAGGCTGTATATTGTTACCCTGCTTATTTAACTTCTATGCAGAGTACATCATGAGAAACGCTGGGCTGAAGGAAGCACAAGCTGGAATCAAGATTGCTGGGAGAAATATCAATAACCTCAGATATGCAGATGACACCACCCTTATGGCAGAAAGTGAAGAAGAACTAAAGAGCCTCTTGATGAAAGTGAAAGAGGAGAGTGAAAAAGTTGGCTTAAAGCTCAATATTCACAAAACTAAGATCATGGCATCCAGTCCCATCACTTCATGGCAAATAGATGGGGAAACTGGAAAGAGTGGCTGACTTTATGTTTGGGGGGTGGGGCTCCAAAATCACTGCAGATGGTGATTGCAGCCATGAAATTAAAAGACACTTACTCCTTGGAAATTTATGACCAACCTAGATAGCATACTAATAAACAGAAATGTTACTTTGTCATCAAAGGTCTGTCTAGTCAAGGCTATGATTTTTCCAGTAGTCATGTATGGATGTGAGAGTTGGACTATAAAGAAAGCTGAGTGCTGAACAACTGATGCTTTTGAACTGTGGTGTTGGAGAAGACTCTTGAGAGTCCCTTGGACTGCAAGGAGATCCAACCAGTCCATCCTAAAGGAGATCAGTCCTGGGTGTTCATTGGAAGGACTGATTTTGAAGCTGAAACTCCAATACTTTGGCCAACTGATGCAAAGAGCTGACTCATTTGAAAAGACCCTGATGCTGGGAAAGACTGAGGGCAAGAGGAGGAGGGGAAGAGAGAGGATGAGATGGTTGGAATGCATCACCGACTCAATGGACATGTGTTTGGGTGGACTCCGGGAGTTTGTGATGGACAGGGAGGCCTGGCATGCTGCGGTTCATGGGGTCGCAAAGAGTCGGACATGACTGAGTGACTGAGCTGAACTGAGCTATCCATACACATATGATGCTCTATTGTGTCCTAGAAAGAGAAGTCCCATTGAAGGACAGAGCAATGTTAGCAGTGGCTTTGTAGCTTTTCATATCATGCTCTACTTCCGATTGTCAGAAGTCAGTTATGAAGCTGGAAAGCCTACCTCAACCAGACAAAATGGGTAAGTTAAATGCCTACTACACAATATACATGGGACTAAGAATGAGCACAGTAATCTACTTTTCAGCTATGATTCCAGAATAATATTTAATAAGACTCAGTTGGGCCAAGGCTGATACAGCTTCTCTGTAAAATAGTAGACCTGGGATGGTTTCTTTGGATTCACACATAAGAAAACCAAATCCATAAAAACCACAGGGAGGCAAAAAACACTAGAAATCAATGGAACACTGTCCTGAATGATCAGAAAAAAAATACCTACCTCTGAAAATGACACACTAGAGGCAACCAAAAGTAAAATAGTGAAGATTATCAGCTTTTTCAATACAGTATCAAAGTAGAGGTACAGTAGGAACAGTAGCTGAAAAGCAAAAGGTTAATTCATTTGAGATATAAAATTAAAAATGAATTAATTTAAAATATAGTGAAAAAAATAAAGTTGGATAAAAAGGCAAGTTGTAGGATAATGTTGCTGTTTGTTGTTTAGTTGCTAAATCACATCCAACTCTTTGCAACCCCATGGACTGTAGCTCACCAGGCAGCCCTGTCCATGGGATTTCCAGGGCAAGAATACTGGAGTGGATTGCCATTTACTTCTCCTCGGTATCTTCCCGACCAAGGGATGGAACCCTTGTCTCCTGCATTGGCTGGCAGATTCTTTACCAGTGAGCCACCTGGGAAGCTCTACTCCAGTATAAAACCTTCATTTAAGATATAAAACACAAGAAATGAGAACTTCCCAGCAGAATCTGCACCTCCACTGCAAAGGGCATGGGCTCGTTCCCTGATCGGGGACCTAAGATCCTGCATGACGTGTGGTGTAGCCAGAACACAAATAAATAATGAGAATAAAACACAAGAAATGATACTGTATGTTGCTATAAATGCAAACATAATTGTTAGCTAAAACTATATTGGTAAAAAACTTTATGTCAGTACAGTGATTATCTCAGAAGAAAGGAGGATGGAATAACCCACTAGAAGCAAAGGAGGGCTTCACCTGTGTCTGAAATTGCATGTGTGTGTACGTGTCTGTGTCTAGAGCAAACAGGGGAAAATGTTGAATTTTGTTAAACCTTCAAGGAAGCTGCATGTGTGTTCTCTAGATTAGCTCCATAATTTTTTGTATATTTGAAATGCTTTAAAATAGTCCAATTTCATTATTAAGTAAATGTAAGAATAAAACCAACAAAACAAACTTAAGGCCAGGAAATGTAAAGACTGCTGCTGCTACTGCTAGTAAGTCGCTTCAGTCATGTCCGACTCTGTGCAACCCCATGGATGGCAGCCCTCTAGGCTCCTCTGTTCCTGGGATTCTCCAGGCAAGAACACTGGAGTGGGTTACCATTTCCTTCTCCATGTAAAGACAGACAACATTAGAAAATTCAAAGTCATGATTGAATAAATCAAAAAACTAGGTCTTTGAGAAACAATTTAGATAAACATTTCTATTAAAATCTAATATTAATGTAGGAAAATATATTCATTTAAAATGAAACATTAATGTGAAAGATTAATTATATACAAAATAATTTTAAGATTTGATTTTCAGGATCTTGAAAAAATGAAATCTCAAATCAAATGAAATGTTTTTAGTTAATCAAAAAGACTCCATAAATAACCATGAAATAAACTGAAACTTTTATCAACATAGTATCTAGAGAAAGTCGTCTCTCCATCCTATTCCTCTGCCATCTTTAAACTGCACAAAGTCACAATGCTCTTCAAATTCAATGTAAGAACTATTTTCTTAGGACGTCATCACCTGGGTGGAAAGATGTTTTCAAGTTATTATTTTTCTCAGTCATTTATTTACAAATATGCAAATTCTCTATTTTTAGGAGATTTTTTATAAAGCACAATTGTTATCACAAAACAGAGACTTTGTTGACTGCTTGACCATACTTCAAAGTAGTATATTTCTGAATTATTTCATGTTCTCCTACAATAGAGCTACATAAAATCAGGATAAAAAATTAACAATGTGAAAATAGAAGCATTGTGAAATAAAACCAAATAATTTTAAAGTTCAAAAATTATTTAAACTGTGAACAAAATCTACTTAGAAATATGGCAGCACAAATAAAACTAAAACATTAGACATCTGCAATCTAAATTATTAAAAGTTGCATATAAAATAAAATGAGATATAAATATACTCAGGATGGCATATGGAACATTTCAAGTGCTAAAGAAAAATTATACACTTTATATAGATTTTATTTTGCTAGTACAAACTAAACTGGAGTATTATCAACTAATCTGTTTTGAAAGTCCATGGATTCCTGATGGTATCCAGGAATGAGTCAAAGTTTTGAGAAGTCATCTGCCTTCAAGGTGAAACCATAATTATAAATGATTGTTCTAAATTTTAATAGCTTTTTACAGAGGATATTTCAGTATTGGCTAGATTAACTTAAAAGATGTAGGGAGTATGATGCATTGAGAAGATCACTGGAGTTCTGATTTTGAAAACTGTTTGCAAGTCTTCATCTCCCCATTAAAGATCAGAATGACTTTGTCACTTAAATATTCTAGGCCTCAATTTTCTTATATATAAAACAAGAAAATTGGTCTAATTGCTTTATAAAATCTTTAATGGAACAAAAATGTTATTAACAATAACATCACTTTAAGGTGAATCAAAAGGAGAAACTATTATTTAACAGAACTACTGGACACAAATCTAGTGGAACACCTTCAAAGCTAGAAAGGATAATTCACAGTCAGACCCTGAGGTTAGATCCACTTTTCTCTCTATGTGGGACTTTAAGTAGTCAAACTTTATGATAAATAATTTTAAATGAATTAGAAATAGTTTCAATGATACAAATTCTTTTAAAAAAAAGTGGAGATTAGAATTATTTAGGAAAGTTGTATAAAATGCAGATTGATTCCTGAAGCCCATTCATAGATCATCCCATTGGGTAAATCTTTGAAGAGTCCAAACTATTTGCATTTTAAGAATTATTTTTGGATATTCTGATCCAGATAGTATAAGACACTAATTTGGCAAGCATTCTCCTAAACCATTGTTTGAGCAGCACCTATGTGAATTTGTCATGGGAAGACAGTGAATGATCACAAATATTAAATCTTGTTTTAATGTCTAGCTGACTGACAGTCTTTTTTTTTTTTTTCTTTTCCTACCTAAATCTGAACACTCATTGCCTCACAGTAAATCCAAAAGAAAAAATAGTAGCCATCATTTCTGAACTTGAGTCTCTGTTCTGCCCTTATGTAATATCTAGATTCTAAGAAAAATTAGTCTGACTTATGAGCACTTGATGTTATTTAACCGGGTTTCTGATTCCATCTGTGTAATAGAGAAAACCTTGACTTTTTAAATTCTGTATGAGAAAAACACTCAAGATTTTAGGAAAACCTGTCAGTTCTAGGCTAAGGGGTAAAAAATATGTCTTTAAAATATATGTTGGGGCTTTTGTGTGAACCCAAGATCGTCATATTCCCTTGGATTTGGATATGGTACTCAGGTGGCACTAGTTAAAAATCCACCTGCCAATGAAGGAGATGCAATAGGTTCAGGCTTGATCCCTGAGTTGAGATGATCCCCCAGAGAAGAAAATGGCACCCCACTCCAGCATTCTTGCCTGAAAAGTTCCATGGACAGAGGAGCCTGGCAGGCTTTAGTCAATGGAGCTGCAAAGAGGCAGAAGAGTTGAATGCAACTGAGCAGACACACTCTACACACACTCATCGAAGACAGTTGCAGGATAGTGCAAGGGGATTTTCTTACAGAAAAATGGTAAAAACGGTGAACAGCTTAAGCGACTGTATCAAGCAGAACTTTCTTAACACTACTTTCTTTAGTATTCGAGCAGACTAGGAAACATAATAACCTATGGTACACAGAATTCTAAGTTGGGTCCTTAAATTTCCTTCCTCTTGATGCATATAAATCTTTACCTAGTTATTCAATCAAGTACTTATCTATGTGCTGCTATGAAGAGATTATGATAATGATGTAAGTTCCCAATTCAACTGACTTTAGAATTAAGAGATTATCCCAGATAAATCTGAACTACATAGATGAGCCCTTAAAAGAGAAGCATGAGAGAGATTCAACATTGAAGATGAAGATAGCCTCATGGAAAGAAATGCAGGTGTGCTCCAGAAGCTAAGGAATATCCCCTGACTGATAGTCCACAAGGAAATGAAGACTTCAATTCTATAACTATAAGGAATTGAAAGCCACCAACAATGTAACTGAGCTTTAAAACAGACTCTTACTTAGTCAAGACTTCACATGAGAAGCCAGTCACACCAAACAGAAACTTCTGACATACAAAACTTTGAACCGATGAATTTGCTTTATTTTAAGCTGCTAAATTTGTGGCATTTTGTTACAGAAGCAATAACAAATTAATACAACTTTTTATTTAGTATTCAATTCACATTATCTCTCAAGGATTGCAAATTCATTAAAAATTCCCTAGTTTGATATTTCATTATCATATTAGTGACTATTTCCTATCCTCTCCTTATAGCTTTTTAAAGATATTTAACTTATTTGTTGTTATTCAGTCACTCAGTTATGTCTGATTCTTGGCGAACCCATGGACTGCAGCGTGCCAGGCTTCCCTGTCCTTCACCATCTCTCAGAGCTTGCTCAAACTCATGTCCATTGAGTCGGTGATGCCACCCAACCATCTCATTCCCTGTCATCCCCTTCTCTTCCTGTTTCAATATTTCCCAGCATCAGGGTCTTTTCTAATGAGTCGGGTCTTTGTATCAGGTGGACAAAGTATTGGAGCTTCATCTTCATGATCAGTCTTTCCAATGAATATTCAGGATAGATTTTCTGTAATATTGACTTGTTTGATCTCCTTGCAGTCAAGAGACTTTCAAGAGTCTTCTCCAGTACAACAGCTCAAAAGCATTAGTTCTTTGGTGCTCAGCTTTCTTTACAGTTCAACTCTCACATTCATAAATGACTACTGGAAAAACCATAGCTTTGACTATTTGGACCTTCGTTGGCAAAGTAACGTCTCTGCTATTTAATAGGCTTCCTAGTTTTGTCATAGCTTTTCTTCCAAGGAGTAAGCGTCTTTTAATTTCATGGCTGCAGTCACCATCTGCAGTGATTTTGGAACCCAAGAAAATAAAGTCTCTAACTGTTTCCATTGTTTTCCCATCTATTTGTCATTAGGTGATGGGACTGGATGCCATGATCTGTTTTCTGAATGTTGAGTTTTAAGTAAACTTTTTCACTCTCCTTTTTTACCTTCATTAAGAGGCTCTTTAGTTCCTTTTCACTTTCTGCTGTTCGGTTGGTGACATCTGCATATCTGAAGTTGTTGCTATTTGTCCTGGAAATCTTGATTCCAGCTTGTGATTCATCTGGCCCAGCCTTTTCCATGATGCACTCTTGCATATATGCTAAATAGCAGGGTGACAATATACAGCCTTGATGCACTTCTTTCGCAATTTTGAACCAGTCTGTTGTTTCATGTTCCACGTCACTGCTTCTTGACCTGCATACAGATTTCTCGGGAAGAAGATAAGGTGGTCTGGTATTCCCATCTCTTTCAGAATTTTCCAGTTTATTCTGATCCACACAGAAAAGTGACATACATTTTTCTTCCTTCATTTTTTCTTACACAAGTCAATAAAACATCTTTGCTACTCCAAGTCTGAACAGGGAAGCTGTGCCATAGCTGTATAAAAGTACAGAGAATCTTGAAATCAGAATCAGCAGACATATTTTAAAGCTAAATTCTTTCAAACTTGTGAAATTGTGAAACTTATCCTTGCTGAATTTCATTTTTTCCCACATGTGTAACTGAAATAATATTTTTCACATTGTTATTATAAATGTTAAATAGTATCTTACATGTTATATAAATGACAGTGACTAATAGCAGCAAATAGTCATATGATAGGCCATTTCAGTTAGCTAATAATTTTAAAGAAATTTGATACAGCTATAATTTATATGCTTTCTTCCTAGTCAAGTGGGTCTTAGGAAGCATCACTGCAAAAAAAGCATAAAAAGTAAAATCAGCAAGGATAAGAGAAGTAAGTTTCACATCTCACAAGTTTGAAAGAATTTGATTTCAAAATATTTCTTTGATTCTGATATCAAGATTCTCTGTACTTTACCACAGCAATGGCACAGCCCCCCTTTTCAGATCTGGAGTAGCAAAAATATTTTATTGACTTGTGTAAGAAAAAATGAAGGAAGAAAAATGTGTAAGTCTCTTTTCTGTGTACTTTATAAATTTATGCAAAGAAGAAACTCTGAAATTAGTTTCATTCATAATAATCTTGGAGTTAGAGCATAAGCTTGCTAGTAAAGGAGCTTGAGATTATTCTTCTGTATCTTCTCATCTCATTCTGATCTCCTTATTTGGTAGACCTGCCCCTAGCTCTCAGAAACATGTGCACATGCACAAACATGGTAGAGCATCTGATTTTCTTGGCATTTATTGCCTAAAAAATTACCCTCATTTCTTTTTCCCACCAGTGGAGGAAAATGTCATTTCCTCAGTGTATTTTGACTGGTTCCAGCAGAAACTCAGAACAGTTAGCAAGAGTGAATACAAATAACCAAGGTTTGAATTTGAGCTGTGATGCTTACTAGCTATGGAAATTTTGGCAAATTACTTCAAATTCTGTCTGCTTCATTTTCCTTCTCCATATAATGGAATGATAATATGTCTACTGGATACAATTATTATGAGTATAAATCATTTAAATACATGTAACATATTCAGAAAATTGACTGTACCCAGCAAATACTATATGTATCTTAACTATTAATGCTATTATTAACTATTATCTGAATTATAACTATTATCTAGCACTTAGGAGAAATCTTAATTATTTAAATATTTAATGTGTTAGTCTTCACAATGCACTTCAGAATTTGAAATATTAGGTTGGCCAAAAACTCCATCTGGGATGATCTTATGGAAAAAAACCTGAACAAATATTTTGGCCAACCCAGTAAAAATCTATTAAGACAAAAATAATAATTCTCTCATCTATACAATGGGCATGAGTTTGAGCAAACTTTGGGAGATAGTGAAGGACAGGGAAGTTGCTGTGCTGTAGTTCATGGGGTTACAAAGAGTCAGATACAACTTAGCAACTAAACAACAACAATCATTCTCTGATACTGTAATTTAAAAAAAAATTGAGAATTACCCATAAAGTAAAAATCATTTCATTTCAGATTCTCTCATCTATACAATGGACATGAGTTTGAGCAAACTTTGGGAGATAGTGAAGGACAGGGAAGTTGCTGTGCTATAGTTCATGGGGTTACAAAGAGTCAGATACAACTTAGCAACTAAACAACAACAATCATTCTCTGATACTGTAATTTAAAAAAAAATTGAGAATTACCCATAAAGTAAAAATCATTTCATTTCAACCTCATATCGCCACATGAGGTAAACAGTAGTTTTGTAAAATTATATTTAAATTGCAAAGCCTTAATTAAAAGATAATATTATTTATTATTCATATTGTGGTTCTTGATATTAAGGGGCAGAACTTACTGATGTCTTGTCATTCATGCACAGTTACCTGTTTCATCCAGGTGAGGTGAGGTGAAGTCGCTCAGTCGTGTCCGACTCTTTGCGACCCCATAGATTGTAGCCTACAAGGCTCCTCCATCCATGGGATTTTCCAGGCAAGAGTACTGTCTGTAATATTTACTGAACTAGGCACATCAAATGCAAAATAATGAATTCCTATCTTCCAATAATCTCAATGTGTGTTATAGGAGTATGTATAGCATGTATGGCATTGGCCAAAAATAATGCTCTCTGATCTGCTTAGGTTGTCCTTTTGGTGTGATTGTACCATGTCAGGTAGTACACTTCCCTTTGGAATAGTGAGTAAGGGATATGAAAATTCTTACCTAACTAAATCAGACAAGTGAAACATGATGAACAGTTGGTCAAAGTCTCTTGCAGCCCCATTACAATGATGAAAAAAAATAATGCTCTCTGATCTGCTTAGGTTGTCCTTTTGGTGTGATTGTACCATGTCAGGCAGTACACTTCCCTTTGGAATAGTGAGTAAGGGATATGAAAATTCTTACCTAACTAAATCAGACAAGTGAAACATGATGAACAGTTGGTCAAAGTCTCTTGCAGCCCCATTACAATGATGAACACAGAGCTTCAAAGGTATAAATCAGCCCCCAAAATATAATATTCACATGAGTTACCAAAGGAAAGGGATATACAGTTACTTAATCATTAAGACTGCCAAGAGGAGCTATCCCACGTCTGAAGTCAGAGGCAGCGGCCGGGAGGAGCTACCCAAAGTCACTTCAGTCATGTCCAACTCTGTGCGACCCCATAGACGGCAGCCCACCAGGCTCCCCTGTCCCTGGGATTTTCCAAGCAAGAATACTGGAGTGGGTTGCCATTTCCTTCTCCAGTTCATGAAAGTGAAAAGTGAAAGTGAAGTTGCTCAGTTGTGCCCGACTCTTAGCGACCCCATGGTCTACAGCCTGCCAGGCTCCTCCATCCATGGGATTTTCAGCTCCATGAAATTCATGGAGCTCACTTGAGTCAGTCTCCTCCTACCAGCAGAGGCCTCCCTGATCAGCTGTCACCACCTGGACCCCTATACATAAGACAGTCACCTAACTTGCCCACCTAACCAATTCATAGCTGACCACAGACCCATGAGTAAATTCAGCCAAGACCAGACAGGCACCCCAGCTGGTCTACTAACTCTCAAGCAAAATGAGTGCTTGTTATTTTAAGCCACCTTTTTGTGTGGCTGTCTGCTAGCCAGCATTGTTATCATAATGAGTAAACAATTGGAGCTGAAGCTCCAATAGTTTGGCCACCTGATGTAAAGAACTGACTCACTGGAAAAGACCCTGATGCTGGGAAGCAAGACTGAAGGCAGGAGAAGAAGGGGACGACAGAGGATGAAATGGTTGGACTTCATCACCGACTCAATGGACATGAGTTTGAGCAAACTCAGGGAGCTGGTGGTGGACAGGGAAGCCTGGCATGCTGCGGTCCATGGGGTTGCAGAGTCAGACATGACTGAGCAACTGGACTGAACTGAACAATGTTGAACTTTAAAAAATAAAATTCAAAGTCAGTACAAACATCTGTTTAAAAGCTACTAAGCATAAGCCCAAAGCAACAAGCGCCAGTCTAACTAACAGACGCCTATAAATCCCATCGCAATGTGCATGAGAAGACTGGAGTAAATACAGACAGTCCCATGTTCTTGAAAGGGAAGATCACTACAGAGGTGTGGAAGATCTGGAGCACACTCATCACTAACATGTTAGTAGCAACAGTGTAGTAATGCATTATTAGTAGAGCAGGATTAACCTATAAATCCCACCACAATGTGCATGAGAAGACGGGAGTAAATACAGACAGTCCCATGTTCTTGAAAGGGAAGGTCACTACAGAGGTGTGGAAGATCTGGAGCACACTCATCACTAACACGTTAGTAGCAACAGTGTAGTAATGCATTATTAGTAGAGCAGGATTTACATTTTGGAATTTTTAAGTACAAATTTTATTATTCCTCTATGATTAACTCATTTTTCCAAATTTTTCATAATTATCATGAACCACTTCTATAATCAAGGTGAATTCATAAAAATAATGATTTTCTTCAAAAGTAGATCCTTCATTAACTACATTCTGTCAGCCTGTGTAAGGGACCTGTGTTATTCTGATTTAATTTGATTTGCTCTTTGTAACTTACCTCTAGCTGCATCCACTTACTCAGCAATGGCTTTCATCTTTTGAGGCTGCAGTGAAGCCACCGAGGTTGCAGGGAGGGCAGATTTCACAGATTCTCTAGTCTGATGAGGAGGACAACTCTCAGGCTGAGGAAAATCTGAAAAATCCTCCCATATCAATCACCGCTTCACAATCACCCCCAACAGTTAATGGCTTAAAACATCAATCATTTATTTGCTCACATTCTTTGGGTCAACAACTTGGGCAGGTCCCAGTTGGGAGGGCGCAACTCTGCTCCACCTGGTGTTGACTGGGCCCGCTCACGTGTCTGTAATCAGGCAGGGTGTAGGCAGGGGCGGGCTCTTTCTGGAAGACCTCATTCCTCTATGTGCAGGTGGTGAGGCTTTTGGTTTGGCACCCCACTTGCCACTGAGCCAGCAAGCTAACTGGACCTCCTCAATGGAGGACTAGTATCCAGGCAGGGACAATAGAAGCTGCACAAGGCCAGCCAAGTTTCAAGGTTGAAAAGAACAGACTCCACCTCTTGATGCAAAATCAGCAAAGTCACATTGCACAGGAGAGCAAATAACTTTGGCAGCCATCTTTGCAAACAGTTTACCAGGCCTCCCTACCATGCTATAGTCATTCATCCTTAGGTTAAGAAAAGGCTTTGAATACCTCCTAAGTTCTAAATACTGTTCTAGCCACAGAAGAGGAGCAATGGACAAGATAGACATAATCCTTGCCCTTGCAGGGGTCACAGCCAGAAGGGAAGACAGGCCTTGGGCAACGATGATGTGCTATGAGTGCTAGAAAAATGTAACTGGCTGGGGACTTCCCTGGTAGCTCAGTGGGAGGGAATCTGCCTGCCAATGCAGGAGACATGGGGTTTGATCTCTGATCTGGGAAAATCCCACGTGACGTGGAACAAATAAGTCCATGTGCCACAACTATTGAGCCTGTGACTCTAGAGCCTGGGAGCCACAACTGCTGAGCCCACGTGGGGCAACTCCTGAAGACTGTGTGCCCTAGAGCCCGTGTTCCAGAACAGGAGAAGCCACCACAATGAGAAGCCCGTGTACTACAAGGAAGAATAGCCGTGCTGGTCACAACTAGAGAAGGGCCTGTGCAACAACAAAGACCTAGCACAGCCAAAAATAAATCGATAAATAAAATTAACTTTTTTTTAATAATTGATTGGGGGAAGAATACAGGCTGAGCCAACCTGGAGGAGGAGGTAGCAGGATGGAACTGGGGTAAGAGATGGGGAGGTCAGAGAAGACTTTCCTTTGTATAAATATCAGAGCTCTTTACTTCTTGAATCTACCTGGTTCCGAATGTCTCATTTTACTATGTCCTCACTGCACAAGTATTTATTTCTCTCTGGCCAAATGACTGTATGACTACACAGTTGAAAACAGAAGAAAACTTGAGAGAAAATATTCCTTTCAAAGAAAGCCTAGGACAGCCTTGGTAAAAAGGAGAAATAAGTCTTTTGAAATAGTAATACTGTTTCATCACGTCAAAATCTTCTCTTAATTTGAGGAATTTATTATTAATTAAGAAAGCTGAGTCTTTCAAGCACATAATTTTCCCTCTGATCTACAGGCCTCCAGGCTGTGAGCTCCCAGATGCCCAAAGCTGGTTTTAACTAAAGTGCTTTCCTAGCAAAGACATTTTCTGTGGCACGAGATGAAACCATGGTTGCGCATTTTGTTAGAAGATCCAGATCGATAAACTGAGATGCCAAGGTTTGAAAACCTGGTGTGCAGTAGGTAGTTGACTTATTAATCTATATATAGCACACTGAGAAGAAGATTTAGGGGTTTTGATGGCTCTTCAAAGAGTATCTGAGCTGAAGATTCTTGTGGGAGAAGGGATGGTGCACAAGAGCACGTGGGAGATTTGTCACACAGCTGCAGGAGGCTCTCCACCACAGTGCTTTTCTCTTCCCAGCAGGTCTGTTAGAAATGTGCTTCTTGAGCTAGGTTCAAAGTTTCCTGCGACAAGTCTGTGAGGCAGACACTCCTGGGGGTGTGATGCACACTGTCATAGAAAATAGCAAATAGCTACAGGCTCTCTCCTCAAGAAGTGTGGGCAGAGTTCAGAGTGCTGCAGATGTTGTTCAGGATTATTTAACCAATGAGTCAACAGATATTTTTTAATCCCCATTACATACAAGACACTATGTCAGGTTCTAGGGTTACAATAGCAAACAACACAGACACCCTCTCTGCTTTCCCTATAGAGATTATCATCTGTTGAGGAAGGTGCATGGTGATCAGGCAATTCCAGCATGATGCGGAAAGAACTGAATAGGGGAATATAGAAAACTCTGGAAACACAACTCAGCGTTGAAAACAATGAGGAGGACAACTCTCAGGCTGAGGAAAATCTGAAAAATCCTCCCATATCAATCACCGCTTCACAATCACCCCCAACAGTTAATGGCTTAAAACATCAATCATTTATTTGCTCACATTCTTTGGGTCAACAACTTGGGCAGGTCCCAGTTGGGAGGGCTCAACTCTGCTCCACCTGGTGTTGACTGGGCCCGCTCACGTGTCTGTAATCAGGCAGGGTGTAGGCAGGGGCGGGCTCTTTCTGGAAGACCTCATTCCTCTATGTGCAGGTGGTGAGGCTTTTGGTTTGGCACCCCACTTGCCACTGAGCCAGCAAGCTAACTGGACCTCCTCAATGGAGGACTAGTATCCAGGCAGGGACAATAGAAGCTGCACAAGGCCAGCCAAGTTTCAAGGTTGAAAAGAACAGACTCCACCTCTTGATGCAAAATCAGCAAAGTCACATTGCACAGGAGAGCAAATAACTTTGGCAGCCATCTCTGCAATCAGTTTACCAGGCCTCCCTACCATGCTATAGTCATTCATCCTTAGGTTAAGAAAAGGCTTTGAATACCTCCTAAGTTCTAAATACTGTTTAACCACAGAAGAGGAGCAATGGACAAGATAGACATAATCCTTGCCCTTGCAGGGGTCACAGCCAGAAGGGAAGACAGGCCTTGGGCAACGATGATGTGCTATGAGTGCTAGAAAAATGTAACTGGCTGGGGACTTCCCTGGTAGCTCAGTGGGAGGGAATCTGCCTGCCAATGCAGGAGACATGGGGTTTGATCTCTGATCTGGGAAAATCCCACGTGACGTGGAACAAATAAGTCCATGTGCCACAACTATTGAGCCTGTGACTCTAGAGCCTGGGAGCCACAACTGCTGAGCCCACGTGGGGCAACTCCTGAAGACTGTGTGCCCTAGAGCCCGTGTTCCAGAACAGGAGAAGCCACCACAATGAGAAGCCCGTGTACTACAAGGAAGAATAGCCGTGCTGGTCACAACTAGAGAAGGGCCTGTGCAACAACAAAGACCTAGCACAGCCAAAAATAAATCGATAAATAAAATTAACTTTTTTTTAATAATTGATTGGGGGAAGAGTACAGGCTGAGCCAACCTGGAGGAGGAGGTAGCAGGATGGAACTGGGGTAAGAGATGGGGAGGTCAGAGAAGACTTTCCTTTGTATAAATATCAGAGCTCTTTACTTCTTGAATCTACCTGGTTCCGAATGTCTCATTTTACTATGTCCTCACTGCACAAGTATTTATTTCTCTCTGGCCAAATGACTGTATGACTACACAGTTGAAAACAGAAGAAAACTTGAGAGAAAATATTCCTTTCAAAGAAAGCCTAGGACAGCCTTGGTAAAAAGGAGAAATAAGTCTTTTGAAATAGTAATACTGTTTCATCACGTCAAAATCTTCTCTTAATTTGAGGAATTTATTATTAATTAAGAAAACTGAGTCTTTCAAGCACATAATTTTCCCTCTGATCTACAGGCCTCCAGGCTGTGAGCTCCCAGATGCCCAAAGCTGGTTTTAACTAAAGTGCTTTCCTAGCAAAGACATTTTCTGTGGCACGAGATGAAACCATGGTTGCGCATTTTGTTAGAAGATCCAGATCGATAAACTGAGATGCCAAGGTTTGAAAACCTGGTGTGCAGTAGGTAGTTGACTTATTAATCTATATATAGCACACTGAGAAGAAGATTTAGGGGTTTTGATGGCTCTTCAAAGAGTATCTGAGCTGAAGATTCTTGTGGGAGAAGGGATGGTGCACAAGAGCACGTGGGAGATTTGTCACACAGCTGCAGGAGGCTCTCCACCACAGTGCTTTTCTCTTCCCAGCAGGTCTGTTAGAAATGTGCTTCTTGAGCTAGGTTCAAAGTTTCCTGCGACAAGTCTGTGAGGCAGACACTCCTGGGGGTGTGATGCACACTGTCATAGAAAATAGCAAATAGCTACAGGCTCTCTCCTCAAGAAGTGTGGGCAGAGTTCAGAGTGCTGCAGATGTTGTTCAGGATTATTTAACCAATGAGTCAACAGATATTTTTTAATCCCCATTACATACAAGACACTATGTCAGGTTCTAGGGTTACAATAGCAAACAACACAGACACCCTCTCTGCTTTCCCTATAGAGATTATCATCTGTTGAGGAAGGTGCATGGTGATCAGGCAATTCCAGCATGATGCGGAAAGAACTGAATAGGGGAATATAGAAAACTCTGGAAACACAACTCAGCGTTGAAAACCTCCCGAGAGAAGTGACACCTCAGCTGAGGACTGAAGGATGTGCAGTGATTACTCAAGAGAAGACAACAAGGACTTCTGGTTAAAGGTGACAAAATCACCTTTATGAAAGTAAAAGAACTTTTTAAATAAAAAACATAAACACATAAACTTATGAGAGCCAAAAAATAAAACACCCATAAGAAATTTTGGAATTTGGAAAGCAGATTGACAAGTGGAAAATGACTTGGCTGAACGGGGTAAACTGATTCTCAAACACAAGAGGGTAAAACCAAAAAGCAACATCACAGATGCTGCTGAGCCTCTCGAAGTCTCCTAAATCTGTGGTGCTTGGCATCTGGGGAAGTAGGACGGAACACGGCCTTACAACAAGGGCACTCATTCAAACTCTGCGACAAGTGGCTTTGGTCTCCTCCTCCTCTCCTGCCTAGCCTGGCACCTGCCCATCACTTGCCCTGACAAGACACCCAAGATTTTTCCTTTGGAAAGAGTAAAACAGTTCTCTAGACTAAAAACATTTGTTACAGCCCACAGCAAAGACATGTAACTGGAAACAGGACTCCTACTCATTATTGGGAGACCCACCCTTCTTGAACCATTTAGCATCCTAAGCACATATTTACAAGTAAATCTCTACAACTTGGAGATTCTTTTCTAAGGAATCTCAACACCTGGAGGAAAGACAATGTCTATCAAAGGGGTTCCCCATTCAAGCAGCATGAGAAGTCACCCTATGGTGAAGACCACAGTCAACAGGCAATCCTCATCACACCTACACACACAGAGCTTCTGAAAATATTTTCTGTCCTCTACTCTTAAATATGAATAGCCAAGAGTTACTAGACGCTGCAGAAAATCACCTAAAATGGAAAGCAGATATCTATTCTAAAGCAAACAAATCAAACTAGAAAAAACAGAGGTTGCAAAGAGAGAAGGAATCAACTTTGCTAAAAAGGTTTTAAAATCCTCAGCAAAATAAGAGAAGAAATAACAGAGAACACCATCTCTTCAGTTGCTCAAGCCAAAATCTTTGGAGTCACCCTTGACTCCTCCCTTTCCCACACACTCACTCCTGTATCCAGTCTTTCTCTGCCTTCCAAACCCACATAGAATTTGACCCAAGTCTTCTCTCTCTCTCTGCCACTGCCAAGTGAGACTCCTTTCTCGCCTGGATTATTGCTATAGGTTCTCCTTGCTTCTATTCTTGTCCTAATGTGCAGCAGTAGAGCCATCTTCTTTAAACATAAATTAGATCGTATTTCTTCTCATCCAAACCCCACACCAGCTCTGCTTTCAAAGTAAAAGTCAATGGGGAAAAAAAATAAAAAGTCAGGGGAAAAAAAAAAGTCAATGGGAGCTTCAGTTCAGTTCAGTCACTCAGTAGTGTCCGACTCTGCAACGCCATGAATTGCAGCACACCAGGCTTCCCTGTCCATCACCAACTCCCAGAGTTCACTCGGACTCACGTCCATTGAGTCCGTGATGCCATCCAGCCATCTCCTTCTCTGTCGTCCCCTTCTACTCCTGCCCCCAATCCCTCCCAGCATCAGAGTCTTTTCCAATGAGTCATCTCTTCGCATGAGGTGGCCAAAGTACTGGAGTTTCAGCTTTAGCATCATTCCTTCCAAAGAAATCCCAGGGCTGATCTCAATGGGAGCTTAAGGAACCCATATAATGTGAACCTATCCACATCATCCCATCCCACCACACTGCTAGGACTTACCTGTGACTCCTCTCGCTGACTTCCTTAGCTCTCCTCCATCATGCCAGGCACATGCTGCCTCCAGGACCTCGCTTTGCTCTTCCCTCACCTGGAAGACTGTTCCTCTACAAAACCCCTGGATAACTTCTTCACCAAGTCTTTGCTCAAATGTCACTTTCTCAAGGAGACCTCCACTAACCCACTCCTCCACACTTCCAATCCCCCTTACTCTTCTACACTTGCTCTATTTTTCACAGCATATACTCCATTCCAACATATATCTGTGGTTCATGGTCCATCACTCTCCACTAGAATGTAAGTTCTTCATGGGCAGAGATCTTTGTTTCGCTAACTGACGTATCCAAGCATCTGAACACTATGTGGCAAATAGTAGACTGTATTAGTTTCCTCAGGAGATCATAACAAAACACAAAGTAGGTCGCTTAAACATCAGGGCTAGTTAGCAAGGTGCATTCAAGAATATGAAGAAAGTTCAGGCCAACAGGAAGATGGAATAAGTACAGGGACTACTCATGATAAGAGATGAGATGATGGAGTTTGGCAGCAAATAAAACATGCAGAGCTTTGTGAGCCATAAAGAGAGAGTTTGAATTTATCTTCAGAAAAGCCTTTTTAAAGGGGGTTGAAAAAGTAATCAGATTTGCCTCTAAACAATCACTAAATCTGTAAGCATGAGTGTATGTTCTGAGTATAAATAAGCTGCAGTAAACCCAAGTAGAGTTCTCCTGTAGGCCCCATAACTCTGTAAGACAGCCTTTACACAACCAACTCTTGCTTCTGAGCTCCCTCCTGACCAGCTTGGGACTCTGGACACCACATCCAGCCAGGCTCCTGGTCACCACGAGCATAACTGGTCTGGCCTTCAGGCTAAATGGCATGGAGCCAAAGGTCCAGTGTTCCCCGGGTGAGGCTGGAGTCAGGAGTCAAAACAGACACTCCAAAGCAAACCGAGAGTCTAAAGAGGCCAGAGGCTGAGTGATACACACTGAGTGTGAGCCAAAGCGGGTAACAAGAGGTGCAGCCAGCAGGGGCACTGGAATTGATATGAAACAGTCTGAAGAGATACCACGAACTGCCAAAATGAATAAAAAGATCCTTCTCACAGGGTGCCGTAACAGCTGTCTATTGCCCTGTCACAAATCACCCCAATTAATACATTTGCTCATGATTCTGGGGGGCAGTAACTTGACCTAGGCTCAGTGGGCAACTCGTCTGTGGATTTTGTCTGTGGCCACAGATGATGATTGCAGCCATGAAATTAAAAGATGTTTACTCCTTGGAAGGAAAGTTATGACCAACCTAGATAGCATATTCAAAAGCAGAGACATTACTTGGCCAACAAAGGTCCGTCTAGTCAAGGCTATGGTTTTTCCAGTAGTCATGTATGGATATGAGAGTTGGACTGTGAAGAAAGCTGAGTGCCGAAGAATTGATGCTTTTGAACTGTGGTGTTGGAGAAGACTCTTGAGAGTCCCTTGGACTGCAAGGAGATCCAACCAGTCCATCCTAAAGGAGATAAGTCCTGGGTGTTCATTGGAAGGATTGATGCTAAAGCTGAAACTCCAATACTTTGGCCACCTTATGCGAAGAGTTGACTCATTGGAAAAGACTCTGATGCTGGGAGGGGTTGGGGACAAGAGGATAAGGGGACGACAGAGGATGAGATGGCTGGATGGCATCACGGACTCGATGGACATGAGTTTGAGTGAACTCCGGGAGTTGGTGATGGACAGGGAGGCCTGGCATGCTGCAATTCATGGGGTCGCAAAGAGTAGGACACGACTGAGCGACTGAACTGAACTGAACTCCTAGAGCTGAAGTCACCTAGCAGCTGAGTGGGGCTGGGTAGTGTAAGATGGCCCCATTCACACATCTGGTAGCTGTGGCTGGCCACTGGCTAGTTGGTCTGTGGAGACTTAGCTGGGCTGGTCTATCTCTGCTTTATATGACCTCTGATCTTCATGATGGTTAGATCATGGTTTTGCCATATGGCTCTTACAGGGCAACATTCCAACAGTGTGAGAAATGAAGCTTCAGGCCTGCTTAGAATTTTCACATCATTTTCACCACCTTCTTCTGATCAGAGTAAATCCTGAGGCCAGCCAAAACTTAAGTGGGTAGAGACCACTCTTGACAGGAGGAGCATCCAGATCACACTGGAAAGGAGTGTGAGCACTGGGAGTGGAGAAGTTGTTGCAGTCATCTTGGCAAACACCATATCCTAGGTGCCTATCTGTAGGTGACCAGGTCAGTCCAGAGGCCTCTGGGAGCCCACAGAGTTGAAATGGCTAGTATGGCACCAGCTCATTTCTCAATAAGCTTAATAGCAATAGACACCTTTGTTTTCCAGAAGGAGTCACAGCAGTCCAAAACCATAAGTGTCGTGTGTTATTGAGTGCCATCAGTTATTTGGAAAGTAATTTCATCTACAGGCGCTTTTAAAAGATACTTAAATCGTAAAGAAATTTGGGGGGAGGGGGGTGTACTATTATGGTCAGTCAGAGAAGACAATGGCAACCCACTCCAGTATTCTTGTCTTGAAAATCCCATGGACGGAGAAGCCTGGTAGGCTGCAGTCCAGGGGGTCGTGAGGAGTCGGACACGACTGAAAGACTTCACTTTCACTTTTCACTTTCATGCATTGGAGAAGGAAATGGCAACCCACTCCAGTGTTCTTGCCTGGAGAATCCCAGGGACGGGGGAGCTTGGTGGGCTGCCATCTATGGGGTCGCACAGAGTTGGACATGACTGAAGCGACTTAGCAGCAGCAGCATTATGGTCAGTGAAGTTGCTTTTGGTATATTTCATAACTGAGTATTTATTATAAATTAGCTTCAATTCACCCATCTATGCAGTACATTTACCTCAAAAATTTCACTCATAAGATGTGGTTGTTGTTTAGTCACTAAGCGATGTCTGACTCTTTGCAATCCCATGGACTATAGCTTGCCAGGCTCCTCTGTCCATAGGATTTTCCAGGCAAGAATACTGGAGTGGGTTGCCATTTCCTCCTCCAGGGGATCTTCCTGATCCAGGGATCAAACCCCCATCTCTTAAATCCCATGCTTTAACAGGCAGGCCCTTTACCACTGAGCCAACCAAGGAAGCTCAAAATATAAGATAGGCATCTTTCAATCAATATAGATAATTACTAGTCATTCTGATAGGATTGGAGGAAAAGGATTATCTTTCCCTAGTTGATGGGTGACTAATTCAGTGTATTTGGAGCTGGAAATGGCTACCCTCCTACCCACATCAAGTAGTGGTCAAGCTCCACATAGCCTTTGGTTATTCAGCATTTTCTCTTTCCAAAGAGTTTGGAATAAGTCTTTTCTGAGATGTCAGTGGTCTGTCTGTTTGAAATATTCATCACAGATGAGTGATGGAGTAGACTACTTCTGACTATCACCAGTTATTAGAAGGTTGCTTCCTTTTCCACTGCTTCCGTCCCTAGCCTTTGGTCTGCAGGATTCAACTCTTCCTTACATTAGAAAAGGGCACAAAGAACTGGGGAAAGGTGATGTGTGATCTTCAGAGATTATAAATAAAAAGAATGCTTTTTTTTAAGTCAAAAATAAATTTATAGTTTCATACTTGTTCAACATTATATTCTCCATTTGTTTAGTTTAATCCCTGTGTATCAATCACTTATTTCTCAATGTTAATTGCTCAGTTTTATCCTATTTGAAATGCAGGCTACAAGGAAAATATCAATATGTCTTTCTCTTATCTCAGGGACTTCACAATTAAGAAGTGGAGGCATTTGTAGAGTGATGAGTAGATAACCAAATAATCAACAAAAGGCTTCTTATGCTTGGCTCTAAAACCTTCACATGAAAAATTCAAGAGTAGATAGTAAAATCAACTCATAAACTTGTATCTAGGCAACCATAGCATGCGTGGCTTAAAGGGAAATAGATATTTAGTCAAGTCATTTTCTTAAAAATTATTAGGTCAGTTGTTGTATGTAAGTACAACCTTGGTGAGCACAAGTCAAGAAGTTCTGTTCTGGTACCATTACTAATCAATTCAACAAATGTATATGGAGAATTCTCTGAATGAAGGAAATGGGCTAAAGGAGATAAACACATACCTCATATCCCAAGAGGCTTTCAATCCAGCAGGGAGATGGACTGCTACACCACTGTGCCCACATTTCACTACAGTGCTCTTCTCTTTAAGACGGGTATATGACAGGTCATGGTGGAGAGGTCTGACAGAATGTGGTCTACTGGAGAAAGGAATGGCAAACCACTTCAGTATTCTTGCCTTGAGAACCCCGTGAAGTATGAAAAGGCAAAAAGGTAGGATACTGAAAGAGGAACTCCCCGGGTCAGAAGGTACTGCTGGAGATCAGTGGAGAAATAACTCCAGAAAGAATGAAGGGATGGAGCCAAAGCAAAAACAACACCCAGTTGTGGATGTGACTGGTGATAAAGCAAGGTCAGATGCTGAAAAGAGCAATAGTGAATAGGAATCTGGAAAGTTAGGTCCATGAATCAAGGCAAATTGGAAGTAGTCAAACAGAAGATGGCAAGAGTGAACACTGACATTCTAGAAATCAGCAAACTAAGATGGACAGGAATGGGTGAATTTAACTCAGATGACCATTATATCTACTACTGTGGGCAGGAATCCCTTAGAAGAAATGGAGTAGCTATCATAGTCAACAGAAGTGTCTGAAAAGCAGTACTTGAATGCAATCTCAAAAACGACAAAATGATCTCTGTTCATTTCCACGGCAAACCATTCAATATCACAGTAATCCAAGTCTATGCCCCAACCAGTAATGCTGAAGAAACTGAAGTTGAACGGTTCTATGAAGACCTACAAGACCTTTTAGAACTAACACCCAAAAAAGATGTCCTTTTCATTTTAGGGGACTGGAATGCAAAAGTAGGATGTCAAGAAACACCTGGAGTAACAGGCAAATTTGGCCTTGGAGTACAGAATGAAGCAGGGCAAAGGCTAACAGAGTTCTGCCAAGAGAACACATTGGTCATAGCAAACACCCTCTTCCAACAACACAAGAGAAGACTCTACACATAGACATCACCAGATGGTCAACACCGAAATTAAACTGTTTGTATTCTTTGCAGCCAAAGATGAAGAAGCTCTATACAGTCAGCAAAAACAAGACTGGGAGCTGACTGTGGCTCAGACCATGAACTTCTCATTGCCAAATTCAGACTTAAATTGAAGAAAGTGGGGAAAACCACTAGATCATTCAGATATGACCTATCAAATCCCTTAAGAGGAGAAGGGGATGGAAGAGGATGAGATGGTTGGATGGCATCACTGACTCAATGGACATGGTTTGGGTGGACTCCAGTAGTTTGTGATGGACAGGGAGGCCTGGCATGCTGCGGTTCATGGGTTGCAAAGAGTCGGGCACAACTGAGCAACTGAACTGAACTGATGATCTGAGTAAAGGAAATGAGAGGAATTTTTGCATTAAAATTAAGGAAAGGAAAGCAAGTTGAAATATCTCTATCTTCTAGGGTAGAAATGTTATGAGAACAAGACAAATCCATTACACATAAAAAAATTTTAATGGCAAAACTAAATGTGCTCAGTTGGAAAATAATGAAGATTTGGAAAAATATTATTTTCAAATAAACCTCTGTAAAGTTTAGGCTGGAATAAATAAGAAGCTCTGAGTTAAGTATGCCACAGAGTATTCAAATTGTTCATGCTTTCAATAAAGTGCTTACAGTATTCTTAAAATACTAAAAACTGGAAAGAGTCCACCAACGGCTATGAGAAAATGCCAAGACATCTCTACAAGCCACAAACTTTCTCATTTACCCAGCTTGGTTTTCTCACTAAAAAGTAGTAGGCAGGGGATGACAGGAATTACAGAAATCTTTTTAAAGCATCTAGAATATAATGGCATCATGACTAATATGCTTTAGGCTTTTATGAAGGTAAAAAAATCAGATGAGACAAACTTGGGAGATGTTTTTGATAGGATGCCAGAATTAATTAGTGGAACACAGTAGGTGTTGATTTTATGTCATTATAAGTTAAGCCTTTTACTTTGCAGTCAGGAATGAAAAATAAATATCAAACTCGTCTGACCCGTTCTCCTGATTTAATAGCTTAATTTCCAGAAATGCCAGTGAAAAACCACCCAAATGTTTGCCTAGGCCAAATCTTCTTTATTATAGTTCATCCATCTTCTCTTGCTCACAAGGAAGCCAGTGCCTAACAGAGCTTAATTAAGTTTATATTTTACAGCAAGAGTCACATGGCCTTACAAAAGAAAGCTTGTTAGAGGAAAATGAAGAGGATGTATCCTAGGAGCCAGCCCATAGAAAAGCATGTGAAGCCCACCACAGTCTTCCTCGGAGCCGTGTAGTGTTGGTGGTTTAGTCACTAAATTGTGTCCAACTCTCGCAACCCTGTGGATTGTGGCCCACCAGGCTCCTCTGCCCTCTGTCCACAGGATTTCCCAGGTAAGAATAGGAGTGGGCTGCCATTTCCTTCTCCAGGGGATCTTGCCCATCTGGGGATCAAAGCCAGATCTCCTGCATTGCAGGCAGATTCCTTATTAACTGAGCTACCAGGGAAACCCCCTGGTGTCTAATGCAACAAGGAGGACTCTATTTTTCACACACGCTAAGATAACTGGCCCTGTACCCTAAGCCAGGGAAGCTATGAGCATATCCTATGTCCATGTCAGGAAAGGAATAATGTTTCTAGGAAATTCTTATTTAACCCTAATGACACTTCTTCACCACCTAGGTTTGTAGCTTCTGTGTTCTTTCTTTCCCTTAACATTCACAAAGAATGTCAGAAGGATTCTCCCCAGCCCCCTGTGAAAGGCACCATGCATTATGAAATTCCCTTAAGGTAAAAAGGTGTTTCACTGTAGAGCAGTTTATTCTGACAGAGGAGCTTATGTGTCAGGGCCTAGGGAATCGAGTTGCTAGAACAACTTGCTTGCTAAGGTTTTTGAGGCAATCAGGTTGACTCCAGTGAAGTGACTCATTCGCTGTCAAAGTTAAGTGAAATATAATAGTTTAGAAGAGGATCTAAATCAGGTATATAATTTGAAAGGAAATAAAATCAAATGGACTTGTTGGAACTGTTCAAAGAAAACTAACGAGAAACAATCATAGAGGTATGAAGTTTCTGTTAGGATAAGGTCAATTGCATATGAAAATTAAAGCAAAATAAGAGTTGCTCAAGAAAATTACAAGTTTATGAAACCTTCATATAGAAGAAATCCAAATACAGATAGTGTAGGCTTGGTATGAAAGCATCATGGTGACATAAGAAAGGCAAGTTCATCTCTCTGCTCCACCAACTCAGTAAATGGCTTTCATTTCCAAGGTCATCTCATAGTTCAAGATTGCCAGTGGAGCTTCAGCCATTCCAGACGCATTCCACACAACAGGATGAGAAATGAGAGAAAAGGTGAAAACGTCTTTTCCCCAGCCAAGTCAGCTCCCTTTGAGCTCTCTTTCCAGAAGTCTCATGAACACTTCTACTTGCATCTCACTGGCGAGATCTCAGTTGTATGGCAATACCTAGAGGCAAGGAAGGCTGGGAAAAAATTCTTCTAGAGTGATCATTGCTCTCTATGCTTTGAATCAGGATTCATTGAAAAGGAACATTTAAGATTCATTTAAAAGTGGGAATGGATGTTTGAGTAAGTAACTACCTTTCCCTGACTGAATCAATTTTTTCCCCCATGTTTATAAAACCTAACATGTGACTATGTAGTGAGAGAAAACAGATTGGTGGTTGCCGGGAGACAGGAAGAAGGTGCAGGAAGGGGAACTACAGAGGGAAGCGAGGCGTTCTTGAAGGAATGATGGACATGTCCACTGTCTTGATCATGACAATGTTCCGCCATTCTACATACATCAAGTACACGCATAGAGAATGTACTATGCCAAATGTTTGTGTCTCTCCTTAAATTCATATCTTGAAAAACCTAATCCCCAGTGTGATCGTTTATGGAGGTGGGGCCTTTGGGAGGTGATTAGGTCATGAGGTGGATTCCTCATGAATGAGATTAGTGCCTTCATAAAACAGACCCCAGAGAGCTTCTAGCCCCCTTCTGCCATGTGAGGACCTAGTGAATAGATTGCCATTCTCACCAGACATCAAATCTGCTGGAACCCGATCTTAGACTTACAGCCTCCAGAACTGGGAGAAATAAACCTTTGAAGTATATAAGCCACCTAGTCTAGGGTACATCTGTTATAGCAGCCTGAACAGACTAAGACATAATGTATGTTAATTATACTTTATTAGAGCTGTTAAAAATGTGAAGTGTAAAACTAAAAAGTGAAAATAACAAGTGTGAATACACACACACACTTTTCAGGAAACCATATTCTATTGCTGTTAAACCATGTCCTAGTGCGATTAAAAGAACAGTTAATCCCTCTTCATCATGGAGTTGCTTTTTAAAGTACCCCTCCTGAGAGACTGAGAGGTTCTTACAAAACCTGTGAACAGAGATATAATAATGATGGTGTTAGATTATCTACTGCACCACCTCATAGGTAGACTGCCAAGTAGGTAACAGAAGGGTTCTTTAATTCACCAGTTTTTAAAAACCCAAACATTTTACTTGGAAGAGAAACTCATTAAACCTATAATCTCTGATTTTCCTTGTAGATAGCTGAGGAGGCTTAGGTATGAACAATTATTTCTTTCCCACAGTGAGGAGCAGTGAACAGACAAGAGTTCAGAGATTCGTCTGTCTTCTATGGAGGCAGAGGGGGTGAGTGGATATAATTCAGTTATCATTCATAATCTCAAATCCCTGCTTTGAGCTTCAAATTCATATGACTGGGAGTCTAGTGAACACCTGTGAGCTCCGGAAGGACAGGATCAATGCTGGACTCACAAAGAAGGCAGGTTATAAATGTGCATATGTCAATGAGAGTGTGTGTGTGTGTGTGTAGAAAAAACACAACACTGTCTGGAAAGGATTCATACAGGTTTGCTGGGGTAAGTTTATGGAAAGTGTGGACTTCCATTTATTTCACATGTGTGCATTCATTTGCATTTTCTACAGTAAGCATGAATCACTTTTATAATTTTCTAAAATATATAGAAATATAAAGGAATTCCATACCTCTCTGTTTTTCAGCTGCTGTTGATCATCACTTCTCCCTTGGCCATTGTACCATTCTCCTGTTATATTTCTTTGCCTCCAGTCTCTCCCTCCCTGGGCTCTACGCTCCAGGGTTACTATCCCATTGCTCCCTCCTTAAAACCCAAACTGAACAGGATTAAGTTCCCTCCTCAGAATGACTTCTAAAGCCCTTAACCTGCCCAGAGCCCCGACTTCATCCCTCCTGCACTTCCTCATCCTCTTTCTGCTGAAAACACCACATACACATTTTCCCCTCACAAGCTGATACCTTTATCCTCATTGCTTCTGCCTCAAATGTCTTTCTTTACCTGCCTTCCTCAGAAAGCTTCCTGGGGATTCTTTAGGGTCCGTCTCAACGTTATCCCCTGCCTCAAGCAGAGCTCCCGCCTTGCTACGCTGGGTGCCCCCTCCACGTGAGCAGCTCTGAGGTGGCCTGTGATACATCTGTGCTCACGTTCTCACAAGGCTGTGTGCCACAGGAATACACTCCTCCTCAGCACACCCTTGGCCCCCAATCCTGCTCACTGCCTGCCTCCTGGATGTTCAACAAGCTCTCTTTAAAGAGTAAGAGATAAGTCAGTCCCACCTGCCGAGCGCCACAGCAGCGCTGCCATCAGACGCGCCCCAAGGCCCCCGGGTCTGACTGCCCCGCCAGCAAGGCGTCCTGCTCCCCGCTGGTGCCTCCACCACGACGTTCCAAGCTTCTATTCTTCCACGAGTTGCCAGGGGGATGTGGACTTTGACAACCACTTACCAAAAAAGCCTTCTGTTTCCTTAACTGAAAAGCCGACGGCTTGTTGGGAGGACTAGGTGGGCCAGCAGGTGTAAAGCTCCCAGTATTGTTCCCCTTTTCGTAGATTCTTGAAAACAAGAAAGACTTGGCCATCTCTTAAACAACTATTTAATGCCGGTGACACAGGCGATAGAGGCTGTAAAGGGCAAAAGTTTGGAGAGAGCATTCTGCCTGGTCACTCAGGTCATCTCACAGACACCGACTCTGTCTCCTCAAACAGCCCTGCCCTCTGGGCGCCCCTGTGGCGCTTCCGCAAACATTCCCTGTCTTCCTCCACCTGCAGGGCTGATTCTGCCTGTCTCTTCTGCTGCACGCACGTGTGCTCAGTCACGTCAACACTCTGCAGCCCCGTAGACAGTAGTCTGCTGGTCCTCTGTCCGTGGGATTTCCCAGTCAAGAATACCGGAGTGGCTTGCCATTTCCTACTCCAGGGAATCTTCCCCACCCAGGAATAGAACCCTTCTCTGCGTAACTTTTACCTGTCCTTCAAGGTCTCAGTCAAGGGCCTCCTCCTCTGCAGAGTCCGCCATGTCACCTTGAGAAGGACTCAGGTCATGCTTTCTCTGTGTTTCTACAGAAGCTCACACCCACCTTCTCCACTGGCCTCTGTCCCATCCCTCAGAGCCAACTAGGAGCTGCTTCCCTACACCCGAGAGGACAAAGCCTCTTCACAAGTGCCAACGTCTTCCTTCTCCAGGATCCTTAAGAGGTTCTGCTCCAGAAGGTGAGCCAGCATTTATACCCAAAGCTACCGAGTAAATAAAGACAAATTTAATTACAACTGACAGAATTTTACATGTGGAAGTCATTATTTGAGTCTGGAACAAGAAAGAGGCCCTTATTAAATCGTCTTAAAACACAAAGTGCCAAGAGACAACGTTATCACTGCATGATGTGGTGGGAATTCCTGGCTCTCCTCTCTGCACTGGAATTTAATTTCTACCTTAAATAAATCTCGCTCTCAGTGGGGGTTTTGACAGTACCAGGCCATTAATGAGAAAGAAAACCCTGGAAACCTAATTATCAGCTCAAAAGATATCCAGGGACAGCTATGTCAGGAAAAGGTGTGAAATCTGACTAGTGTTTCGCTCTGGGGCCGTGCTGCATCTTGGTGTTTGTAACTAATGCAATTATTTTTCCTCTAGGGCTGTCGCTAAGAGACATTTTAAAGAATGACATTTAAAGTGACCACATAGTAGATTAAAGAAAAGGAAGTAACAAATTTTATACTGACATCATCAAAAAGAAAGCCAGGTGTGCTGACAAAGGAGACGGCTCCTTCAAGCAAGGTTGTAGCTATTCTCTGCTGGGTAACCTTTCAATTGAAAGGTGCAGGTAAGCGAGCAAGGGCTTTACAGAGAAAAGAGTGGGAGGACCACTAGGGCAAAAATAGTTCACAGTCTATTCCATGTAATTCGTCATTCGAAATAAAGGTTTTAACTGGCAGCTTCTGACCAGATGATGATGAATTTGCTGGGCATGTACTGGTGCTGTGCTATGGTGTTTTATTTTAGTGCTATGTTTTATTCATTCTGTTCTTTGAGTGGCCTGAATTCAGTGTTCCTATATGTGCACATAACCTTTAAGAGCAGACCCTACTGTCTGGTTGCCGCATTGCCTCAGAAATATTCAGAGAATCTCAGAAACATTTCACTCCAAAAAGACATGTGTTCACTTTACTGGAGGGAAATTTAATTGTATATATCAAAGGTCTTAAAAGGTGACTGTCTTTGAGGCAGAAATGCACCTCCTGGGAATTCATCTTAAGAAAACTACTAAGGATATGTGCAAATATGTATATATAAGGCTGATCACTGTAGTGATGAGTTTGAGCCCCTTAAATAGCTAACTATTATAAATAGCTTTAAAAAAAAAAAAAAAACTATGATCCATTTATGTAATGAATATGACAGCATCCAAAATTATATTATAGAAATATACTTACTGACACTGAGAGATGTTCATAGTATGGTAAATAGGAAAAAATATTACAAAACAATATGAATAGGATGATCTCGTTTCTGTGAGAAAGACACTGTAGGTTTTTTAGTGGGGAGTGGTTGCTTTTTTTTTTTTCCTTACCTAGTCAGGTCAGGGGATTGGTCAGTTAAAAGAAAAAAAAAAATAGGTTAAAGTGGTAAAACACAAGAAATAAAATGAAAGAAGGATGATAGACAGGTACTGTATGTTAAAATGTTAAATCTATAAATATACGTACATAGCTTAAATATTTTGTTTTAACCTAAACATAAATGCACTTCCTGCAATTGTTGCATAAAGGGCCAAGATTAGAGTTTTTTGGTTATGAGTCCACTTTTTATAGTTCTGCATCATTTGTCTTTATGTACTACACTGTCAACTATTTCTAGTTTCAGTTTCTTTCATTGGTGGGAAAGCATAAAGACTCTTGTGAAGCAGTCAAAGTCCAAAATGCTTCCATATTTTTGTAATTTTTCTCCAACTCTGACAGTTGTCTTGCCCACACAACTAATCTGATAGCAAAAATTTTGAAAGTCACCTTTTGAAAACTTTTTCCATATCAATGAAGTTAATTTCCATAGAAATTACTCTTTTCAAAAGCATATTTCATCAGTTTACATAATCGAAACAACATAGCCAGAGTAAACAAATTTGGGGAAAAAAGTACAATTGACTCTTGTTCAGTAGATAAAATTGATGGGAAGGTAAATGCATTCTTGAAAGTAGCCTACTAGTCACACCAGGCAAAAGAAATTTTACTGAGCAAATGGAAAACATTGTTTAGCCCAACATGTAGCCTAAGCAGAAATCATAGAAAAGTGAAGGCCCTTCTCCCAGCAGTCTTCATTAGCTGGCTCTACAACAACCTTCCAGTTTCAGCCTGTGCCACCTCCCAAGGAAGCCTTCCAGGATCACCCTTACCTTTCCTCTCATCTTCAACACATCATCCTTTTCCTTTATAAAAAGTATCTGTAACTCTTACTTTTTGATCACTCATCTATTCTCTGTCTTTACCAATAAACCTGATAATATAAAAAAATCTAATTGGCCACTAGTGCCTAGCACAGTGCTTGATATGTAGTTGTCGTTTGGCATTTATTGAGAGTTTGCATGTACGTGTGAATGCTTGTAGTTTACGTGATCTAGTGGTTTTGGGGGGTTGGTGATGAATATTATATCTCATCAGAGGAATATATACCCTAACTGCCCACAATGTAGGTTGCAACCAACATTCATTCTTCAGTTAACACTGAAAAAAATAACTGAAATTATGGCTGATTACACTATCCCATGCTGTCAATTATCAAACAAATCATCCCAAGTCTCTGGTAAGTAGCAACGGCATAAGGATAGATAAGGACAGCAAGGACACTGACAATTCCTTGAGAACTTCTCCAACAGATTACAGCTTCTGAAATATCTGTATTAACATTTTACCCAGAAAAAATGTAACCTAGAGAAGGCAGAGTATCTCTTCTGATTTGACCTCTCTTTCTGTGCAATTCATCAATAGTAACAACAAATAAGCCTAATTCTTTCTAGCATCTCTGTTTACAAGGGCTAAAACAGATTCTTTGTGATTTTCCAGCGCCCCAAGGAAATATCAAAGATAGTCTACATGCAAAAGATGTCTTCTGGGATTCAGTTCTGGAAAGGCAACAGTCTGACACACACTAAATCCACCCTATTCATTGTCAGTCAGAAACTGAGCCCAAAGCACTCTGAGAGGCCATTTTACCTGGGTGGAATGAACCAGTTTCCCAGGGCAAGGGTTCCACTCCTCCCCAAGACACAGCACCAAAACTGGGAAGGACAATCTGCACGTCATTGAAGGAGGCAGTTTTATTTAGGCTATTGCCAGAAGGAGATGATTCATTAATGAGAATGCCAAAAAAAAGAAAGAAGAAGAAGAAAGAGTCTGGGGTTTCACAGACGCATTTCCAGTCTTAGCGGAGTCATGAAGAAGGAAGGGTGAGCTTTCCCTCAGAATAAACAAAAGCGAGATGGTCCTTTGTGGTGACAAAAAGGACCTTGTCACCTCAACTGCTCTTTAGCCAGGCTTCTCTGAGCCCTCTTCTCAGCTAGGCCTGTGTATGGCCTGCTGACCCAGTATAATCAGAACCCTGACACACCAGTTTAGCAAGAATCTCCCTACCCTTGACAGCTAACCGAGTTCCTCTGAGTTTTCACCCACTGACTTTCTTACTCTGCGTCTTGTCTATAAATCCACAGCTGCCTTCAATGTTGGAGATGAGTTCAGTCTCTCCCTGATTGCTATAGTCTTCAATAAAGTTTTCCTTGACTGTTTAACTCCATCCAGTGCAATTTTTTCTTGGCAAGCCATTTCTAAATCACAAACCTGTGATGGGATTTCTTAACTGTCCCTGCTTTCTGGAAGCACAGACCTACTATAAAGTTTAACACTGTCAGAGGATATAACAAAATTGATCTTGCGCAGTGGTTTACAACAAATAATTAAGTGCTTTCAAAATTGTGATTAAGTCTGGCTTCTTTCTGCCCATAGGGGACATCATTTATCAAAATATATTCTTTGAGCACCTACTCTGGGTCAGACTACTTGAAAGGAATATCAAGATGATCAGGATAGGATATAGGATACAGCATACAGTATAAACATTTTAAGATAAAATAAATAAAAGCAATACTTATTATCATCTTGACCTAACTTAGTTCTATTGCCCACCCTTGTATGGTGTCAGGAAATAATAAATCTTGAAATTGACAGCTGCTTCAAATCCATTTTGTCACATAAAGATGTATAAATCAATACCAATAAATTTTTATAAAACTTAAAAAAAAAGAATATGAGGGAAAATCAGCCTTCCCAATCTAGAGAATTTCTTTTCTCATCAAAAAGTCCGCCATCCAAAAATATCCTTTATATTTCACTCCGTTGTACAAACATGACCCCTTTGTGGAATTTCCATATCATAATCTTCCTTGTTCTCCAGAACAAATATTGTGCCTTCCTTTGTTTTCAAAAGTGTATTTGACCTCTTTTCAAATGTATATTTGACATCCTTTCAAGTGCATTATCAGTACCCCTTTAAAATATACCCCTTTCAAATAGAGATTTGGAAGCCTGACAACTTACACGTTCATCTTCCCTTCCCTGTTAAGTGTTCCTTTGTCTCCTTTTTCTTGCCTGAGTGTTATGAAGCCTCTTCTCCCCAGCTGACCACAAGGCAACGCTTGAAGGGTAGACTGAATATGAAAGAAAGCCTGTCACTTTGATGTGTTTTAAAAAACTGGGATGAGGCAATTCCCAGCCCCTGACTGGTAAAGCCCCCTCTTTCCTTTCTGCAGCGCAGGTCCTCTAGGCAGCAACACCTGGTTTTAACATTCTAGGTCTGTGCTCTCCCCCACCATCACCAGGATCCCTGCTGAGTTTAAATTCTCTACAACCCAGTAACACCTGAATCTTCACTGATGGCAAATCCATGTCCAAGGAGCAGTTTAGGCATCCTCAATGTTACGTTTCTTCTGAAAAGCCAAGAGTATGGTTCTCTGTCAACAAGCTCTGAAGAAGTCACTCTACCTTAACATGAAACTTTTTGTGCAAGAACCAGTTGGAACACAGCCACAGCTGATCTCCCTTCCCCCACACCGCACACACAGAGATGCTTTTTTTTTTTTTAATCTTATATCTGCCAATCCATTACACATCAAACTGGCCCATCCTGACTCTTCTGCACAGCTTCCCACCTTATCCCACAAGACTCCAGGGGAAATCTGTCTGCAGGCAAAAATACAGAGAACAGTGAAGAGAACCTTGGATAGTTGATTTCAAATGAAAGCTTCAACTCTCCTCTCGCCTTTTCTGACATATCCTCCTTGAACTCTTCCTTGCTCGTGAGATGCACAAAACTGCAAGGCAGAATTCCCCTTCACCATGCTTTGTGCAGGGTGTTGTGTGGGTGGGAAAGAACATTTCTTACTGAGAAAACTTTCCCTTGTCAGTAAGTTCATGATAATAGCGCCTGCCTATGAAATGACACTCCCTTTCTGATACCTTTATTCCACTTATAGATCATATTTTTGGATAAAAGTTTTGCTATTGAAGTAGCTGCCAGGTTGTTATGGGCCAATGTGATTGCAATTTACAGTATTTTATAAATCACCACAAGATTGAAAACGCTTGTGACAGATGAGACTTTAAATTGACATCCTGTCTTTTTATGGGCATTGAAAAGGTTGATCTCATGACATGCTTCACAGATGCATGCCCCTTCACTCCTCCAGAAAGTCCCCACCTTGAACAGAACTGGAGCAAAGGCAGGAAAGAGAGGAAGGGAGAGATAACAGGGAGCAAGCTACAGCTCCCCACATGGTGCTCAGTAAGACAGGAAAACCCAGAGCCTGAGTCTCAGCATCTGTGACTGCTTAACAGATAAGATCCTTAAACCATCCCCAATGAGTGGCTCTGAACTGTGAATATCATGAACCTCAAGGAATCCCGTCAACACCAGGAAATTTAAAAGGCAAAGAAAATTAGGTCAATTCTTTTTGGAAGAACAAAGAAATGTGAGATTTCCTTAAGGGACATCCCAAGGTCAAGCAATGGTTCCGCTGGGACCTCACGAGAAGGTGACCAGTGTCCACCTTCTGGTCCCCTGGGTCCACGTCTCCTCAACCTTGAGCGTCTATTAGCATCTCCTGAGGTGCTGCTGAAGCTGCCCCACCCTAGACCAACATCGTCAAATCTCCGGGGGCGAAGCCATCCCCTGAGTTCCCCGGGTGATTTGATGCTGCTAGTTTTGTGAGTCACTGGTCCAAAAAAAAAAAAGATAGGCAGCAATGAGGGAAATAGGCGGGGTATGTTAATTCAGCAGTCATGGGCACCCCGGGGAGCCAGAAACCACACATGTGGATGTTTATTTAATAAGTACCGTTGATGCCTAGCAGTAGTGTTGGGCACTCAGTTGTGTCTGACTCTTTGCAACCCCATGGACGGTATCCCCCCAGGCTCCTCTGTCCATGGGATTCTCCAGGCAAGAATACTGGAGTGGGTGCCATTTCCTTCTCCAGGGGATTAGCCCCAGACAGATGTCACCATGAAGGAATAGGAGCCAGTGGTTGTCAGATTTTCTGATTTGTTAAGACTACACAGAAATCTGGATATTTTTAACACCAAATACCCTGAATTTTAAGTGCTGAAAAATAATTCAGAATACTGTGCCTCCTAAACAAAGTACATCTTGGAATAAGGAGTTTGCCACCTGTGCCCTAGATATGCTGATTTATACAAGAGAATTTTCCATTAATAAAAATATTTCACCACTCCCCACATAGATGGCCAGGGTGTCTCTTTAAGGACCAAAGGCCAGCTTAGTGGACAAGTATTCTAACGACATCCACAGGCAGCAGTTATACCAGCCCCCGGAAACATAAGCATCAGCAAGAGACGTGATTGTCAGATGACCCTCCTACTACTGTATTTGGAGTTAAGTTTCCTCAAGGGACGAATAGGCAGCAATGTCTCTGCAGCTCCAGGTGAGGGAAGCGGCTCCCTCACAACCTCCACGGCTGGGCAGTCAACATCTGATGTAACTCCAAACACAGTCACATTAACCCCAGACCTTCACTCCGCCGCCTCTCTCAGATCCAGTGAAATAACTCTTTTATTTGCCTTTTCAGTGCCTGCTGACACAAGGCTCTGGGAAGTGGGGGAGGGAAGGAAGCCAGGAACTGGTAACAACTTCCAGCATTAAAGCAGTGACTAATACTAATTATGCCTCTCCGACCAGCCATCAAGCAGACCTATTTTCGCTATGAATTAATGCAGAGCGACCTACTTTTCTACATAGTATTTATTATTTGTGCTGCTGTTTTATCGATTTTGAAACTGTTATGTTACAGAGGAATGGAAAAATCTAATATAATAAAACTCCTCTCATTGAAAATAATAAAGCCACATCACGAAATACAAATTTATTTCTTTTCTTTATGAAAAGATAGCATCTGTGAACTACACTTGGGTTGTGGGAATTAGCTAAAGGCTGCTTCAGTGGATTAATAAAAACAAAAAGAAATATAAATACATTAATGTTTAGATATAAAACTCAAGATAAAATAATAGAGTGCATTTCTAAATTTTAAAACTTGTTTGCTTATAATGTTCTAGAGATATCTCATAAAGGAGCACAATGTTAGTCTTACAAGACTATATATATTTTCTATTTATATTCCTCTTGTCCCATTTTTCATGTGCATTATATCATCTGATTTTATTATGCCTCATATTTTATTTATTCATTTATGAGGCCTTGGAATTTTATTTCTTGAAATCTGAGTGTAATGTTTACTAAAAAACAGATAATTAAAAATAAAACCACACAGCTCACATACACATTTTGTTTTATATGCAATTATAAATGTATTTTCTAGGCAATTTTAATGCCCAGTTTCCACAAAGCATCTTCTTCTCCCTGTGCAGCACTCACTCTAAGGAAATCTTAAAAAGAGGCTGTTTGCATAACTTGTGTAATTGCAAGCCTCAGAGAGTCCACCTACCCAGGAACTCAAAGGAGTGATTTACATTCTGGTGATGAAAGTAACAGTGTGCAAGTGTGTTTAGGTACAAGTGTGTTTCCCAGAAGAAAGAGCAAGTGCCATGGGATACTGGAGAGGGTGGCCTGGAGACAGGCAGGAATCTCAGAAACAGAACATGGCCCAGAAGAGGCTTCATCCTCCAGCGTGGCTGCCACCCTCCCATCAAAACGCTCCCTCCCTGACCTGAGGGAGCGAGGCACGGTGTCGGTGCCGTGATTACTCAGTGATGCGGCCACCACACCCGTGAAGCAGGGTCACGCGGCTGGGCTGCCCTGCCTCTCACTCGCCAGCCCCTGGGAAACAGACAGCAAGGCTTCCCCAGGTGTGGGAAGCACCCTGCACACCACGGCCTCCGCACTGACACCATTCGGAATGGAAACCTCGGAGTCAGAGGCCTACAGAGAGAGCCCTGCGGTCTTCCCCCTCCTCCTCAGATCTTCTTGTGTTGACAGAGGGAGAGGAGGGAAAACACGTGAACCCCACAAAAAAGGAAGATGATGTTTTAATCCATAAACTTCTAGCCCAAAATGAGAAGTCAGATATGACTCAGGCCCCCATGGACTTTTTCCTGTTCTTTCCTCCTTTCTTACTCCCTTATTGAATAAATTAAAGTGATTCATACTTGTCCTTCCAGAATCAGCTCAAAGGTCACTCCCTCCAGGAAGCCCTCCCAGATGGGCCTCTCCCACTGAATCAGATGACCCTCTTCACACCGCCAGGATGTCTGCTGCCTGGCTCCTACTGTGTGACACTGTGACGCAGATGTGCAGGCTTGACTTCCTCAGCAGACCGAGACCTCCCTGAGGGGAAGACCTGGGGCTCAACATTTCCACAGCCCAGTGCTTAGCCCAGAGTCCAACACATCTAAAAGGTGCTTGGCGCACAGTAATGCAATGTCCATAAAGGCTGGCCATCACTAATGCAGCATCTTAGCTCAGTTAAGATTGTACCCCTTCATCCACCAACAGTGACTGATGACCTGCCTGTGACAAGAATACCAATGTCTGGGAGGAATACCAAACATACATGATTTAATGTAAACTCACGGCCAACCTTTAAGAAGCGTATGTTCAAATTTTACAGGTACATAAACTGACACTCCAACTTTATCTAACCTAGGTCACACAGCCAGTAAATGACAAAGCTCAGATTTAATCCCAGGTATGTTTGACTTGAAAACCTGTTTGTGGTTTGTTTTTTTTTTTTTTTTAATCTTAATGTTACTCAAAGAATAAGCTTTCTACATGTGTTATCATTTGGGAAAATAAACTTTAAAACAAACCTATGAACATGGCTTTCCCATCATTACCAATTTCCTAATTAATATCTTCATAAATTTGGAATGTAGTTGTCTTTAAAACAAAGCCAACATCATAATTTGACCTAGAAATATTATGCATCTCACCAACTGTTTAGAGTTCATATTGTTGTAACTTATTTTTATCATAAATATGGTATGTGTTGCCAGATAGACAGTCACCTATAAAACAGAATTACACTCTCTACAAACAGCTTCACAGACTCCCATGCTGTGTCACAACCTGTACAACAACCCTGATGAGCTCCCCAAAAGTGAGAATCCTCATCTCAAAACACATGTTACTAATTACAAGTTACTATTAACAGTTAACTATCCAACTGAATCTCCAACACTTAAATATATCCCCAGAAAAATCTCTCATAATGAAAAAAGGAGTATTATAAAACATAAAATGGAAAACACAGGATGAAACCAATTCTTTGCCTGGGGCCACGATGCCTACGCCTGGGGGGTGCAGCACAAACTTGTCTTGTTTTGTATAAACTATAGCCATAAGCTTCACAGCAACCAACCATCAGCCTGATTTATTAAAGTGAAAAAAATTGCTTCTTGTTTCTAAGCGCAAGAGGATGTAAAAATCCATTTGCAAGGCCAGTGAGAGCTGCCGTAAGCAAGCCCAGGAGACTTGTCACACTTAGAATGCTGTCACCGGCATCAGCTGACGGGACCGGGGTGGGGGTTCAGCATTCAGGAAAGGTGTCCTCCCTTCCAGGAAGCAGCGCTGCTGCTCCTCTAAGTGACCCAAAATGGACAGAAAGAGAGTGTAACCAGCAGCACGCACATGTGCTAAGCTCTGGGCCGATGGTCCTTCCAGAGAGGAGCAAGCTCTAAGAAGAAGGGATGCAGGGAAGCTGTACATCCTAGAAACCAGGTGACAATGCCAAGATGCAGCCTTAAAGAGATTAGGAAAGCAAGGAACATGCTCTTTGTAGCAAGAGTTAAGGTTAAGGCGAGATAGCAAGAAGCACTCACTGGGGCGCATGTCTGACTCCCCACCAGATTCTCAGCGTCTTGAGGGTGGGAGTCATGTCTTCTTCGTGTGCGCCAGCAGAGGTAAGGTAAGGTAAGGTGAAGTCGCTCAGTCGTGTCCGACTCTTTGCGACCCCGTGGACTGCAACCTATTAGGCTTCTCCATCCATGGGATTCTCCAGGCAAGAATACTGGAGTGGATTGCCATTTCCTTCTCCAGCGCCAGCAGAGGAGGTGACCATTAACAAACATTTAGCGAATGATGAATGCTTGTTTCGTTCTTTCCAGGACAGTCACCTTTTTAATGCTTCTCTTTTCCACTTACTGACCTGTGTGTGGTCTCCTTACGAAGTAAGTCAACTCTAGGAGTGGGACAAGAGACTATGGAGACCCCTCTCTGAAGCTCTACCCATCACTCATTTTTGTCACCAGTTCCCAGAGCAATTAGGGGAATGTAATTATAAACGTCCAAAAATCTCTGAAATATATCAAGTATCAGACATTCACTAACATGAGTAGCACATTTATTTAATCTCAAGCATCTTTCTGTACTTGATAGGCTATAAAGAGAAATTTACATGGAATAAGATGCGGTACTTCTTTCCCTATTAAAATGAACATAAATAGCTTATGAATGATGGCTCACTATAACAATTTGCATATCAATGCACTTTACAAGAAACTGTATAAGGGGCACCTAGTGCTTTAAACTCATGAATATCTGGGGTAATCAAGTAGAAAACAGAATGTAAATAGAAGGAGAAGGGAAAAATAAATACTTCTGCTAAAGCTTAGCTTTAAACAGAAGACTTAGAGTTTGCATTTAATGTTTTTCTGCTTTTAATTCTTTGGCATGTTGTATCTTTAAAATATATATTTTAGATGTATATTATGTGTATATGTGTGTGTGTATATATGTGTATCTGTAGATATATCAGTTCAGTTCAGTCGCTCAGTCGTGCCCAACTCTTTGCGACCCCATGAATCGCAGCACGCCAGGCCTCCCTGTTCATCACCATCTCCTGGAGTTCACTCAGACTCATGTCCATCGAGTCCGTGATGCCATCCAGCCATCTCATCCTCGGTCGTCCCCTTTTTCTCCTGCCCCCAATCCCGCCCAGCATCAGAGTCTTTTCCAATGAGTCAACTCTTCTCATGAGGTGGCCAAAGTACTGGAGTTTCAGCTTTAGCATCATTCCTTCCAAAGAAATCCCAGGATATTGCTGAAGCCTGGCTTGGAGGATTTTGAGCATTACTTTACTAACATGTGAGATGAGTGCAATTGTGCGGTAGTTGGAGCATTCTTTGGCATTGCCTTTCTTTGGAATTGGAATGAAAACTGACCTTTTCCAGTCCTATGGCCACTGCTGAGTTTTCCAAACTTGCTGGCAGATTGAGTGCAGCACTTTCACAGCATCATCTTTCAGGATTTGAAACAGTTCAACTGGAATTCCATCACCTCCACTAGCTTTGTTCGTAATGATGCTTTCTAAGGCCCACTTGACTTCACATTCCAAGATGTCTGGCTCTAGATTAGTGATCACATCATCATGATTATCTTGGTCGTGAAGATCTTTTTTGTACAGTTCTTCTGTGTATTCTTGCCACCTCTTCTTATATATGGGTATAGATATATCTGCCGAAAGTTTTAAAGTAGCTTGTAAAATAAACTGAGAGCCAACAGAGCATATTTAAACAGGTTATTTGGTATTCTGGTCCTAATGGGTTAAGAGCCTCAGGAGGAAGACTCTGATCATATACGTTAATTTCATCCTGGCCACAAGATGTGGCAAAACTTAGCCCACATATTCTTGCAAATGACTAGAAATACCACATTCCCATGAGACAAAGTGACAGCTTGAAATTAAGCAGTGTAAGCTAAGACTCTAGCAGGTCCATTAACAAACACACCTCCAGCAAATTCCTCTGCCCCAACTCAGGCAAATGGAATATAATCTCGTTTCAACAGTAACTCGCAGCTCTCCACGTTCAATATTAGAGAATAACCCAAGCCTCTGGCTTTGTTTTACTGTCTTTTCAGGGCCTTCCTTCCTCTTTTCCAGAAAGGTCAAAGATCAGGGACACGGCATGGGGAAAAGTTCTTCTCAGGTCAGCCACCTGTCCAATGATCCAAAAAGTCATCGGTCAGATTCAGGTAAATCTAAAGTGATTAAAAATGATAGCTATGGTTTTTAATCACAACCTAAAAAAAGATTTAAGAAAATGTACTGTGACTGCTGAATTATTAACTGAACTATTCTAAAAAACAGAACACTTCAGCTAAATAAAACAAGTATGATTTTAGCTTTGACCACTGATCTCTTCTCAGACAGAAAGATCAACCTTTTATGAATAGGGATAGGTCAGCCAGTGTTTCTATCTGGCTTTCAGTTATTTTTTTTGTACACTGCTGCAAAGTTGGAGTCTCCCACTTCCTGAATTTACTCTGTCTGGGCTTTGTTGTTCGTTACCCTGTTGGAAAATCCTTGCAATCTCTTATCCTGCCTCCTCTCCATCCTGCGCATGTCACAGCCGCAGCCTTCATGCAGAGCCTCCTTGACCCTGGCTACCATTCCGCCTCGCCGGTTCCCATCAGCTCACACTTACCACACATGCTGTCCACATCCACCCAAAGGCTGAACACCCCTTCTCTCAAGACACCCAGACAGAAGGGGGATGCAAAAGTTTATAACAGAGGAGCTTAAATATGCTAAACTACTGTGAACTTGAAGCTGAAATTGCCCCAGGTAGCAGCTCTCAAAGGATGGGAACTAATAGCTAATATGCGTGCATGTTCAGTCGTGTCCAACTCTTTGTGGTGCACGGAGTGTAACCCACCAGGCTCCCCTGTCCATGAAATTCTCCATGCAAGAATATTGGGTGGCCATTTCCTCCTCAGGGGTTCTTCCTGACTCAGGAATCGAACCTGCATCTCCTGCATTGCAGGCAGATTCTTTTCCTGCTGAGCCATCAGGGAAGCCCAGAAAGGTGTTATAATACCTTATAATCCTCCCTGAAGAAACGGCCAGCAAACTAACCCATCACCAGAGGACACACCAGCCTCCCGCCTCTTGAAAGGCAGGAACCATCAGCCACATCTTTCTTATTCTCCCTCTCCTAGTGATGGGGCAGGCTATTTATTTTCTTCAGGGAAGCTGGAAACCAGGCAAAATGAATCCCTACGTAGCTATAGGGAAAGATTAAGCTTAAGTATAATCTTTGACTCAGCCAACTTTCAGAATATCTTTCAATTCATTTGTCTTCACTCTATAAATTCAAACTTTCAGAAGGAATACCTCAGTGGAGTCATCTGTAAAAGGGAAAAAACAAAGACAGCTACTGTGTTGAGCTTTTCTGAGGACTAAATGAGATAACACTCAGAAAGTACCGAGAACAGTTTCTAGCAGAGAGTAACACTCAAAAGTTTATTTTTACTATATGAAAATTGAATCTAGTCATTGCATTTCTCCCACACTTATAAAATATATCCATCCCCCTAATGACAGTTTTAGTGAAGTCAACTATATGCAAAGCATATTAGAATTCTTTCTTGGGAGAACAGGCAGTATTGTGGCAAGAACTGTAACATTCCTCTGTCATCTGCTGTTTTGAGAGCAATAACTTACTTTTACCACGTGAAACCAATAGCAATTACTGGGTAGAATGTGTTCCTAATGAGATCACAACCATAACCCAAAGCTTCTAAGTTTCCTGGAAGAAATTACATCTCAAATGCCCTGCTGTAAACATAGGAATAGGAAAAAAGACATAAGACAGTGCTGGAAAAAAATACCTCAACAACAATGCCTATTTTGAAATGGTTTTATAGCAAAATGAAGTGAAGGAAGTCGCTCAGTCATGTCCAATTCTTTGCGACCCCATAGACTGCAGAATGCCAGGCTCCTCTGTCCATGGGATTTTCCAGGCAGTGGTACTGGAGTGGATTGCCATTTCCTTCTCCAGGGAATCTTCCCAACCCAGGGCTCGAACCCGGGTCTCCCGCATTGTAGACAGAGGCTTTACCCTCTGAGCCACCAGGGAAATAAAAGGTATAATTTTCTGATTTTACCTGCTTTTTAGTGGTAAGTGAAGCAGGAATGACATTGATTTTCATACTTTCTTTCTCTGGTCACTATACACTCAGCGTTTTTGAAAAACCACCTTACATAGTGCTCACACTTAAACTACATCCAAGGTTTCAAATTTTTTAAATATATGAAAGCAGCTGCCTGGGATCCAGCAGACAGGTATTACAGTTGACATTTGCAAATATCATTGTTTCAGTCCCAGTTCACAGGCATTTTGACAAGAAGAAAATACAAACCTTCACTCATTCCAGGGCAAACATTCTGAAACTAAATGATTTACATGGTAATAGGCAAAGGTTAAAATCACATATTTCATAGCCTTCTTACCAACTTCAGTCAAACCTCAGAAGTTTAACTATGGAAATCCTTGATCTTTCTATATCCCCTGTGTATATGCATATATGAAAGAAGCATTTTAATGATAACCTCTGAGACCATGAGGTTGGGTTTCTGTACATGAGACCACTTACCCAAAAATGTATACATACAATAGGAATCAACAGGAATTTTCAGTGATTAAAATTTGGAAGTTTAATTTGGAAAAATGAACTACCATGTAAACAATGCCTTGAGTGTTCCTTGAAAGTAAAAGTCACTCAGTCCTGTCCATTTCTTTGTGATCCCATGGACTATACAGTCCATATATTTAATATAAACCAAATCTCTGCCTTTGAAAACTGAGATATGGCATTTAAGCTGACCAAAAGAAGAACAAAACCTTAAACACACACAAAAACTTAACACCCAAATCCCAGAATGGCCAAGGGAGAGCATACTCAAAGCACCTTGGGTGGGGAGACAGAACTGTGAAAATGAAAAACCCATCTCTAAGGAAAGTATTAAGGTGATTTGGGGGAGAATGTTTTAGAGATTAGATTTAAACTAACTTTCTATTACTCTGTCAGATCAGAATATTTTCAGAATATTTACATTGGCTAAGAAAAGCTACTTAGTGCTGACACTTTTAGCTCTGGTTTCATGGATACTGAAATGTTAGTTCAAAAGTCTCAGCATCAGTATTGCAGCGTTTTGACATACCTCCACTCAACACAAGGAAATGTTGCTAACGCACTCAAGTGAAATGGATTTGAGTTTACATTTTCAGACATGACATTAAGTAACCTTCAATAAAATCCACTGTTACAAATGAGGAATTCTTGAGTGATCAATCACAAGATAGATGGCATCTGAGAACCACTGGGCTCATTGATAGCACACACAGCTTGTGGAGATAGGTCTATTCCCCTAGGAATTCCTTTCTTTGCTTTTCTCAGGCACAAGCCAAGTAACTTAAGGGAGGTGTAATACAATAGTTTATCTCATATTTCTATTTTTTGATAGATCAAGAGCTGTAACAAGAAAAGTTCTTACCCCATGGTGCTTCAGTTGGAATACATTTACAAAATTAACTTTGAAAAAAATTGGAGTTGATTAGCTACATTAGATATTCTGTCAACAAATCCAACTCATGCTAATCAGTCATAATTAGCACTGATGTTTGATGAGAGGTACAAGTAAGAGTAGCAAGCTGACATCCCTCTAGGGAACTGGGGAAAGTCGGCTCATTTTCCTCAACTTGGAAAGGAAGTATATATACTACGTTGGCCAAATTGGCAAAAGAAATGTATGCTCAACCTCTAAGGGATTCAAGGATGTTCTGTGCATGTTTAGCACACTTGGCAAATAGGTTTTCATTTTCTCCAGGAACGGGATGTGAATCCTGCAATCCTGGCATCTCAGCAGAGTCAAATGCCAACCCAAGCTATGTTTCCCACCATAGTTCTCAAGCCCAAGAATGTTAGAGAATATCCCCCAGCAAGGGCTGCTGCTGCTGCTGCTGCTAAGTCACTTCAGTCGTATCCGACTCTGTGCGACCCCATAGACAGCAGCCCACCAGGCTCCCCCATCCCTGGGACTCTCCAGGCAAGAACGCTGGAGTGGGTTGCCATTTCTGGTGGCAGTAATTAAATTGGCATGCTTCTGTGGCCTGGAATACTCCACTGGAAGAAAGAAAGGAGGCAGAGCTGGTCACTGTATTACAGCAGACACATTCCTGTAACCCCAGCTTGGCAAGGAGGGCATTTCTAGATCATATCAGCATGCAACAAGCCCATGGAAGCAGACCAGGTTCCCCACAACTCATTTCCCAACAAGAATAAATGCTGCCTTTAGTGTCGCTCAGATCTGCCATGACTTTACAAAACAATTCTTTTAAACCACTAAATTCCTTGCAGTTCTGCAGACATAGAGGAGAGAAACAGGATCTAGCATCTGTGGATTCACCCGGGTTAAAGTTTTTGCTTCTACCCACCTAACCTTCCTGCCTCCCCCAAATGAAGTTCCCCTCTGTCTTACTTGTATTTTCTATCCTGCCTTTGAAAGTATGGGGTTGACCTAAAAGTTTGTTCGGGTTTTCCATAATATCTAATGGAAAAACCCAAACAAACTTTTTGGCCAACCCACTACTTTGTTCCCATCAGCCTTTAAACACGCAAGTCTTTTCATTAGAAACTCACCTTCCGCTACTTCTTCACTAATCAACTTTACTCCTTAACTTTGGCATCTGATTTCCACCATCTTTACTCTGCAGGAATCTCTTCCCTCAACCTTCATTTCTGATCTAAAAATCTTTCTTCATTCTTGAAGCTTTCTTGGGAACACTTGACTGAGCTGACCATCTGTGTTTTAATCTCCTCCTCCCCATGGTACCAGCAACACAAATGTCCTGAATTTTCTCAGATCTTGGATTTATCTTCCTTTTCCTCTTAATTATAGGCTTGTCCCCAATGTGTCCATAGAGCCCTTTAGCCTCCTTTCTGTATTGTCTCCTTTGACAACCCCTTCCATTACTAAAAGTGACCACTGAAGTCAAATGCTCAACTACAGACACCCTGGGGTCCATGCTAGTGTATAGGCCGTAATACTCAGAAGTATTGCTGCTCTTGACTGTAAGTAATATTAAAAGCTATTCTCATGTTAAAACAAACATAAATACCAATTTGTATACTTGATTTGTTTTCATTTAACTATTTGTCAAGCTCAGCTGTAAAACAATGTTAAGAAAACATACATATTGAAGAATAAAAGGCAAAATAAATTTTTAGATGAAGCATAAACTTTCCAAGGAAATTTGCTTCTTATGCCCTAATTCTTCCCTCCCCAAACACCTCCAGGTCAGACCTTCACACACTCTAGTTCCACGTTTTCACTATTTTTATGGACAATTCTACATAGTTCCCCCAGAAATCCATCACACTCTGCCCTGAAAATGGAATTGTCGTCTCACCCCAAGCCTGATTCCATCCCCAGGGATCCTGCTTTGTAAGCAGCAGCACCAGCTGGAGAGTGACCCAGGCCCAAGAGCTCACAGGACGGGAATTCCCCTCTTGCTCTCTCTGGCTGCTGTGACCAAGCCACTGCTAAGCCTCCCTAAGCCTGCCAGTTCATGCTTGTCCTTTCTTCAGTTTTCCTATCTCCGTTCCTCCCTTCATTTTCCTTCTTTTAGCCCCTACTTCTCCTTACTGCAAGCATTACAACAGTCTCCTAAATGATCTGCCTCCTCCTTACCATCCACATGCCTCTTCCACAATAATCATTTCCACTCTCAGAAATGTCCTGTTGTTCCCAAGAACCACCTCTGTTTAATAAAGATGGAATCTCTTAGCCCAGCCCAAAGTATCCCCCCCCTCTCTGGTCAGACCTTCTGTTACCTTTTCCTGCTTTTATTCTCCAAAGTCGTTCAGTTCAGTCGCTCAGTCGTGCCCAGCTCTTTGCGACCCCATGAATTGCACCACAGCAGGCCACCCTGTCCATCACCAACTCCTGCAGTTTACCCAAACTCATGTCCATCAAGTCGGTGATGCCATCCAACCATCTCATCCTCTGTCGTCCCCTTCTCCTCCTGGCCCCACACCCTCCCAGCATCAGAGTCTTTTCCAATGAGTCAACTCTTCGCATGAGGTGGCCAAAGTATTGGAGTTTCAGCTTTAGCCTCGGTCCTTCCAATGAACATCTAGGACTGATCTCCTTCAGAATGGACTGGTTGGATCTCCTTGCAGTCCAAGGGACTCTCAAGAGTCTTCTCCAACACCACAGTTCAAAAGCATCAATTCTTCGACGCTCAGCCTTGTTCACAGTCCAACTCTCACATCCATACATGACCACAGGAAAAACCATAGCCTTGACTAGACGGACCTTTGTTGGCAAAGTAATATCTCTGCTTTTGAATATGTTATCTAGATTGGTCATAACTTTCCTTCCAAGGAGTAAGCATCTTTTAATTTCATGGCTGCAGTCACCATCTGCAGTGATTTTGGAGCCCCCCAAAATAAAGTCTGACACTGTTTCCACTGTTTCCCCATCTATTTCCCATGAAGTGATGGGACCAGATGCCATGCGGTTAGTTTTCTGAATCTTGAGCTTTAAGCCAACTTTTTCACTCTCCTTTCACTTTCATCAAGAGGCTTTTTAGTTCCTCTTCACTTTCTGTCATAAGGGTGGTGTCCTCTGCATATCTCTCTCACAAAAACATGTCATTTGAGTTTTAGGTCAACATTAGCATCTTTCCTGGGTATGGGATGGGGGAAGGGGACAAGTGAGGGTTTAAGTCTGTAACTCCATGAACATTTCAACAAGTAAGGTCTAGCTCTCAAATCCACTGTGCCCCTTTTTATCAAAGATGGGTGTGCTCCATCAGAGGGTTGTGCTCCATCAGAGCAATGACATGTGCAAAACAGAGGGTATCACCTGCTGCAGAAGCAGGGAGCTTCATTTCACTCTGTTATCCTCTCCATGTACAGCACTGCTGCCACGTCCCTTGGGCCTATTGGATTTCCATGTGTGTGTATTTCTTTGCTTCTGTGTGATCTCAGCAGGGATAAATGAACCTAAGATATTAAAATGTAATTTGTTCAGATCTTTGCCTTTAGGGTGAGCACTAAGATGCTGCCATCAGCCAGAAAATTTGTGATCTAATTTAGAAGCAGTGAGCCATGCTGTCTTTCTTCAGACACTTCAGAAAGCTGCACTGGGTCCCCACTTTCTATGGCTTCATAAAAGATTTCTTTCTAGCTATAAATAATGTCGTTGTTTTTTTTTTTCCTCCACCTTAACATTCCAAGAGAGATACATTTAGTCAAGACAGGGAGTAGAAAGGATGCTCTTTGGCTGGCACTCTGTTGAAACGCCACATTGCACAAGTGACTTACCTTTAATCTCGTGGCTTTGCTCTATTAAAGGCTCTCCCACCCTGATTCAGTTTTTACTGAGACATTTTGAAGAAAACTCTCCCTGGTACTTGCAAACAGAGTCCCAGGATCAGCACTGAGTGGACTTATGCAAAGATTTCTAAATTGGCAGTCCTCATATGCTCTGTGATTTCTTACCCAAGTATCATTAGGTTAACATCTTCAGGACAATCACTAAACCAAAATCAAAGAAAGATTCTTTTGTTTATTTTTCTATGACATTTTGACCAATTTTAGTTCATATTCCATCTTATCCCAACTTAAGACTGGTTGTTATTACTAGTTCATGGGTTTTTTCCCCTTTGGTCTTGCAGCAAAAGAGAAACAAAGTGTGGGGTTTTAAAAGGTCTATTGGGTACCAATCTTGGATTTATTATTCTTTATTAATCTTTATTATTATTTACTAATCTTTATTTTTTAATTCTAAGGTTTAGTTAGGATATAAGTGGAAGGCATAAGACATGACTTTTTGAGATGAATTCGGCATAGTTAGAAACTGGAGTAAATCCAACTTAAGAAAAAACCAGGGACCACAGTCAGATGAGTGGCTGAACTTCCCAGAAAGGATCTAAGAAAAGAGACTCAGAGTTCTTCTGAGAATTGAAAAGTTCCTTACACTCTTCTGCCACCCTTCAAGAAAAAAAGGTAAAGGACAGGTTTCAACTTCCCAAATGAAATTTAATTCAAGAAAATGGCATTTTGTTATTACTGAGATTAATAGGCACACATACCCCAAGAGGGAAAGAAAATAAACAAAAATAAATGTATTCCAACAGTTATTTCAGAGTAATATAATAACATAATGCTAGGCTAGCAACTGAAACACATGTGAGTTTGTCATTTCCTTTACAAAAATCCAGTAACTTCCTGAAACACAATTATTTCCAGATTACATATAGAAGAGAAAGCACTAGAATCCTCAGGTCTTCAACACAAAAGGAACCAAGTCACACATTCACTGGCTGCTGCAGACACCAGCAAGATGTCTTTTGTGAATACTAATTGATGGATAGCTTCTTAACAATGCAACAAAAGGGATTTGAGGCTTTTAAAATAAGATGTTGCCTTGCAATTCAAACAGTAAATCTGACAGAAAGCAAATAACACTCTCAGCAAATGCAGAAGGCTACAGACTCGCAAGTATTACAGCACTTTTAAGAAGGAAGCTTTCCAGGGCAGCGGCTGCACCTTCAAACAACAGCAGGACAGACACCTCCTTTAAACTTCCCTTCACTTCCCCATCTCGGGTTTCATCCAACACTGGGGCTCACCCGCTTACAGCAAAAAATCAGTGTGGTTTGAAAAGACCAAATGATGCCCCTGTGCTACAAATTTACCTCTTCTAACCCCTCAACCTAATTTCGAAAGAAAAACAACAAGGATGATGGTGAGGATAATACCAAAAGGTCTTGCATCAAAATTCAAAAGGTACATAACTTTTCTTTCTAACTCCAGCAGATTGCAAAGTTCTCCCTCCTTTAAAATAGCAAAGATTCTCAGAGCAACTTTGCAAGCTTGATTAAAAGGCATATCAATTTCCAGGAATGTTTTTTATTTTTCAGTCGCATTTTCCTCTGTGAAAACCTTTATTAGATTTTCAACTCTAAGTGTGTTCTGACTATATAATTTAACAAAATGCTGCACTTCCATAATCCTATTTTCATCATGCAGTCTGATTGTTTATCATGAACATAAATATAATCCATAGGCTTCAACAAAATGTGTTCAACATTTTTAGGACGACCTTAAAATAAAAGTTGTATAAATTGTCACTGAAAATTATACAACCACATTACCTGTATTTCAGATTGCACTGATTAAGAATTTCATATACCCAACCCATTCAACAGAGATAATTAGACAGCATAGGAAGCTCTAGCATTATAAAATCAAAGAATTTAAGTCTCATTGTAAGCTGTGTCAATCAGGCTCCTGTCTGAAATGTTTGTAGGGCATGACTGCCACCTACTGGCAGACATTAGAGATTGCACATCCCACCAAGAGCCAGGGACTCCATTTTTGCAATCTAACCAAGACAGGATTTTTTCCCTAGAGCCAAAATGCACCATTTTGGTTAGGTGTACAGTTTCCCTCACTAGATGTTAATATTTTTGTAATGAAGTCACACAACAAGTTCCACTTTTGTCATTACATTTTACATTGTGTAAGCATTTTACATAATACATACATACACATACATGTGTGTGCTTATGCACTTGCTTTTTAAGTCTATCACCCTTTAAAAGAACGTAATCTCAACAACAGCAGCAATATTTTATTCACTAATGTATTCTACTGAGCCTAGAACAGTGTCTGGCACTTAGTGAATATTCATTGTTTACTGTGAATAAATGAGCAAAATACTAATGTTTTAAGACAAAACAATGTACCAGCTAATAGCCTAAGTTCTAAAAACAAATGAACATAAGCTGAAACTGTGGTTGTCTCTTATATCTTCTGCTGAGCCTCAATTTGCTGATCTATTAAATAAAGATAATAACACCAAGGTAGTTAGAACAACTAAATGGGCAAATAAATGTTTATAAAGTACTTGGCACAAAGCAAGTGCATGAAAATTAATATTATGACCATTATTAGTAAGTTCTAAACCTCAAATGAGGGGTGGCAGCAATTTAATAAAGGCCTTAAGCATTGAGTTCTTCCTTCACCATAATCCTTGCTATTAAAATTCAGCCTACAAAATTCTCCACTTTCATCAAATACTAGTTCCGAACCAGTGTCCAGTAAGCTTTCAGATAGTCGTAGATCTTTAGAATTGTTAGAGGAGTTGCAGTGTGATATTTAAGAAATCACTGTTCTGGAAATCTCTAGACGGTACTGAAGCACTTAAATAGTTCAGAACTCTCTGGAGGGTTTTGCAAGTTTTCAATTTTGCAAGTTTTACAAAGTTTTAATTTGCATTCAGTTCAGTTCAGTTCAGTTCAGTCGCTCAGTCGTGTCCGACTCTTTGCGACCCCATGAATCGCAGCACGCCAGGCCTCCCTGTTCATCACCATCTCTCGGAGTTCACTCAGACTCACATCCATCGAGTCAGTGATGCCATCCAGCCATCTCATCTTTGGTCGTCCCCTTCTCCTCCTGCCCCCAATCCCTCCCAGCATCAGAGTCTTTTCCAATGAGTCAACTCTTCGCATGAGGTGGCCAAAGTACTGGAGTTTCAGCTTTAGCATCATTCCTTCCAAAGAAATCCCAGGGTTGATCTCCTTCAGAATGGACTGGTTGGATCTTCTTGCAGTCCAAGGGACTCTACAGCTGATATAATACTTTGTTACCTGCCGGGAAACCATTTTGTACTTGCAGGCACGCATCTTCCCATGAAGGCTTCTCTTAGGATGCTAGGCATGCAATAGATCACCACTGAAACGGACTTAAACCTCAAGGGACTTTATTGTTGTTTGCAACAGGAAGTCCAGGTGCAGCGTTGTTGATGATTTGCAGCTGGACAGTCATTACGAAGAACCCATGTCCTTTTCATGCTGTATTCTGCTGTCCAGTATGTTACTTTATCCTGAAGCTGGTTACTCTTGTGGCCTTAGAGTGTTTCCGGTAGAAATCTGGGCCATATGGCATGCTATTCACATTCAGTGGGGAAGAGAATGGTTCCTAGGTGCACCCTAGGGAGGGTGAAGGATTTTTCCCATAGAGCCCTGACAAGCCATTTCTCTTGGCTTATTGGTCAAAATACTAAAACACAGCCATTCTTGGAACTGGCTGCCTGTAAGATTAATCTGATTGATTTGAAGTCTTAGCTCAGTCATGATCTGTCTGTGGGGCAGAATGGGGTCAGCTTCCGCTGAGTTCCATGGGCTGCATAAAGGAGGGGAGTAGACCTGCCATCAGGTCCGTTAAAAAGGAAAAGGGAAAGGGTGGGGGCAGGGCACGCAGCTTCAAGTCCCCACTCTTGTGAGAACACAGAGACACAGTGGTCTGGGCTATGAAAACAATGATCAACATGATGAACGGTTCATCATTTTTTTTTTTTAAATCCTTGAAATAATTTTAAGGGGATGCTTTCTGGCAGTCCACATACCAAGAACCCAATATGCTTCCATGGCAAATGTTTCATCTTTAGGTCTACTAGGACATAAATGTTCTGTGAACTTTTACTGAACATGATACAGTTCAAGCAAAAAAACACACTTAAAGCTCTGAATACGAGTGTCTATTGCTCCTCTGGGTCTCCATTTCCCCATCTATTAAATAAAAGACAGACTAAATGAGTTCAGAGGTCTTTCCCAACTTCTTCATTCTGTGCAGTTGAATCCTGATCCACTCACTTCACCAAGTGAATATACTTAATAAGTTTGCACACATTTTTATTCCTCCTTTAAGAGAGTATTGACCTCTTATTGGATGAATTCTACTTGGTATGGAACTGCTAAGACAAACACAGGGGTGGGGCAAGTTCCGGCTTTCCAGAACCTTCACTGGAGAGAAAAGGCAGATACAGAAGACAGGGCAGCAAACAGTAGCAAAGTTAGGCCAGAGTGGAACAGCGGAGTGTCCTGGGCAGGAAGAGTGAGGTGACGGGAGGAGGTGAGAGTCAAGCCAGGTTTGATTTAAAACATTGACCAGAGCGGGAAAGCAGGAATTGATTTATGTGTATGAAACTATGAGCAGACGAGATGGTTGTGATGGTGGACAACACTGATGACGGCGCTTGATGACGGTGCCAGCCCCAGGCTCCTGTGAGCTACCAAGTGCCACTCTTCAGTTACAGTATTTCGTATAACGTTCACAAGAACACTAGGAAAGAGGTGTCATAATAAAGTACATTTTATCCTCAACTTTTCTTGCCCAAAGTATACCAAAAATAGTAAATCGGTGGTTAGAACACACGTCCCTACAACCTCAGAGGCCACTCGCCTTTGCCTTTACTGCACTGCTCTGCCTCTTTGAAACTCAGGAGCTCACATCACCCCCCGAGCCTGCCAGTCCAGCTGCATGCCTACGTATGCACAATGGCCGATTCAGAAACACAGGAATGTCTATGACAAGGCTACATCTTTCACACAAATGAAACTGCTTCACTGATCCCATAGAGAGACCATCCCTCTGCAAGAAGACGCAGAGCTTCACATTTACCATTACCTAATTATTAAATAGAATTATGACAATGAAAAAAATGGCACTGCTCATCAGCCACTGACATGCTTATGTCCAGACACAGATGAGAAAAAAAAAAAAAAACGAGGCAGCTTTGAGGCTTTTCTCTTGAAACAGGATTGAGGGGTTCTGTTGAAAATTGATGCATTGCAGCAGGCCTAGGCTGCCTGCTGCTCCGTAAAGAGCCTGCCCACCAAGGCAGGAAATTCAAGAGATGCGAGATTGTTCCCTGGGTCAGGAAGATCCCCTGGAGGAGGACATGGCAAACCACTCCTATATTCTTGCCTGGAGAATCCCATGGACAGAGAAGCCTGGTGGGCTACAGTCCATGGGGTCGCAGAGTGGGGTGTGACTGAGCGGGCACACACACTGAAAAGTTGCCTCCTGCTCTGTGTGAGGGTCTCACATACACACAGAGACAACATGGGGGCTGCCTCTCTGACCTCCCACCCCCCAGTCACCATGTGTCCACTCCTGTCACCCACGAAAGAGCACTGCCCCCAGATATCCAACTCAGCGCATATCTGAAGCTCTTCCAATAGCTTCTGCAGCCCAGGCATATGCTGGGCAGGGTCACCCCATAGTCTGACGATGACATGCAGGATGCAGACAAACTCCATCGCCAGGCATCATTGTTCAAATGGAAATGAAGTTCCCCCAACCTGCTCTAGTCCCCACACACACTCCCCAGGAAATGGTGGGCGCTGAACTTCCTTCACCAGCCGCCGTCCTCTCCCCGACAGTCGTGAAAAATGCCTTTTGATCTGTGACCTACTTTTAAAAACTGACATCTGGCTGTTAGGGTGGTAATTAGACATCATTTAAAAGATATTTCTGTCTTGTTAACTGGATGACTCTGTGATCAAATTGTGGGATAATTTAGAAGAATTCAGGCATATTGATTATATAATCCATACCGTGTGTAATTAATAACTACCCACTAAAAGCTCTATATGAGAAATTGTAAGGATTCACAATAGAAAAAACGTCAAGCCCTGAACAGTACCTTCTCCTCAATGCCTTTTATTAACTACACATACAAGCGAAAGAGTTCCAAGGAGATGAAGTCGAGACACAATGCCAGAATGTACTGACACTTTTGCTCAGCTTATAGCCCTGATGGCCAAAGACTAGTGTCACTTGGGACCGTCCTTGCCCCAGGAGCCTGAAGGGCTTCTCCCTGGGACTGCACATCTTTGTGGGGTGCCCTGACCGCTGGCTCCTTACAGATAGCTGCACTCATTACTTCTGAGTTATAAATGGAGCTCATCCACAGCCACGGAGATGCAAGGGCTTAGGCTGATCCATCTCACAATGAGCTGATGCCAGCAGGTTAATGTAGGCTGTTTCTACTTATGCCTCAACAATGACAAAATTATACTAGTTGTGGTAACGCTGATCAAGGTGAATTCTCTGATGCTTGAATCCTATCCTGCAAATTTATAGCAACATCAGGTCCCCAAGAAATATGCACACATACACACAGACATTATTATTAACTAAGACTTCTACTCCAAACTCTGTTTCCCACGCTGTGACCTGGGCTAGACCTTCTGAGAGCCAGAAAATCTTGAGCTATACCACAGGCAAGCACCTGCTCAGTGGCTCCCTTATCCAGGCCCACTCTGCTGCTGTCCAGCCTTCAAAGAGCCTGAAGCAGGGCCCCGAGGAGTAAAGACAGCAGAGCTCATAAAAGAAGAGAAGCACTAACGCAAAGAGAAGGCCCTGCCAGCTCCATTTGTACATCAGAGTAAATGTGACCTTGTTTAGTCTTTATACACAGGCTGGTTGGGCACCTGCATCAATTTATCATCCTTTGGCTACATCCACTAATGCACCACTTTGGTGGGACGGTGACATCATAACAGCTTGTATTTGTTGAGCTCAGCATTCTGCTAAGTGCTTTACACGCGCTGTTTTATTTAATCATCAAAACAACTTCAGAAAGATAAGTGCCAACACTGCCCCCAACATACAGGTAAGGACACTGATGAAGGAAGAGGTTCAGCAACCGACACCAAACCGAGGGCTTGGAAACGGTCGAATCTAATAGGAACGGACCGGCCTCTGTGTCTGCTGCCAAGAACTCCCCTAGCCATGTGCTCTCTGAGAAGTCCATCTCTTCTTGACAAAGGTCAGCATTCCTCCTCTTTAGAGGCAGAATCGGGGGAAGATAAGGAGGTGGAAGGAGAAAGAAGGGCACTGACAAATGTGGGGAAAACAAGATCAGATCTTAAGGAAAGAGTGCTGGGAGAAATTTTCAGTGTGAAGGAGGCCAAGACTTGTGAAATAAAGATGGCTGCCATTCGATTGTAAGTCATTTCCTGTGCAGTTCTCTGCTCTCAAATAGCCCCCAGCAGTCATTTTTCAGGGCCGCCAGAACAAGTTATCCCAGACTGGGTGGCTTAAACAACAGAATTTTCTCACAATGCTGGAAGCTAAAAGTCTGAGATCAAAGTGTCGACAGGGTTGATTTCTCCTGAGGACCCTCTCCGTGGCTGGTAGATGGCCTTCTTCTCCCTGTGTCTTCATGTGATCTTCTCTTCGGTATGTACCTGAGTCTGATCTTCTCTTCTTATAAGGACATCAGTCATGTTGAATTAGGACCCACTCCTTTGACTTCACTTAATCATCTCTTTTAAAACCCTATTTTGACAAAGATCTGAATACTGAAAACTATGGTTTTTCTAGAGTCACATATGCATGTGAGAGTTGGACAAGAAAGAAGGGTGACCACTGAAGAACTGATGCCTTTGAATTGTGATACTAGAGAAGACTCTTGAGAGTCCTTTGGACTACAAAGAGATTAAACCAGTCAATCCTAAAGGAAATCAACCCTGAATACTCAATGCAAGGACTGATGCCGAAGTCGAAGCTCAATATTCTGGCCACCTGATGTGAAAAGTTGACACTGTTGGAAAAGACCCTGATGCTGGGAAAGACTGAAGGCAAGAGAAGAGGGTGCCAGAGGATGAGATGGTTAGATAGCATCACCGACTCAATGGACAAAAATCTGAGAAAAATCTGGGAGATAGTAAAGGCCAAGGAAGCCTGGCGTGCTGCAGTCCATGGTGTCACAAAAAGTCAGACACGACTTAGCCACTGAACAACAGCAATAACTTGAGGTACTGGAGGTCAGAGCTTCAATATATGAAATTGGGGGAGTACACTGCAGCCCATAACATGCATGCCCCCCCACCCACATGCTTTACCTCTAGATTTTCAGTAAAGGCACGGTCTGAGATGTCTTAGATGTCTTAGAAATGTGGTAGAAATCTAAAGGCAAAATTGTCTTCCGTATATGGAATTGATGAAAGGATAGAAGGGAAGAAACAGACCAGGAGGCCAGATGAAGGGCAGCAATTAAGCATAAGCAAGAAAAAAACACAGACAGACATGCTAGGAACAGTTTACTTCCCCAGCCCCCACCTCCCAGAGACACTGTGATTCCCAATTATATATGAGATAGGTCTTGAGTATATTTTGCTCTGTTTGTTTATGAGTATCAAAGGAATGATAACTCCTGATGGCTGGATGTCTTTGACTGACACAGTAATGAACACTATGGCAATTTTTTAGTGAATTACCATCAGATCTGAGGGCTTCCCTGGTGGCTCAGCTGGTAAAGAATCCACCTGCAATACAGGAGACCCCCAGATCGATTTCTAGGTTGGGAAGATCCGCTGGAGAAGGGATAGGCTACCCACTCCAGTATTCTTAGGCTTCCCTGGTGGCTCAGCTGGTAAAGATTCTGCCCACAGTGTGGGAGACCTCAGTTCGATCCCTGGGTTGGGAAGATCCCCTGGATAAGGGAATGGCTACTACTCCAGTATTCTGACCTGGAGAATTCCATGGACTGCATAGTCCATGGAGTCGCAAAGAGTCAGACACCACTGAGCGACTTTCACTTTCACCATCAGATTGTAGCCTACTTAAATCAAAGGTCACTCAACCCTTGTGATAGAAATGAATGCAGATATTTGACTCTTGATTATATATCTCTTGGTTACCTCTTGATGCCCAACCCAGTTTACCATCCTTCACTTTAAAGCAAACTAGAAAGGGTGTCACACACTAAAGATGAGAAGAATAGTGGGCATCTTCTCTGATCCAAGGCAGCACAGTAATTCAAAATCAAAAAGCGTAGCCGGTGAATCCAACTGACTCACAAAGCTCTTCACTGCAGTCCTAGGTAATGGAACTTCAAGATAGGAATAACATTATTAAACCTCATTTGTGACCAATATTTTCAGTGAAAAATCACTGACTTCTCCCAACCCTCCTACACTGTTGGTGGGAATGTAAAATGGTTCAGCCACTATGGAAACAGTATGATGGTTTCTCAAAAAACTAAAACTAGAACAGCCATAGGATCCAGCAATTTCACTTCTGTGTATTTACCCAAACAAAACAAACACACTAATTCAACAAGATACACATGCATCCCAATGTTCATTGCAGCATTATTTATAATAGCTAAGATATTGAAGCAGCCTGTGTTCATCAGTAGATGAATGGACAAAGAAGCTGTTATCTCTATACACACAAGGGAGTATTACTTAGCCACTAAAAAAAAAAATCTTGCCATTTGTGGCAACATGAATGGACATCAATAGTATTACGCTCAGTGAAATAAGTCAGAGAAAGACAAATACTATATGATCTCACTTATCTGTGAAACCTAATAAACAAAAACAGCCTCAGATACAGAAAACAAATGGGTGGTTTGCTAGATGGGAGGTGGAGGGTGAGTGAAATAGGTGAAGGGAATTAAGAGGTACAAAAGAAAATAAGTAAGCCATAGGGATGTAATACACAGGATAAGGAATACGGTCAGTAATATAGTTTTATATAGGGACAGGTGGTATTAGACTCATGGTGATCATTTTATATTGTAGGCAAATGTCAAGTCACTATGTAATAATATTATACCAAAAACTGATATAATATTGTGCCTCAACTATATTTCAACTTAAAAAATCATTGGGTCCTCTGAACCTTAAGGCTCTGAAGTAAGTTATGCTATTAAATGGATCTCCTTCACACTGACAAAATTATTGCAAGCCATTGTGAAAGGACATTTCTGCTGATAGTGTGGAGGGACAAATGGGCCCTCTGGTTCTATCTGGGGTGGAACTGCATGTTTGTGGGGCTGACAGATAGGCCCCCTGTGCCAGCATGGTGCCATATGCCAGCTGGTCAGTACAGCTGGGGACACACACGTACTGAGTCTGGTATCAGAAGTCTCAGCTGGTCACTGGCAGTCATGCCAAAGACACTGGGCCCCTTGACGGCACTAAAACTCGGGCCTTTGTATGTGTGAATCTATGTATGTCTGATGATACAAACCAGCATAGCCTATTGGCAACTGCTTTTCAGACTGATAGTAAGCAAGAAAATGCTCAAAGTTTCTCCCTTTGAAATCATGTAGAGCAAACAAGGAAAAAAGCCAGGAAAGGAAGGCAAATGAGGCATTTGGCAACATATTAAGGTGAGGACTGGCACTGCGTTTCTACTACAATACACACACACTCTCACATCCTAGCTCTACATATTCATTGTTCAGTCCCAAAAGTTATAGTCAGGCCAGTGTGACAAGAATTATGCAGACATAAAAATAGGAAGGAAGCTAAAATAATTAAATAGAATTAGTTCCTGAAAACCTTAAGGAAACAAAATAGTCATGTCTTAAGGGAATATGCATGACCCTTTAAAAACTATATTAGAAAAATTTTAAATAGCTATCTTTTAAAACTCGGATGCATAAAGCAAAATAGGAAGGCATGTGGCTAACTGATATATTTCCATAAACAAAAATATTTCAAAGATGGTAATTCTGAGACTGATATTACCTATATTAAGAGTCTTTGAGTAGTGAGAAATAAACACTGACTCTGACTAAATGCAGAGACATTGAAGGAGAGAGAGAGAATTTATTAAAAGGACACTAGTAGGACTTTGTGATGCTCCAGGGACTTCATTGGTAATTCCTTATTTCTTATTATGTAACCTCGACTACATAATAGAGTCACATGGGTCAATGTGAAAAACAAGCAATGTACTGGCTTTACTATGACAAATTACATCAAAATCTCTGGGGGTGGGGCCCACAACTAAGTATGTTTCAAAAGCTCCCCAGTTGATCTTACTGTACAGCCACAGTGGACAACATCTGGAGTGTTGGAATTAATATCCCATTAAGAACTCGTGGGTTCACTGCTTTTAGGTCAAATTATAAAATTCCTAGGACAGGGAATTTAGATGGTTCAGTTTATAGTCACAGGATATCACTGAAAAACATTAGCCATTGTCAAGAAAGCAAGGTCATATGGGACCAAAAATGGCAGATGGCAGCTGGGAATCCTTGACTATGGATCAGAGCAGGTTGGAGTACTGAGCCAGGCAGCCACCCAAAAAGTGTACATTACAGCAACCCATGAGGTAAGTTTCATGCTCAACCAATTCTCCCTTCTTCAGTAAGCAGACACACAGACAACACAGCACCATAGAATCCAAATTCCAGTCAGGGATCCCAGGATGACATCATCACGAGTGCAGAGATGTGTCATGAACCCTGGCCATGAATGAATCCTCCTGTATTTATTCATTTAAACACCAGTGTCACCTGGTAAACATTCTGCATTAGTAAATAAGAACAGTTTGTAAAAACTGTAATGAAGCCAAGTTTCCATTTGCTTCTACTTTCCTTATGAGTGCATATGAACTAGCAGCTTAAACAATGAAAGAAAATCTTCTCTTACTTAGATAAGTATTTCCCAGACAAACCTGTTTATGCCAGAGTTAACAGACCCTCTTTTCCTTTTTCCTCTGCAAAAGATAAACTCTAGCCTTCATTTAGCCCTAACACAAACTTGGAATTACACAATTTTGAATGAACTTTTGCTAAATAACTTTAATAATAACTTTTAATAAATAACAATCCCAGTTATGACAGATATTCAAGGGAAAGCACACAACACATGTGGAATAACTTACAAAATCAAAAACAGTATCCACACTTCCAAACTCAAGCATCTGAGAAGCATCAATGAAGCACTCAGTTCCAGGGGAAATTCAAAATCAGGGTGAGAGAGCTGCTGCTATCAAGACAACCGATGCTTCAAATGAGTGACCAAACCTACACTCAAGAGTTCATCAAGCATCTCAAGAGAGCATGTGATTAAGAGTGAGAATGAGCGATACACAGCAAGGGCTGTGTGAGTCACCGCAAGAGGCCAGTGCGTTGCATGCACCCAGCCCAGTCCCCAGAGGCTCCAACAAATAGGCTGGCCCATCTCCTTAACATCCCTCTTGAATTCAAAACACACAAGACTCAGGGACTTCCCTGGTGGTCCAGCCATTAAGACTCTGTGCTTCCAAGGCAGGGAATACAAGCTCAATCCCTGGTGGGGGAACTAAGATCTCACAAGCCACTTGGTGTGGATGAATATATAGAAACACACACACATGAGAGTCTAGGTGTCAGGAAGAGGGAAATATACTCTCACAACATGACTGAGGAGAGAAGTTAGAATAGCAGTATGCTAGCGTGCCAGATAAACTACATCATCATGGTCACCCAAGAACACAGGGCCACCTTGATCTGTTCTTCCCTAGGCTTCCCTGGTGACCCAAATGGTAAAGAGTCTGTCTGCAGTGCGGGAGACATAGGTTCGATCCCTGGGTCGGGAAGATCCCCTGGAAAAGGGAATGGTTACCCAATTCAGTATTCTTGCCTGGAAATTTTCATGAACAGAGGAGCCTGGCGGGCTACAGTCTATAGGGTGACAAAGAGACAGGCACCCCTGAATGACTAACACTTCACTTCAAGCAGAATGTGAGACAAGGAATTCAAGTGCAGGTACTTTATTCGGGGGTGGGGAACAAGGGAAGAGAAGGCAGGCTCTAAAGTTTGTGTACTCAAGCAAGTTACCCCCACAAGCAATCAGTGTCACACCACCCAGGAGGAGAACTTACAAGCCTGTGAGGAACATCCTCAGAAGCATGCCTCCCAGGGCGAGGGGGCCAAGGAATTTGTACTCCCAGCAGCCACTGGTTGAGAGAAGCAGGAGGGTATCAACAGGGCCTGATGGGCATGTAGGCTCCGGAAGCCAGAAAAGCCCACAGCAAGCATGATGTGTCCTGGCATTAAACACAGCCAACCTACATGACATGGTGAGGCCTGAAAGGAGAGGGAGGGCTCCAGGAGTGTCTGGAAGGTGGGGAAAGGGTGGGTGAAGAAAAAGCACTCCATGTGACCCAGGGAGGCCTACGCTTGAGGCAAGTTCAATTAACAGCCATTCCTGGGGAGGCCGAGAGAAGCAAAGGCAAACAGATACATGCTTTACAGAACAAAGCGTAATAGGCATGCCAACTACAGTTATTAACTGCTGGCTTTCAGAACTGAAATACTGGACCTAGTCTTGGAAAAGTACAGAGTCCTTCCAATCACAGTCTTGGGTTTGAGTCCCAGCTCTACCACTTACTGACCAAAGGGCCTCGGTTCAGTAACTTAACCTCTGCTTCTCTATCAAATAGGACCAATGACTAATACCTGACCCATCGTGCTGATGTGGCGATTAAAAGCATTTCTGCACATAAGCCATCAGAGACCATGCCTAGTAATTGGCTGGTCTTCCCTAGTGGCTCAGATGGTAAAGAATCTGCCTCCAATGTAGGAGACCAGGCTTCAATCCCTGAGTCAGTTAGACCCCCTGGAGGAGGGAACGGCTAACCACTCCAGTATTCTGACCTGGAAAATCCCATGGACAGAGGAGCCTGGCAGGCTACAGTCCATGGGGTCACAAAGAGGCAGACATGACTGAGTCACTTTCATAGGAAATGGCTAGAATCCACGTTAGCTACCATCAGCATCAGCATCTTTATTAGATAGAAATCTGTATTAACTTGGGCTGCCTTAACTAAGTATCGTAAATTGGGCAGCTTAATGACAGAAATATAAATTCTCACAGTGCTGTTATCATTTAGCCTCTGAGTCCTGGCTGACTCTTTGGCCAACCCCCCTGGACGGTAGCCCTCCAGGCTCTTCTGTCCATGGGATTTCCCCAGGCAAAAATATTGGAATGGGTTGTCATTTCCTTCTCCAGGGGATCTTCCCAACTCAGGGATTAAACCTGGGTCTCCTGCATTGGCAGGTGGAATCTTTACCACTGAAGCTGCCTGGGAAGCCCTCTCACAGTTCTAGAGGCTGGAAAATCCAAGACTGAGATGCCAGCCAATTCAGTTTCTGGTGAGAATTGCCTGCCTTTCTTGCCAATGGCTGCTTTCTCACTGTCTGTTCACACGGCAAGGAAAGAAAGATTTCTCCTTTGGGGCTTCCCTGGTGGCTCAGAGGTTAAAGCATCTGCCTCCAATGCGGGAGACCTGGGTTCGATCCCTGGGTCGGGAAGATCCCCTGGAGAAGGAAATGGCAATCCACTCCAGTATTCTTGCCTGGAGAATCCCATGGACAGAGAAGTCTAGTAGGTTACAGTCCACGGGGTCGCAAAGAGTCGGACACGACTGAGCGACTTCACCTCACCTTTGTTACAAGGCCACAGATCTGTCCTGAGGCCCCACCAGCTTGAAAGATTCCAACCCTACTTACCTCCTAAAGGCACCCTACCTCCAAATGCTATTACTTTGGTGATTAGGACCTCAATATGCAAATTTTGAAAGGACCCAAACATTCAGCTCATAACAAAACGTTTGAATGGCCAACTAAAATGAGCAGTAACGAAGTAAATTCTATAACCATTTATCTCCACTGACCCACGTTAAAAGGAAGTGCACCCAACAATAAAAGGATAGATGAAGAGAGGATTGGAATGCTATGACTGGAGACCGTGGAATGGTTAAATTTTTTATGTTTTTCTGTTTTTAGGTCACCCCAAAGCAAATGTACAACATTTTCGACTTGTTCGTGGCATCGTCTGGGTTGCTTTCTGGTGGGACTCTAAATTACACTAGCAAACAAATGCAACCAGGAGAGTACACTGTCTGTGAAACTAAAACCAATTCTTATTACGGAAATCCTTTTTTTAATGTCTGCTTCTCCGCTTTAGTAAATAGAACATAGAGAACATAATTGAATATTTGATGACAGAAAATCTTGCAGTGTCTGTGGGCTCTCACACTGAACATCAGTTCTCATCACACAAGCCTGTGGGTATGCTTGTGAGACGGCAAACACATTAGACAGAATCTTTAATGGCCCTGAGAAACTCCCATAAGGTTTTTTGTCTACGTCCTTTAAAAAATAAATAAATAAATATGTGATATTGGTTTGGTAAGGTTTATGTTTGTGAATTTTCTCCGTGTGATTGAGTCTAAGGGAGATTCGTTTGCTGCCCTCTGAATGAGATGAGTACTCTCTCTCTCTCTTTACACAGAGGGGAGGAGGGTGAGAGGCTCACTCAGCGCCTCCGGGGCCGCTTGGGAACTAGACGCTTTCCTCTCTCTGATCTAAACCCGGAGAGAACATTAGTACACCCAGTCTCTTGCCCTCCAGCATTCATCAAGGGAACTCTTCTCCTACACATTTTCTGAGTCTGTCAGTGAAGAGTTCACCATGAGGAGCCAGACCTCCCCGCCCCAGCATGGTCCGCTCTGGCCTCTCTCCCTTTTTCCTGGTTCGGCCTTTATAAGGGCCTTTCTCAAGTGATGGAATCTTCAATGACACAGGTCCTCATAATCCATCCTGCAAGATATCCTATCAGCTGTATTGAATCCTGGAAGCTGTCTTCCTTAAATCAATCCCATAATGAAAGTCAGAGGGGAAGAATCATGGTAGGGGGAAGATTCAAGGAACACAGAACAGATGTGGATGGTTCAGAAGATGGTTCCTAGGCCAGTGATAGCCAGTTCCCTGATGCACTGATTGTGGAGGACTCGAGTCCCCAAATTAAGGGGAATCATTGGTCTTCATCCAAGTCTTCCCCTCTCTCCTCTGTTCTGGCTCCAAGGATGGAGTATGTGAAGTCATGCAATGTTTTTCAAAACCAAAAACCAACCATGTCGTAGTAAAAGTACAGTCTTTTTGGTCTCAACTACGTTTGTTTTTCCCTAAGTTTACACCTTTGGTACCAATTTTTTGGTGGTTCTCTGTGGGTGTTTCAAGAGGAGATCTGAAGGAGTTCTATCAGGCATTGCTTATCAACTACCATAGAAACACAGAAATAACAGAATAAGCATCCTGACATTCCAGTTATATGGAAAGTTGTAGACAGAAGTCATCTATCCATCAACCCCAAATACTGTGAATACAGTAAAACAGTGCCAGTTTCCATGCATTAAAACTCATACACTTGACTCATGAAAAGATCTGAAATCTACCAACTGTCTAATCCAAAAGCCATTCTGCTCATTCTCCAAAAGCCCAAATTTTAGCTGGGTATATTACGATCAAAAATAAAGGATTCATTTTTCAGCCTTCCCTGCTGCTAAAGGGCTTCCCTAGTGGCTCACATGGTAAAGAATCCACCTGCAATGCAGGACACCAAGGTTCAACCTCTGGGTTGGGAAGATCCCCTGGAGGAGGGCATGGCAACCCACTCCAGTATTCTTGCCTGGAGAATCCCATAGACAGAGGAGCCTGGCGGGCTACAGGCCATGGGGTGGCAAAGAGGTGGACGTGACTGAGCCACTAACATACTTTTTTTCTGCCGCTCAGAGTGACATGTGACTAAATTTCTGGCCACGAATGGGATTGTATGGAATTCCAAACAGTTACCATGAAAGGGTAACTTCTATGCCTCCGTCCTATTGCTGGGAATGCAGATGGAATTCCAGCAGCATCTTGATATACAGGATGATAGTGCTGTGCTAGAGAGAGCAGAGCAGAGAGCTGGAAGGGGTCCATGTCATTAATGCCTTTCTTGATTCCCTCTTCCAATCTTATATTTCTGAGTAACAAACCAGCCAAAATTTAGTCACATAAAACAGCAGTCATATACTACCATTATGTCTTATGGTTCCAGGGCTTGACTCGGCTCAGGGAGGCAGTTCTTGCTCAGGGTTGCTCACGTGGGGCTGGACTCATCCTGGTGGCTTCCTCACTCACGTACGGGAAGGTTCATGCTTACTCCCGGCCCAGTGTCCTACTCACGGCTTCGCAGCGTGGCCCAGGCTCTTCACAGCATGGCAGCGGAGACGGGCAGTCACTGCAGAGCCTTTTGTGCCCAAGCCTCAGAAGATGCATGCTGTCACTCTGCTGCACTCCCTCTACTGGCTGAGGCAATCCCAGACGCAAGGAGAGGGGTCTCAGATTCACCTCTGAAGGAAAAGGACAGGGAATGGAAAGATCATCCTTTAAGAAAAGCAGAAGGTATCGTTATGGCCATCTTCAGAAAATAAAATCTGCCCGAGCACCATACTAGCCCTGAATTACTGACTTCCTGATTTATGTTATATGAGAAGCAAATATGTCTTGTTTAATAACGTTATTATGGATTTTTCTATTATGTGCAGCCCAACCTGATCCTAACTGATCTGGCTCCCTAAGCCATCACTCCTATCTGATCTACATTTACTTTATACATACCTCCAACCAGTTTGCTTCATCTGGACTCTCCTTTCAAAGAAGATTAATGACCATAGCATAGAAAGGGGGAAATGCTGTTAGAATCAAACTAAGTATACCCACAGCAACAGAAACTGAAGTAAGAAACTGGAGAGCCATAAAAAGCCAACCCTATTACTTTCAAGAAGCATAGCTATCTATGGCCATTTACTAAAAAAGATAAGCAGCTTTATATGAATCAAAAACCCTAGAGATTTTTACCAAGTTCAAAAGAACAAGAATTAATGAGGGCCCTAAAATATTAAAAAGGATAGAGGCTTATTCATGACAGTCCCATTAAAGACAATTTTTTTGTACATAGAATTGCTGAAGATGATTTCTGAGAAAAAAAGATTTTCTTGTAGGTTTTTGAGAAATGATTTTATATTCTTACACTTTTTCCTTAGGAGACTGCCAGAGAACTCACTTAATTCACAATTCTATTTTTGAATTAAGTTAAGGAACAAATAAAGAAAACACAAAAGCATTTTTAACTCTGTCAGGAATGTTCAAATTAAGCTAAATCTATACTTTAATTTTGTACCTGGAGGAGTTACTTCAAAGCTGCCTCATCACATCTCAAGGAGCACACCAACATCCCTTCCCTGTGAAGAACCCTGGAACCCAGAGAAGCTATGGAACTGGGGCTGTGACTCCGGATATCAACAGTTTATGGCATCACCCCAGCCCCCACCTCTTCATTTACAAACTAGAGTTACTGTCGTCTTCCAGAGTTAGTTATTTTGCTTTCTGTCCCAATATTTTTCTTATTTCTCCTAGTCCTAAAATGCCTTGGGATTAACCATCACTAAATTCAAGAATAAAGCATACTTCAGCTAACATCCTCCTCCCATCAACCACATAGAAAAAGAAAAAGAAAAAAAAAGTAAGATATAAATCATTTTCCTCACTTGGAATGTTAAGAAAAACAAAAAAAGACCCCAAATCCTTAGGCGCCTTTAAATCCTTCCCTTCCTGATTCTGTTTAGCCTTCTGAAATGAAATCCCTATAAACACATCCATCTCTCATTTCCACTAGCCTTTGGAATTTTCTATGCTTTATTACATTCAGAAACAGAGTGACTTTTGCCAAGAAAACTACTTCCTTGTCATTATTACCCCCCAAACACACTGGTCCACACCCAAGCCACAAGGAACTGGTCCCATGGCCCACACTGCTCCATCCAACACTGACTTCTCTGTTCCCACTGCCAGATACACTCATCCTCTGTTTCCAACTATTTCCTGCACCCTTCACATGTCTCCTTCTCTATGAAGCCTGTCCTCCTCTTCGAAGTTAGAATTAAGCTCTTTCCACACTTAACAAATAAAGCCGGCACTGGGCACTGTTTTAGGGGCAAGATATTCAACAGGGGGGAAAATACAACATACTGCCCTCCTACTTGGAGAGAGAAACATTTCTCAAATCAACAACAGATAAATAGAAAATTGACTGTGACACACGCCATCAATGAGTGGCACACGATGCTAGGACAGACGGAATCTGACCAGCGGTGTGCTAAATCGGAAACCATGAAGGTGGAAAAGTTTATCCAACTTGCAAGCTAACAAGACAGTCTGCCAGTTTTACATACGTATAATGGCAGAAAATGCAAGATAAGACTTCTGGATAAGAAATAGTGAGCATTTGGTACTCATAACAAAACAGCATCCAGGGCAGTATTTTGTTTCGCTTCCCTATTCCCCAGTTGCCACAGAGAAACAGGATTTGCTGGATGTTACCTACTTCTGCAGTAAGGTAGACCATAGGAGACAAGCCTCAGATTCTAGGAGAGTGGCTCTTAGAAGGCTGTCGCCCACCTATCCATGCCTCTGGAAAGAAAGTGAAATTAATATAAATCTATCTCCTCCACAGGAGAAGGGGACAAATCATTACTACTCTGGAATGGAGAGGGAAGGGGAGAGATTTACTCTCAGGCATCTCCGGCAGGTATGTCTCCAACCTCTCTCAAGGGAAACACTAGCTCTAGCTTCCAAACTGTTAGTGTTAGTGGCTCAGTCATGTCCAACTCTTTGCAACCCCATGGACTATAGCCCACCAGACTCCTCTGTCCATGGAATTCTCCAGGCAAGAATGCTGGAGTGGGTTGCCATTCCCTTCTCTAGGGGATCTTCCTGATCCAGAGATTGAACCCAGGTCTCCTCTATGGCAGGCAGATTCTTTACCATCTGAGCCACCAGGGAAGTCCAATAACACTGGAGTGGGTTGTCATTTCTTTCTCTAGGGGATCTTCCTAATCCAGGGATCGAACCCGGGTCTCCTGCATTGGCAGGCAGTTTCTTTACCACTGAGCCACTTGGGAAGCCTCCGAGGCTGTTTACTATTCCAGCATGTCTTTTGCTCAGAAAACTTGGATCAATGAGGAAGGAAAGAAATTTATGGAGAACAGTCTCCACACATTGCAAAGATCTGAGTTCTTCCTAAAGATAAGAAGTTTGTGTTGAGACCTGAAAAATGGGTAAGAGGCAGTGGATTAGGGCAGGGGGAGAGAAGGGGTATACAGGCGGAGGAAGTTGCATGTGCAGGGCCCAGTGCCAGAAAAAGTACAGGGTTTGCAAGGAAGTGGCTGTATGGCTGCAGCACCCAGCGCAGGATAAATCTGGACAGGCAGACAGGGACCCGGCCGTGCAGGGCCTGTCAGTCCATAGTAAAGATTTGGTCCCTTAGGCCAAGAGCAGCAGAAAGCCAAAGATTTGTCTTAAGTCAAGGAATGCTACGATGAGATTTGCATTCCAACAAAGCCACTCTCTTATGTGAGAGAGGATAGACTAGAATGGGGTTAAGACCTTGTGTTCCAGCTTCCCATAGAAGCTGAAAGTATGGTAAATTCTTGAGCTTGTCTCTTCCACTTCTAACTCCTCTTGTAGCCCCCACATAAGGCAGCCCAGGCTCTTGAAATCTGTCATGTGTCATTTATTATCAATAACATGCAAAGCACCAATTTGAACCAAAAGTGATTCTCACTGTTCAGTCAATAATGAGATGTCCTTACCTTCCTGTAGCTTCTATTTTAACATGCTATAAATCTGTTCATTTCAATTAGCATCTTTGAAGTCTTTGACTTCTCTGCTTAGGCTACTTCAATGTGTCTACCCCAGGAAAGATCTAGATAAAGATGACTTAGATTTATGAAAAATTCAGTTCCTCTGGAAAATATCACCTGAGTTGAGTCAGAGTGACTTTGAATGAGGGCTGTGAGCTAACTTTGGTGGCTCTGTATATAAGGAAAAAATACACATGATGCCCTGCTGTAACTGGAGCTGGGGTAAAAATAAAGATCTGAAATCTTGACTACCTTGATAAGGGAAGACCAAAAATTAAGACAGAGCTGGAAGTATGTGATGAGAGAAGGGCAGAGGATGTGATGGCTGCAAGCAACAGCTTCTTCAGAAGCAGCGGATGGGTTTTATATATGAGATACCATTAGAGTGGTACCTTTTGCATTTTCCCCTTCACCACAAATTTAATAACTTTATTTCCACTGCAGCTCCATCAATTTTAGTTTGGTTGTGCTATGATTCACTTCCCCAGAATGTCTGCATAATATGTATCCCGCAGGTTTCATTTCTGTAAATCACTGCTTTGTGGGGGAGAAGGGGGGGGGCTAGATTTCAGGCATGCTCTAGCCTTTGAGTAAGTTTTGAGACCAAAGGAGATTGCATTTTCTGATTGCTAAGTTATCTCCGTTGTTCACTGAGAAATTATTTTCCCTATAACACTTCCGTTTGTATATTCGATAAAGTTAATATCTGTGAAATCAGTTGATTCTCACTGCGCTAAATTATACCAAAAATAGACAGAAGATTGACTTCCTGGTATTGACAAGAGAAAACTCTCAATGTCTTTTGACTTATTATCTCTGGCAGTTGGAAGGAATTACAATAAAATACAAAATTACTTTACAGGGTATGTTTAGAGAGCAAAGAAAATTAATGGAGGGATGGATTCTTAGGGTATTTTGCCTTTTGACAAAAATTTCTATTTCCTGTCAAACATTTCCTCTGAAATGAACTGCCTGAACACAATGTAAATTGATTTATCTATGCCTTAAGAAATACCTGAGGTTTAATTGCCTCTGCAAAATTTATGTTTACATAAATAATTCAATGGCAAATTAATGCAGCTTTTATAATTACCTCCCACAGAGGCACATGGCTCAGTCCCAAGGACTTAATTGCAGCTTGATGAAGGTACTTTGGTCACTAGAACCAATAAACCATATAGAAAATTCTAAAGACATAAAGGAAAGAAAGCCATAGCTTTCAAACCTAAGCTCTCAGAAAGAAATGTAGTATCTGTAGCTGATCTTAAACACGGTGGGCTTTGGGAAACAGCACTACTAAGGACGAACTTTCTAAAAATACACTGTTTCAACCTCATCCAAGAGCTCATAGCATACCAGATTCTCCAACACAAGGTGAGTGACACCCTTACTGTGATCTGTGTCCCTCCCCACCACCATATAACCTGGTGGGAACTGCCATTTCTTCTGTAGTGTTTCATTCACCATCTCTGGCTATTCATTTTATGTTGAGCTATTCTTCTTTCACTCTGCTCAGCTCAGTTCAGTTCAGTCGCTCAGTCATGTCCGAATCTTTTCCACCCCATGAATCACAGCACGCCAGGCCTCCCTGTCCATCAACATCTCCCGGAGTTCACTCAGACTCACGTCCATCGAGTCCGTGATGCCATCCAGCCATCTCATCCTCTGTCGTCCCCTTCTCCTCCTGCCCCCAATCCCTCCCAGCATCAGAGTCTTTTCCAATGAGTCAGCTCTTCACATGAGGTGGCCAAAGTACTGGAGTTTCAGCTTTAGCATCATTTCTTCCAAAGAAATCCCAGGGCTGATCTCCTTTAGAATGGACTCGTTGGATCTCCTTGCAGTCCAAGGGACTCTCAAGAGTCTTCTCCAACACCACAGTTCAGTGCTCAGCCTTCTTCACAGTCCAACTCTCACATCCATACATGACCACAGGAAAAACCATAGCCTTGGCTAGACAGACCTTAGTCGGCAAAGTAATGTCTCTGCTTTTGAATATGCTAACTAGGTTGGTCATAACTTTTCTTCCAAGGAGTAAGTGTGCTTTAATTTCATGGCTGCACTCACCATCTGCAGTGATTTTGGAGCCCAAAAAAATAAAATCTGACACTGTTTCCACTGTTTCCCCATCTATCTCCCATGAAGTGATGGGACCGGATGCCATGATCTTCGTTCACTCTGCTCACTCTCCTTTAATTCTGCCCAGAGCTAAGGCTGTCATCCTAGATCTAGATCTCAGGTAGAGGTAAGCTCGGTGCCAGCATCTTACTGGATCCTTCTCCAGCCAGATGACAACTTTCTGTTCTGTTCTTCCAAGAATTTATATTTTAAAATCCAGGATTCAAAAAATAATACATCCTATCATGTGTTAGTTGGAATAGTAACTAAAATTGGCATTGAATTTTAGATCTTATTAAGTGATTCCATTACATTATTCTACTCCAAACCAAACTCAAGGATTTAGTATAATTCAGGTTACAAACAAGGAGACTGAGGCTCAAAGAGGTTGAGAAATTCTCTCCATGTGAACAAGACAATTTGTAGAGTCCAGTTTAAACACAAGTCTTATCCTAGCTCATGAATCCTCTACGGAGTGGGGACTTGAGTTCACTACCCATGGGCCTAGACCCAGCACAGTGCCTACACATAACAGGCTCTCACTAAATATGTGCATGAAGAAAGGACTGTAGCTTCCTGCTCTTTGCTCTGCATCACATTGCCTTCCTAGGAAATATATGACTCCTCCATCCTCCTTCCATATCCAGCCTGTCTGTCGAAATTTACATGATCATCACCTAGACTTCAATACCACACTCACGTCTCCCTGCATTACAAAGCCTTCTCACATGATTCTGCTCATATTCTGTTATCACATAATCAAGCACTGGGCCATGCAATGTCATTCTGGCTTCTCTTGTATGTTGGTCTTGTCTTCAGTTCCTTTCCTCGTGTCAACCAAGCCAAAAGTGTCTGCTAATCTGCAGGTGGGCTACAGCTGTACTGAAGATAAAACAGATCAACAGCACCATTTTGGCAAGGCAACAGCCGAATCCATTTAACACTTGCTACTACCAGTAGAAAAAGTAGATATTAAAAAAGAGGAAGGAGACACAAAGCCACAGAAAAGGGTTCTTCTAAGTAAAGTCAATCCTTTCCTACTAGAAGCCAGAAACCTGTGAGACTAGCAATAGTAGGAGGGAGAATTCATTTTATTGCATTTTGCACAGTGAATTTATAGTAAGGAGAGCTGCACCTTCCAGAATTTGTGCAGAAATAAGTCATGCTGCCTGGCTGATGGCTTTGGCAATATCCTAAGGAGAAGGAATTCATGAGGAACACTAGCATCAGCCAGGAGAACTATATGCGTAAATTATTTTTAAATCCTGTATGTATGTTTACAGGTGTGGTGTGATGTTTAACTGAACAACTTTGGCTTTTTTTGATCATATATATTCATTCACTTTGGGTTTTGATTTTCACTACAAAGTCAAGAGCTTTCGCAGGTATGTTTACTGAGGGAGAAGCCTATGATGGTTGCCATCACCATACAGGTGCCTTGACTGAGCAGGCACATGACCAGGCTGCTCACTTTTTGCATCCTGTTCTAGATAGAGGCTTTAGCTGGGCCCCTACCACTGCCTTGTCTCACCTCACTATAGGCTAGATCCTAATATTAATACCTTCTGTAGATGACATCTTTGGGGTAACTCCTTACCTAGATAGATTGACAATGTCTTTCTGCTTCACAATACCCTGTCTGTACCTTCTGGGTGTTCTCTTGGTCTCGCGGAAACTCAGGAGCTATGTCCAATACTTCTCCTTTATCTCCCACAGACACAGGCAAAGAGCAAATGTTTATTAACATATATATCAAATTAAAGCCCATGCAATGAAGTAGGACACTCAAAGCTGGTGCTCTGGAGCAAACCAGAGGGATGGGGTGGGCAGGGAGGTGCGAGAGGGGTTTAGGACTGGACGCATGTGCACCCGTGGCTGATTCATGTCCATGTAAGGCAAAAACCACCACAATATTGTAAAGTAATTATTCTCCAATCAAAAGTAATTCATTAAAAAAAAAAGCTCACGCAAGTCTGAAAATTTAAGAAAGCAAATTCTTTCAGATATTGAAATATAACAATATGTGGTTTCTTAACCTGTAATTTGTAAATGGATTTCATTGGGCCTCCCTTCAAATTGTATGAAAATTTTCACAGTGGGTACAAATGTTCATTTTCCTGAAAGTGAAGAAAGTGAATGTCACTCAGTCGTGTCTGACTCTGCGACCCCATGGACTGCAGCCCCCCAGGTTCCTCTGTCCATGGAATTCTCCAGGCAAGAGTACCAGAATGGGTTGTCATTGCCTTCTCCAAAGGATCTTACCGAGCCAGGGATCGAACTGGGTCTCCCGAATTGCAGGTAGATTCTTTGCCATCTTAGCCACCAGGGAATTGATGACAATTATGCTAATTTTTATGGGCTAAGCATAGTTATCATCAGTTTCTCAATGGGATCTACTACTAAAAACATAGAGCTCTACTACCAAAAACTCTACAGATTGCCCTCAAAAAGCAAAGAGATTTGATCTTTTTAAAAAATAGGTTATGTTTCCGCACAGTCACAATCCTTTTTGTCATGTAAGGTCCCTGTCTGGGAAAAGTTGAGGACAAAAAGGTATCACTGTAGACCTCAATTTCTTCAAAATCAGTATTTACAGAGCTTATGTTGGAGCGTCCACCCCAAGTCACACTTTGATGACCCCAGGCAGTGAAGAAATGGAGTCCATCTAGAAAAACTATCTAGCAAAATTAGTTCCTGTCTAAAAAGCAAGATTAAAGAGTCTATTTTATAGAAATATTTCAGGGCTTTAATTCTCCTAAGGGTTTCTCTGAGTCCTTTGATATTCAAATCATTCCCTTTCAAAGGGCCTCTCAGACCACTATCAAGGTTTATTTTCCACTGTTCAATTGTTAACTGGTCTAACTCTGCCAGACCCTCATTTCTCAATATTAAGTCCCCCAACATCACTTACGTGAAACCCCCTATCCCCTGTAAAATTTGAAATTTCAATTTGCCTTGGTTTTGCACTGAAACATCGGGCGTGAGTAGTCTGGGTAGCTGGACACAAGGATTAAGCAAGAAATGTCTAAGAGCAGACATTTTCTAACTGGTCAGTTTATTCGTGAATATTTTTATGCAGCTGTGTTTGAAAAACTTTGTAACTGCTGAAACAGAAAATATTCAGATAATCAGGGTCCCCTAAACATCAAAATGTTTGCAGCAGTGATCCCTAAGCGGTGTGATTATGAGTAATAAAAATGATAACCGACAGCACGCACAGTGCTTGCAAAGCACTCTGCAGGCCCAACCTCATCGTGTATTCTCAGAAACCCCCCCGAGAGAGAGACTATTACTTGCTTATTTTCAAAAGAAGAACCTGAGGTTTAGAAAGGGTAAAACGCTTACCCAAGGTCACCCTGGTAAGTGGCAGGGCTGGGATTTAACTTGACTGACTGTCTTCAGAGCCCAGGCTCTTAACTTAGCATTTATTTGTATTTGCTTCTTTTCATACAAAGAAAATTTACTACTAGTGATATAAAGGAGGAAACAGGATTATTTTGAAAAACCAGTGAGTATGACTATCAGCTTGTACAGCTTTTCAAGGTCATATTCCCCAATAAGTTTAAGTCCATTTGATAAATATCACTTAAGCTAAGCTAAGTCACTTCAGTCGTGTCCGACTCTGTGCGACCCCATAGACGGCAGCCCACCAGGCTCCCCCGTCCCTGGGATTCTCCAGGCAAGAACACTGGAGTGGGTTGCCATTTCCTTCTCCAATGCATGAAAGAGAAAAGTGAAAGTGAAGTCACTCAGTTGTATCCGACTCTTAGCAACCCCATGGACTGCAGCCTACCAGGCTCCTCCATCCATGGGATTTGCAAGTAAGAGTACTGGAGTGCGGTGCCATTGCCTTCTCCGTAAATATCACCTATCAAAGCTTATTTCTCTGAGGTTTTATTAGAACTGACACTTAAATTTCTTTTAGAAAGTGAACATTTTGGTCAAAGATTTTTAACTACTGGCCAATCTCTGATTCTGGGGAAACTGAAGGCAAGAGGAGAAGGGAGCGACAGAGAATGAGATGGTTGGATGGCATTACTAGACATGAGCTTGAGCAAACTCAGGGAGATAGTGATGGACAGAGAAGTCTGGCGTGCTGCAGTTCATGGGGGTCACAAAGAGTCAGACATGACTTAGCAACTGAATAACAACAAATCTAGAAGCCTGTGGCATTTGTTTTCAAAGTTCCTTTTTTGGCAAAAATACCAACTCACCTCTCTCCTCTAAGTGCCTCAACATTGGAGGGCCACAAAAAAAGAATTGAACTAAAAAGGAAGGGCCAGAAAATGCATTCTATCCCACAAGGGACAGGAAAGATTCAGAATCTGTATTTAATCATTTGTTTTCAAGTATTGTCTGTATAGGTTTCTATTCACTTTATGTTATTAATACTTTATTCATAATATTTATGCAGTAATTAAAGTTCTCTATTAAAGTTCTCTAGAGAAATAGAACCAGTAGGATATATATAGAGAGAGATGTTTAAGAGGAAATTTATTATAAGAATTGGCTCATACACTTACAGAAGCCAAGAATCCCACAACCTGCACAATCTGTGGCTGGCAAACTGCAGAACTAAGAAAGTGTTAATTGTTCTGTCATGTCCGACTCATGACCTCAAGGACTGTAGCCCTCTGGGTTCCTCTGTCTGTGAAATTCTCCAGGCAAGAATACTGGAGTGGGTAGCCATTCCCTTTTCCAGAGGATCTTCCCAACCCAAGATCGAATCTGGTCCCTAACACTGTGGGCAGATTCTTTACCTACTGAGGCACCAGGGAAGCCAGTCCAAGTCAATAGATCTGAGAAGCAAAGGGGGCAATGGTGTAACTCCCAGTCTAGGGGAGGAGTAGGGGGGAAACCCCGGAGTCTGAAGGCCCAAGAGCCAGCAGCACCAATGTCCAAGGGCAGAAGATGGATGACCCAGCTCACAGTGAAAGAGAAGTCACCCTTCCTCCACCCTTTTTGTTCTGTCTGGACCCTCAACAGGTTCCCATTACCCATATGGCTGGGCATCAACCAGCTGTCTTTACTCAGTCTACTGAATCAAACCCATCTCTTCCAGAACCATCCTCCTAGACACACCCAGAAATAGTGTTCGTTCCAGCCATCTGGGCACCCTTTAGCCAAAGTGACATGTAAAATTAACCATCACAGTGACCTGGGGTAACTCTGAGCAGCCCAGAGCTTGGGGAAACCACCTAAGCCAGACTGTTCAGAAATGTTTGTAAGGAGCCTTGAGTAGCAAACTGCAACACCAGAAAGGTGTCAAGAGAAGCACTGAAGGTGGAGCGTACTTCAGACAGGCTCTGGGAATGATAAGAAAGTGGAAACAACACGGCCTTAGGAGGCAGATGGAAGAGGGCAGGGCTCCCAGACACCCCACACTACCCTGCCCTGTGTGCCCCCCCCCCCATAACCGTGTCGGCAGCAGCTCCGTGGCAGTGTAGGTATTAGCCAGCATAAAGGGAGCCCATCTAAGCTCTAGAGCCATCAACCCGAGAACAAATAGCTCAACATATCAGACACCATGCATTACAAAGCTAACAGCAGCCTTCCCCGAGCTCCACAAGACTCCCTGCAGGAGCAGCAGGCTTACTGGAGACTAGTCAGATTTTTCAGTTCTCTTTCAAAGAAGTCAACATACTGGAGACTAATATCTTGGACTGAGTAAACCTATGGATGAAGGGACTCCATGGGATGAAAGAAACAATTTCCTGATAGTGAGATATGGCCTTATTAGAACCTCAGGCTGATGAAGCAGTAATACGCTACATTTACAGAACTTATATATGTTTTTATATGATTTTCCATTTTATCTTCACTGATTTTTACTGAGCAGATATAAAGGATTTTATATTTCTATAATTAAACTTATCAGCTTATTTATACTATTTTTATATTGCTCTTATATTAATATAATTCCCAGTCCTAGAACATGCCCTATGTGCTATTAGGCTGAAGATTTAAATTAGATGATCTTATTCAACTCAACAATAGCTCTTAATTTGTTGCCCTTTACAGCCAGAATAACAATCCTTTCTCATGTCTTATTGTATTTTTTCTGTAAGTTCACACTTTTCTGCTTATAGTATGTGTATTGAGGCATGGATCTGAGCATGTTTATCTCAGTACCAATGGTTAGTATGCATAAGTCCCACCACCTGCCTCTGTGGGCTCACTTGGGCTTTCCAGGTGGCTCAATGGTAAAGAAATCCACCTGCCAATGCAGGAGCAATGGTTGGCAGGAGACATGGGTGCGATCCCTGGTTTGAGAAGATCCTCTGGAGGAGGAAATGGCAATTCACTCCAGTACTCTTGTCTGGGAAAATCCCATGGACAGAAATGCCTGGTGGACTACAGTCCATGGAGTTGCAAAGAGTTGGACATGATTTAGGGACTAAACATCAGCAACAAAACAGAGTTATACTCATTTGCTTACAGATTGTCTGTGGCTACTTTCATACCACAAAGGCAGAGCTGAGAAGTTGCAAAGTTGAAAATATTTACAATCTAGCACTTAACCTAAAAACACTGGTCACACAGTCTCCCAAGCCAAATGAAATAAAAGTGAAAATAAATGGGACCTAATCAAACTTAAAAGCACAACAGAAAAGAAACTATTAACAAAAAGACAACTTATAGACTGGAAGAAAATATTTGCAAATGATGTAACTGACAAGGGGTTGATATCCAAAATATACAAACAGCTCATACAATTCAATATAAAAAAATAAACAAACAACTTTATCAAAAAATGGGCAGAAGGCCTAAAAAGACATTTCTCCAAAGCAGATATACAGATGGCCAACAGGCACATGAAAAAAATGCTCACCATCACTAATTATTAGGGAAATGTAAATCAAAGCCATAATGAGGCATCACCTTACAGCAGTGAGAATGGCTATTATCAAAAAGTCTACAAATAATAAATGCTGGGTATGGAGAAAAGGGAACTCTCTTACACTTTTGAAAATATAAACTGGTGCAGCCCCTATGGAAAACAGTATGGAAGTTCCTTAAAAAACTAAAAACAGAACTATCCTATGATCCAGCAATTTCACTCCTCAGTATGTATCCTGGGAGAAAAGGAAAACTCTAACTTGAAAAGACACACACTCTGATGTTCATAATAGCACTATTTACAATAGCGAAAACAAGGAAACAATCCAACTGCCCATCCACAGACGACTGACTTAAGATATGGTACATATATACAATGGAGTATCACTCAGTCATAAAAGAGAATGAAATAATGCCATTTACGGCAACACGGATGGACCTAGAGAATATCAGGTTCAGTGAAACATGTCACTAAGAGAGAGAAAAATATTTTTATGATATCACTCATATGTGGAATCTAAAAAATAATACCAGTGAATCTACACGCAAAACAGGAACAGACTCACAGCCATAAAAAACAAACTTCCCGTCCCAGAGCAGGGAAGGAGCTGGCGAGCAACAAATTAGGAGTATGGGATTAACAGATACAAGCGACTACATATCTAACAGACAAGCAACAAAGTTTCACTGTGTAGCACATGGAATTATAACAATTATCTTTTAACAACCTATAAGGGAAAATAATCTAGGGAAAAACTCTCCAAGTGCTGTATACCTGAAACACAATATTCTAATTCAACTCGAGTTCCATTTTTAAAAATTAAGGGGGAAAAAAGCAATGATCACTTAATTATTCCTCTCTTGCTTTATCTTGTCTCATTTGTTATCACTATTTACTATTTCTTTGAGTCACTATATGAAAAGTACCAGACAATGAAAAAAGAAATATTTTAAAAATATTTTTAACACTCAAGCCAAACTTTTCCTTTACTGCCGTTTAGTATTTTAGATTATATTAATTGTCAAAAGTTGTTCAAGTGAATAGACATAGATGAACAAACTAGCAGCTGTTTACTATCACTATGACAATAGTCAACAAGCAACAATACCTCTCTACTATACAATAATAGACATTTACTTAGATCATGCCTCTACTCAGGGTTGAGGTGGTCTAAGCTGCTGGTCCAACTAGTACCATTTTTCCATGTAGCCACCAGCCTCTTCTTGGGATCAACAAGCTACCCTAAGCAGATTTCTCATGACGGCAGAAACCCACAAGGTTTCTTATAACCTAGGCTCAGGACTGACACAGTGACATCCTCACCTCATCCCACTGGCCAGAACAAGTCACAGGGTCACTCCAGGGTCAAGGGGCAGGAAAGGAGACTGCAAAGTCACACAGCAAAAAGCAAAGCTGCAGGGACCGATGAAGAGCTGTGATCCGTGAGACGCTGTCACATGTGTGCACACATTTCAACTTCAAAGCACATTTGCACTTCTATAGGATACACATTTTAATACTTAATCGTGACAAATGTCCTAGGAATTAGGTATCATCACTGTTGCCTTTTAAGAATGACAAAGCTGAGTCAGGACATCCTACTTGCTCAATGTCAGTTTGGAAGTGGAAAAGAAGGACTTGAATCCAAGCCTGTCTCCAGAGGCTTTTCCTCTGACCATGTCTGCATGATGAAATTTGCTTAGTGGTAATGGTTATGGCCTTATAAAATCCAGTCCATGGTATAGGACTGTAGCTACTCGGGTGCTGCAGCCCGAATATCAGGCTGGTGTCCCCTCCCCCAGAATTCAGATGGTGAAACCTACGCCCTATTGTGACGGTATCTGGAGATGCGGCCTTTGGGAGGTGATCAGGTCATGGGGACAGAGCTCTCATGAACCACACTAATGTCCTTATAAAAGCGACCCCAGAGAGCTCTCTCACTCCCTCCACCACGTGAGGACGCAGTGAGAAGATAACACCTCTGAATCCAGAAGCACGTCCTCACCAGACATGCAGCCTGCTGGGCCCTTCATCTTGAAGTTCTCAGACCCCAGAACCGTGCAAAACAAACCTCTGTCTTATAAACCACCCAGTCTCTGGTATCTTTGTTACAGCAGCCCAAGTGGACTAGGACACCAGGCCCCATCACATGGAAGCTCAGAAGATATATTTCTACCAACAAAAGTGAGCAGAAGCGATGTGTGCCATGTCCAGGCTGAGATGGTTTTCTTTTTGTCTTTTTCTGGCTGTAGCTTGTGGGATCCTGGTTCCCTGACCGGGGTCTCCTGTATTGGAAACATGGAGTCTTAACCGCTGGATCACCAGGGGAGTCTCCCAGGCCAAGACTTTTTAAAAGAAAGCCTTCCTCCTGCACATTTGCTTTCACCTTGGACAGGATGAAGACTAGGCTGTCCAATGAACTTTCTGAAATAATGGATGTGTCCCACATCTGCATTGTTTCATAGGGTATCCACTAGCCCTAAATAAATACGCAATATATGTTTAGTACAACTGCAGGCTTAAATCTTTAACAGGGTATAATGCCTCTAATAAAGCAATTCTAATTAATTTAAGTTTGTTGTGGAATTCAGCACACTGAGATTGAAAACAGATGGAAAAGAACTGAAAAACATAAATGTTCCCTAAATTGGTACAACTGTCTGGCAGAGGTCAAATACTGGCTAATATTTTGGTGAGCAAAATAAGATATTTAAAAGAAACAAACTCCTGATAGAGTTACAGTTTGATATTTCCAGTTTCCTTCAGCCTGGGTAACAAATTAAAGTCTCTTTTACTATAGAATTAATTTACCTCTCTCACTGGTAAATAATTTATCACTTTGAGGCAACCTGACATACAGTGTGCAGCATTAAAGCCACCTTTTCTAAAATCCACTGGTTCCTTGGAGCCGTTGTATTTTTTATTGATATTTATTGTAACCACCCAATACTCCTAACGGTTGTGAAACTCAGCTGGTCTGCGCACTTTCAAAACAAATAATGCCAGAGTAGCTCCCAAACACCACTACCATCCATCACTTGAAAGACAGTTACTGTGACCAGCGCCCTGCTTTATGGATGGCTGTATGCTACAGTTCTAGAAAACAAGCTTTTATCTTTCCAGTGGTGTGGTAGAAAAACTTGGAACAGACGCCCTCGACTGGCTAACCTTTTAAGTGTGAGAGCTGGAGAGGATTTTGATCCACTGCTTACTTTCATACTAGCACATGTAGAAAGTGAAAGTCACTCTGTTGTGTCCAGCTGTTTGTGACCCCATGAACTATACAGTCCATGGAATTCTCCAGGCCAGAATACCGGAATGGGTAGCCTTTCCCTTCTCCACGGGGCTCTTCCCAACCCAGGGATCGAACCTAGGTCTCCTGCGTTGCAGGCAGATTCTTTACCAGTTGAGCAACCAGGGAAGCCCAAGACTACTGGAGTGCATAGCCTATCCCTTCTCCAGGGCATCTTCCTGACCCAGGGATCGAACCCTCATTTCTTGCATCTCCTACATTGGCAGGCAGATTCTTGACCACAGGTGCCACCTGGGAAGCTCCTGTGACTGGGAGGCAGAATCAACTCATATTGTGACTCCTTCTATTAGTTGGGTGGTCACAAGCAGTCACCTCCCTGAATCTCATTTTCCTTCTTCACATGAGGATTAAAGGGAATACTGCAGATAAAGTGTGTAGTGCATAGTAACTGCACACTGCATAGCATTCCATATATGTAGCTGTTGTTTCTGGAAACTTCTCCATCCTCTCCCACCACCCCCCGAAAACCACCCCTTATGCATACAGATTTCAGCACCACATGGCAACTTATTCATTTTTAAAACCTCAAAATTCATTCAACCAAAAACATCCTCATAACATAACAGAGACATTTCAGGAAGCAGATGAAAAGGAAGTGAGCCTAATAATGTACACAGGTGGCTCCAGTTTTGATTCAGAGAAATGGGAGACAAGTAGGTCTTAGCCAGATAGCTCTGTCTGTTACCTGGGACAGAAACTGCTACTTTTCCTTCCTATGCTAATACTTTCAGTCATAAACTTCATACCCTTTTATCTTGTAGAACAAAATCATCATGACCTCAGAATAGATGATGGATGCTGGGCCCTCCACCTTTCTCCCATTTGCTACCTCAGATGCATGTGATCTGTACTTTTGTCTTATGCTTAAGACATAGATATTGGACATGACCAAGTCCGGCCTGACCTGAAGCTTTCTCCAGGTCCAAATCCAAGACCTTCCTTTGATCAGGACTCTCAAATATTGAATGCCTGTTGCTTACTGAGGATCTATCAGCACACTGGGTGAGATCACAGAAAACGAATGTGTCATTCTGCAGCTTCACTTGGTGGTGATTTCAAATCAATTTGCAGTGATTTCCCTGCAAATCATTCTCCGCCTCCTCCTTACTGAGTTCTGGTTCAGAGTTATGAGAAAGCTGTCAAACAGTGAGAGGAGTATTTAAGATGTTACCATGCAGACAGAGGCTCACAGCCTACAAGCATTTATAAAGTATTTCTTCTACGATCTGGGTCTCAGTGGGTTATGTTTTTCCATGACAAACCCTTCCATCAAGTTTTCTAAGATTCTTCAATTGATCTGTCATCGCTGCTTTCAGCCAGGGCTCCTGAGGAGGAGAGTTTCTAGAGAGGGAAATACCAGAAGACCAAGCCACGCATGGCAAACACAGCTGCCCAGCAGGTATTTGTGCCCCTTTGTCTAAGTGTAGAATTATTAATAGAATCAGCTGCCTAGCCCAGAACTTTTCCTCTCCTACCTGCCCCCTCCCCAGGAGGGAGGAGATGCAAAGATGTAGCATGTGAGTTTTTCCTACTAAGGGGATGTGAACAGGAAAAAAAGTGTCACTTCGTGACTGAGATAGTTAAAAGACAGTGTGCCTTCTCCACACTCCTCTGGATGTCTAAACTCAGGGTCACATTGGAAGACACATGTCAAATATGGTGGAGCCACTAAATGCAATAATTCTGAATCCCTGAATCACTGCTCAGAGGAGAGGAGATTGCCTTGCCGGGTATTCTCCCACACTGAACTGTTTAGTGAGTGAGAAATGAACTGAAGCTACTGCAGAAGCTGGTGTTAGCATAACTAATAGCATGAGTTTTAAAAGGGAAAATAAACAGTACAATCCTATAACTGGCAGCTGGCCGCTGTGTAGTGTACATAGCTAGAAGAAACAATTTAATCGTATTAAGAGGTACCTAGCTCACATATGTCTGGTGAGAATGTAAATTAGTACAACTACTGTGAAAAACTGTTTGGCAAAATCTACTAAAGCTGCATCTTTGAATATCCTGTGACCACAGCTACATATAATTTCATCAAGTGGTGCAGGAAGGCTGGTTTTGCATTATTATTACATTTTAATTTTTTAATTTTTAATGATATTAGCTGATTGCTGAAATACATTTCTGAAATCTTCTGTCCTCTCAAAAAAAGGAAAAAGAAACTGTAGACTCAAAGGAAAAAGAAGTCCAAAAGGGCATCCTTCTTGCCTGAAGTCAGGAGAACCTCTGAAGCAGCTGGGGGAAATGAATTTAGAATCTGTATGTGAACGATCAACACAAATCAAGAGAGCCTAGAATTCCTTATTATTCCATAAATGGCCCACTGTATGCAGATTACCTACTTTGTCAAATTATCATTCATCTAGGAGTACCAACAAGAAATGTATTTAACAATAAAAATTCTATGGTAATTTCACACTCAACAATGCCTTGTGTTCATAATTTCAATATTAGATATGATTGAATATGATTAAATATGTCTGTGCTTTCCAAAACGAGTTGCATGATGGATCTAAATGAACTCATTAGTAGCTAATGCTGTAGAGATCTTTCTAAATGCTAATGTTTAGCTGCCTTTGGCTGATTAATTAATTTAAAGATTGTATAATTATCAAAGCTTTCCATTCAAGTATGTCTACCACTTTTTATTATTGGATGATGCTTATTTGCATGTGAGCATAAAAAATTAAATTATGTCACCCAAAGCCATGGAACACAATACCAAATCATACAGGTCATGCATTTAATCGCAAAGGAAAAAAAGCCAAGTCAGAGGGGAATGTTCACTTGAACACATGAGTTGAGACCTCTACAAATTCTTGTCTCCAGAACAGGAGTGATGAAAAAAAAGCAGGGGTGGACAAGCTGTCAAATCATCTATTTGCCATGAAGTGATGGGACCAGATGCCATGATGTTAGTTTTCTGAATCTTGAGCTTTAAGCCAACTTTTTCACTCTCCTCTTTCACTTTCAACAAGAGGCTTTTTAGTTCCTCTTCACTTTCGGCCATAAGGGTGGTGTCATCTGCATATCTGAGGTTATTGATATTTCTCCAAGTAATCTTGATTTCAGCTTGTGCTTCCTCCAGCTCAACGTTTCTCATGATATACTTTGCACAGAAGTTAAATAAGCAGGGTGACAATATACAGCCTTGACATACTCCTTTTCCTATTTGGAACCAGTCTGTTGTTCCCGTGTCCAGTTCTAACTGTTGCTTCCTGACCTGAATACAGTTTTCAAGAGGCAGGTCAGGTGGTCTGGTATTCCCATCTCTTTCAGAATTTTCCACAGTTTATTGTGATCCACACAGTCAAAGGCTTTAGCATAGTCAATAAATCAGAAGTAGATGTTTTTCTGGAACTCTCTCGCTTTTTCAATGATCCAGTGAATGTTGGCAATTTGATCTCTGGGTCCTCTGCCTTTTCTAAATCCATCTTGAACATCTGGAAGTTCATGGTTCACATACTGTTGAAGCCTGGCTTGGAGAATTTTGAGCATTACTTTACTAGCGTCTGAGATGAGTACAATTGTGTGGTAGTTTGAACATTCTTTGGCATTGCCTTTCTTAGGGACTGGAATGAAAACTGACCTTTTCCAGTCCTGTGGCCATTGCTGTTTTCCCAATTTGCTAGCATATTGAGTGCAGCACTTTCACAGCATCATCTTTTAGGATTTGAAATAGCTCAACTGGAATTCCATCACCTCCACTACTTTGTTCGTAGTGATGCTTTCTAAGGCCCACTTGACTTCACATTCCAGGATGTCTAGTTCTAGGTGAGTGATCACACCGTCATGACTATCTGGGTCATGAAGATCTTTTTTGTATAGTTCTTCTGTGTATTCTTGCCACCTCTTCTTAATATCTTCTGCTTCTGTTAGGTCCATACCATTTCTGTCCTTTTTTGAGCCCATCTTTGCATGAAATGTTCCCTTGGTATCTCTAATTTTCTTGAAGAGATCTCTAGTCTTTCCCATTCTGCTCTTTTCCTCTATTTCTTTGCACTGATCTCTGAGGAAGGCTTTCTTATCTCTCCGTGCTATTCTTTGGAACTCTGCATTCAAATGGGTATATCTTTCCTTTTCTCCTTTGCTTTTCACTTCTCTTCTTTTCACAGCTATTTGTAAGGCCTCCCCAGACAACCATTTTGCTTTTTTGCATTTCTTTTCCATGGGGATGGTCTTGATCCCTGTCTCCTGTACAATGTCACGCACCTCCATCCATAGTTCATCAGGCACACTGACTATCAGATATAGCCCCTTAAATCTATTTCTCACTTCCACTGTATAATCTTTAGGGATTTGATTTAGGTCATACCTGAATAGTCTAGTGGTTTTCTCTACTTTCTTCAATTTAAGTATGAATTGGCAATAAAGAATTTATGATCTGAGCCACAGTCAGCTCCTGGTCTTG
>SJYT01016949.1:388176-489802 GCA_006410635.1 Cephalophus harveyi
TCTATCAGATCTAGGCCCTTAAATCTATTCCTCACTTCCACTGTATAATCATAAGGGATTTGATTTAGGTCATACCTGAATAGTCTAGTGGTTTTCTCTACTTTCTTCAATTTAAGTCTGAATTTGGCAATAAGGAGTTCATGATCTGAGCCACAGTCAGCTCCCAGTCTTGTTTTTGCTGACTGTATAGAGCTTCTCCATCTTTGGCTGCAATCTGATTTCGGTGTTGACCATCTGGTGATGTCCATGTGTAGAGTCTTCTCTTGTGTTGTTGGAAGATGGTGTTTGCTATTTGTCTTGTGTTGTTGGAAGATGGTGTTTGCTATGACCAGTGTGTTTTCTTGGCAAAACTGTTAGCCTTTGCCCTGCTTCATTTTGTACTTTAAGGCCAAATTTGCCTGTTACTCCAGGTGTTTCTTGACTTCCTATTTTTGCATTCCAGTCCCCTATAATGAAAAGGCATCTTTTTGGGGTGTTAATTCTAGAAAGTCTTGTAGATCTTCATAGAACTGTTCAACCTCAGCTTCTTCAGCATTCAGTCGGGGCATAGATTTGAATTACCATGATATTGAATGGTTTGCCTTGGTGATGAACAGAGATCATTTTGTTGTTTTTGAGACGGCATCCAAGTACTGCATTTCGGACTCTCTTGTTGACCATGATGGCTACTGCATTTCTTCTAAGGGATTTCTGCCCACAGTAGTAGATATAATGGTCATCTGAGTTAAATTCACCCATTCCAGTTCATTTTAGTTCACTGATTCCTAAAATGTCGACGTTCACTCTTGCCATCTCCTGTTTGACTACTTCCTATTTGCCTTGATTCATGGACCTAACATTCCAGGTACCTATGCAATATTGCTCTTTACAGCATTGGACCTTGCTTTCATCACCAGTCACATCCACAACTGGGTGTTGTTTTTGCTTTGGCTCCATCCCTTCATTCTCTCCGAAGTTATTTCTCCACTGATCTCCAGTAGCAATTTGGGCACCTACCCACCTGGGGAGTTCATCTTTCAGTGTCGTATCTTTTTGCCTTTTCACACTGTTCACGGGGTTCTCAAAGCAGGAGTACTAAAGTGGTTTGGCATTCCCTTCTCCAGGGAGCTACTTATTCTGTGGTTATTCGGTTCCAGCAGCCTGAATAGACTGACACCTAGTTTCTCTCATCTGGGGCAAGGTCACTCAGGTAACACTATGAGGAAAGTTCCAAGTCTTAAGCGATCTACACCTCTCACTTTAGAAACCAGCCACGTGGACTTCCCTGGTGGTTAAGACTCGAGGTTTCCAATGTATGGGACACAGGTTCAATCCCTGGTCTAGGAAGAGCCCACGTGCCATAGAGCAGCTAAGTCTGTGCACCACAGCTACTGATCCCGCATGCTGCAGCCGCTGCAGCCGCCACCCAGAGCCTGCGGTCCGCACGCTCCGCAACAGCGACGCCACCACCGCGAGAAGCCTGCGCGCCACGAGGAGAGCAGTGTTAGGGGTCCCCACTCACCGCAGCTGGAGGAAGCGCTCGCAGCAATGAAGACCCGGTGCGGGTGAAAAGTAATAATAATAAATAAACTAAATTTAAGGAAAAGAAATCAGTCATGCATAATCCAGAACAGTTTTCATGTGTTCATTCAATAGACATTTACCCATGAAACTCAGAGGAGCAAAATTTGCCACCCCAAAATATCTCTTTGGCATGGGGATTAATTTAGGCTAATTTTTTAAAATTATTCTTTTTTATTGAAATATAGTTGACTTTCAATGTTGTATTAATTCATCCTGTACAGCAAAGTGATTCAATTACACATATATATATTTTATATTTTACTGTATAGCACAGGGAATTATATTCAATATTCTGTGATAAGCCACAATAGAAAAGAATAGGCTCATAATTTTTAACAAACTGAATACTCAGTTTTCCTTCTTACCTCTCCCTTAACTGCCTAAAAGAATATAGTAAAAGGCCTGTTTATAAGGGAGGCCTGTACCAAAGGGAAGTGTTTTGGATGTACCAAACACAGTGGAGTATTCTCATGGTTAGACCTTAGTTTTGTTTTCTGGGCGGCATCCCCTTGCCCACTGGGCCCTGAACTGGTGTCTTTGCCTCGGTGTTTCTTCCTTGTCCCTTGTCCCTCACGGGCACAGTGGGGATTAGAGGCGTTTCTCTTGTGAGCCCTCCTCAGGAATGCTCACTGTCTTTTAGACTGCTTCCTATTGCAGTTTTAGGTGCCTGAGGATTACATTAGGATTGAACAATCACAAGTCCGTGGTTTGGCAATAAAGTTTGCTTCAATAAAAGACAGATTTCTGATCTTTTTTATTCTGGTTTGATTAATCTATCAGTAACACCCAGAGTTCTGTATCGGCCATTATTTCTTAAGCCCACCTTATTTCTTGGCTTCTGAGCTTAGCCATCATTCTTCCTCACTTGAAAGGCAACTCCTGGGACTCCCCTGGTGGTCCAGGGGCTGGGATTCCATGCTTTCAAGGCAGGGGGCCCAGGTTGGATTCCTGTTCAGGGAACTAGCTCCCATTTGCTGCAACTAAGAGTCTGCCTGCTGCAACAAAAATCACAGATCCAACATTCCACAAATTAAGAGCTGACGCAACGAAATAAAGTAAAAATCAAAAAAGAAAAAAAAAGGCCACTCCCTTGCGGCCATCTGACACAATTGACTTAATCTGATATTTATTGTTAGGACTAATTTCCCTTGTTTGGTTGAGAATCTTTTAACAGGAGGACCTTGAAGAGCACAGTTGGTAACAATTTTTTGCCTTTGTGGGATTAATAACAGTTGACTTTTCCACCACATGGGTTCTATTATCTTTCTGCTTTTAATTAGCCAATTCTTGCCAGGGCTAATTTCTAATAATCACCTATGGCAAGCAGCAAAGTACAACCAACATGCAAATAACCTGGCTCCTTCCAACTGCCTTCTCTAGAGCTAATGATTATATAGACATGGGGTCTGTCTTCTAAATATTGAAGACAATCTTACCAAATGTTACCTTGACAGTACAAAGGTTATTAGCTTCCCAATATCTGAAATTTACTCTCTAATATCCAATATTTTGGCCACCTCATGCAAAGAGTTGACTCATTGGAAAAGACTCTGATGCTAGGAGGGATTGAGGGCGGGAGGAGAAGGGGACGACAGAGGATGAGATGGCTGGATGGCATCACCGACTCGATGGACGTGAGTCTGAGTGAACTCCGGGAGTTGGTGATGGACAGGGAGGCCTGGAGTGCTGTGATTCATGGGGTCACAAAGAGTCAGACACGACTGAGCTGAACTGAACTGACTCTCTAATATCAAGGGCCATACCATATATTTAATGTTTTATAATGGTAAGTACTGATATCTGTATTAACTAGAATGACACTGCAAAAACAAGATGCCAAAAATGAGTAACTTCACCAAGACTGACTTCTTTTTCTCTCTCATGAAACAGCTGGGGAGATCTAAGCTAGACTTCTCCAGGAGCTCAAGTTCTTTCTACTGTGTTGTTTGGCATCATTGGAGGACATTATCCTTCCTGTTGAAGCTAGGTCAACATTACATCAATGTAACAGCTTATGGGGAGGAAAAAAAAAACAAAAACAAAGTCCAAGCTTAGCTGCTTCTTTTTTACAAACAGTACTTGGAAGATACACATATTAGTCCTACTTAGGGGTCCACTGGCTCAAATTTCACCATGTGACCAGGAAGTAAATGTTGGGAGAGGAGGAGAAAATACCAGGGAGTATCATCTGGCAGTTTCTGGTACCATGGGAAGAAATTTGCAAATTTGATGAAACCCCCTAGGAAAGCTGAACAACCCAACCAATTGTATTTGTCCAAAGATCCACCTTTGCTAGCTTAGGATAAACAAATCTGTTCGCAAAGTGTGCCAAATAGAAGACTTCATATACCCAGATTAGCAGAATGTTTGGTCATTCCCAAACTCCTTGCTCCCATGTTCAAAAATCCCCAGGGCTGTTCGTTTACATCCCAAGTTACTCTTACCGTCACCGATGAAGCCAAAAACTGCACATCTTCAGCCAACCAGAAGACTTCACCAGCATCTCCCCAGGCCCTGGCTATGTTCAAAGAGCTAACAAACCAGTTTTGGTGGCCAATGCACAGCAATCCAAACCCTGAGATGCCAAAGTTCGCAGCCTAGCGTGAAGCTCCGCCTGCCGCACGCACAGGGCTCGTGGAAGAATGCCCAGGTGCAGCAAGCACTGGGAGATGTAATTGGAGAGAGGGAAAAGGTGTGGTCATCACCATCTTGCGCAGATGCAACCAAGCTCCTGGCTCCTCCATAAGACACGAGGTCTAAAAAAATAGCAGTTAACTCGAGCAGGTGAAGCTTCAGCCTCTAACATCACAAGATCACCCAGCAGTCATTGCCCATGCCTATTCAGAGGGTCAGTGATCTTAATCAGTCTTAATCGGCTGGAGATCCAACTGGACACAGGTGACGCCAAGCTCCTACAACACAACTAGGGAAAGTATCTTATTAACTAGGCTACTTGAGGCTTGTAGAAAATGCACATTTTTGTAAAGGCAGTGAAAGGGAGCTTGATCAATGCGGGGCAGGTAGGTTTCAGGTGTAAGTGGATCTGACTGATGACTAACCTTGCTCTCAGAAGCCAACAGGCATGTGTCGGGTCCATAGTGTCAGTGCCGCTAGAAAGCGGAGACTGGCCCTGCCTATTGTCCTCAGCTCACCTCCAGATTGCCATCAGCAGCTCGGTCCCCCTCCTAAAACCATCTAGGCTTCTTCCGGCCTGGGAGGGTGGATCCAGTTTACTGCCAGTCCTGGTAGGTAAGAAGTCCTCCCCTCACTGGTGCCAGTCTCTCACTGTCTCAGGATTTACCTCTTCCCACAATGACCAAGAGTGACAACATCCAGCCAGTTGTCACCAGTGGGTACAGTCTGGACCCCAGAGCCATGACATGATAAAGGTGAAACCATAGCCTGACCCTTGGTACATTTCCAAACTCTGAGCTATTTTATTGTGTATATGACCATTTTGTTAAGTCAGCCCAATGCCAGACTCAAGCAAGGAGAGGGGGAAATCGTTAAGTAAAGAGGTTTCATTGACTAGGATGTGAATGCTGCATCTTATGAGATCAACTGCTCGATGTGTCACTCACACTGGGATACTACTGTGAGTTGCCTGGAGCTCCAGTGGTTAGGACTGCATGTTTTTTCTTCCGCAGGCACAGATTCAATCCCTGGTCAGGGAACAAAGATTCCACAAGCCTTGTGGCATGTTCCCACCCGCAAAAAAGAATGCTACGGTACAACATGCTTATTTGGCTATTGAGCTCTCAGTAAATAATTTGAGTTTATTCAGTCGTCACTGGGTGTTATTTGCTTATTGCATCGTATTTGTTGAATGCCTTTCTTAAGCAGCATAACAGAACACTTTCTGCTTCCATTTCAAGGCCAGATGAAAAGACACAGAATCCACACAGGAAAAGAGTCATGCCATTTACTGAAATAAAAATACAACGGAAAGCTAAACACAATCAGATTTCTGATAAGTTATTCAACACAGTGGTGGGATGCTTGAGAGAAGTGACATTTGATCAGATTCTAGAAGGATAAGGGGTTTGGGGAAGTGGAGATGAGAGAAAACAGCTTCAAATGCAGAGAAAGTAACTTGTAAAGAGGATCAGGAGCAGCGGAACAAAACAAAACAAGACACCATGCCATGCCCCTGGGACAGGCACGATTTTGGTTCACAGTGGAGAAGTTATGTGTCAGTGAGCAGGAGGAGATGAGGCTGGGAAAGCAGGCCAGGCCAGGCTCTGGAAAGATCACAGCTCTGTCAAGTCTGAACTCTATCCCTGTAGAGACAGGACAGGACAGGCAGCATGAGACAGAAATCCCTCCATCTTCCTGTTCCATAGTCACATTTCTCTCCCCTCTTTTGTGTCCTGTCTGCCTCCCTCTTTTAAAGGTAATTATGATGGCATTTTGCACCCACCTGGATGATCCAGGATCATCTTCCCACCTCAGTATCCTTGGTTATATCTGCAAAGTTCTAGGTTCTTGTCATATAAGGTAATATCCACAGGTACCAAGGGTTAGGACATGGAAGTCTTTTGGGAAGTCATTATTTGGCCTACCACATAAGTCACTTTTCTGGTAGGGCTTCAGAGATAATTAGAAGTTAGCCTATGATAAAGATAATTAGAAGTTGGCCTCTCTCGCTCTCTCCGTCTCTTTCCCTCTCTCACTGTAGTCCTGGAAGCTTGGTTTGAGATACCTGCATTTGCAGAACATTTAACTAAGCTTAGGTATATCAGTTCAGAGAAGGCAATGGCACCCCACTCCAGTACACTTGCCTGGAAAATCCCATGGACAGAGGAGCCTGGTGGGCTGCAGTCCATGGGGTCGCTAGGAGTCAGACACGACTGAGCGACTTCACTTTCACTTTTCACTCTCATGCATTGGAGAAGGAAATGGCAACCCACTCTGGTGTTCTTGCCTGGAGAATCCCAGGGACGGGGGAGCCTGGTGGGCTGCCGTCTATGGGGTCGCACAGAGTCGGACGTGACTGAAGCGGCTCAGCAGCAGCAGCAGCAGCAGCAGGTGCCTCAGTTCAGTTTAGTTCAGTCGCTCAGTCGTGTCTGACTCTTTGCAACCCCATGGACTGCAGCACGCCAGGCCTCCCTGTCCAACTCCCAGAGCCTACTCAAATTCATGTCCATTACGTCAGTGATGCCATCCAACCATCTCATCCTCTGTCATCCCCTTCTCCTCCCACCTTCAATCTTTCCCAGCATCAGAGTCTTTTCCAATGAGTCGGTTCTTTGCATCAGGTGGCCAAAGTATTGGAGTTTCAGCTTCAGCATCAGTCTTTCCAATGAATATTCAAAACTGATTTCCTTTAGGATTCATAGTATGTGAAAAATGAACTATTTTTTTAAAAAACTGTAAATCCACTGCTTTAAACTGAATGTGTCTCCACAAAAATGAATATGTTGAAACTTAATCCCCAAAGTGATGGTATATGAGAACTTTGGGAATTGACTAGATCATGAAAATAGAATCTTCATGAATGGGATTAGTGCCCTTACAAAAGAAACCCCAGAGAACTCCCTTCAGCTTCCACCATAGGTGGGCACAGCAAGAAAATAGCCATCTATGAACCAGGAGGCAGGCCCTCACAAGACACTGGGTATGCCTATATCGCGACCTTGGATATCTCAGCCTCCAAAACTGTGAAAACTAAATGTTTATTGTTTAAGTCACCCTGTCTAGGGAGAGTTGTGGAGTTTTGTTACAGCAGCTGGAGCAGACTAAGACAGTAACCTAGCCAGTATAAAAAGGAAACCCATAGCCTTAAAGTATTGGTTTTCTGCTTAGGCAGGACTGCAAAGCAAACAGAACAAGGAATGACAATCATGATCACAGTGATTTCAGCCCATTAGCTGCTCCACCACAGTCACTGGGCACCTACACTGTCACCTCCCAGGGGACTCAGTAATTTAGTATTCACCTTCACACAAGCAGGCCCTGAAAAATCTACATTCAAGCCAAGTTTCACAGTAACAAGGCCTGATGCTGCCTCTTCCCTCAGACTTGAAGCTGTCCTCATTATTTTCCTCAGGCTTTGTAAATTTGCATCTTGCCTCTCTAATGAGTTTACATATTTGTTTTTACCGCACAATCTGAATTCAGATCCATCTTTCTGGCTTTTGATAGGAAACATGTTTGTCATCAATATATTTTGTTTCTACTAAATACAAGATTCACTGTGGCAATTATCCAAAGCCATAATCAGCTGAAGTGGCAGCAAAGCGTTTAAAAGAGGAGAGTTGTAGGGTTTCGTTAATATGCACATAAACACACTACAAGCGCCTCCCAGGAAGCGTGGTGCCACCAACAGCTGCCAGAGAGACTGCATGTGTGAACAGACAAATGAGTGACATTAAATGATCATTACATGTTCTAAAAAAAAAAAAAGAACTTTGTATGCTGTAATATTGAATTTGATAATTAAAAAAAACAAACCCCATAATTTAAGAAGAAATAAAAACTTTTAAATTCATGTATTTATTGCTGTTTATTTTTTCCTTTCTGGAAGATAGTAAAATAATGATACCAAAAAAAAAAAAAGAATGTGTGGAAAAAATTTTCCTTTTCCCCTAATACAAATCAAAATTATTCCATATCTTGATCTGCAATGGGGACTTTTTTTTCTTTTACAGAAAAGATAAGTCAACATATGTACAGTCTTTAGCAACAGAGTTTTGATTTGGTTTCCTTCTTTCCATTATTTTTATTATTTTTAATTTGTTACAATATTGCTTCTGTTGTTTATGTTCTGGATTTTTGGACATGAGGCAGGTAGGATCTTAGCTCCCCGACTAGGGATCGAACCCATGCCCCCTGCATTGGAAGGTGAACTATTAATCACTGGCCCACAAAGGAAGTCCCTCCATTATTTTTAATACTCTAATTTGGACATAATGTTTTGTTCAAACAGATTAAGCTGGCGTGGAGACATTTAAAGGATATTGGTGGAGGTAACAAGGGACATGAGCAGCCCCAAAATAAATGCTGGAGTAAATGTAGTGAAAGAAAGAATTCTGAGAGTGTGTGATAAATTCTAGAATTTGGGTGAGAACAGGTTATGTTTTCATTGTATACCGACTTAGCCTATGTCTCTATGCTCAGCAGTGAATGGCAGACAGCTGTGGCTGGGTAATGTTTTGGGATATAAAAGGGCTTTTTCTCCCCTCTGCTTCTCTCTTCTGCATTCAACCTTCAAATAGAAAGTCAGGTATGTACTCATGGCCTCAGAGGAGGATCCTTTGTTTTCCAAAAGACTTAAACCTGTTGGAGAATTCCCAGAGTTTGCTAAGGGGTAAAAAGCAGAACAGAAAGTCCAAGCTTAAGTAGTTTGTGTTGGAAGAAAGAGAGGAGGGAGGGTCAGGACAGCTCCCTCCAGATCGGCTGGAGAGCATCTTGTGCTGGAGGTGAAGCCTCCAGGAAGGAAGTTCCTTGGTGGTGGGAGCAGAAATCCTTGCCCTGTTCCTCAGTGATGTAAGCAGACTTGATGGTATGGAATTTCAAGGCCAGGAAGGCCCCATCAGCCTGGCAAGGCTCCTATGTTCCTGGGGAGCATGTGAGGAGCAAGGAGAAGCTGGACTGGGAGAGACCAGAGAGGCAGGTGCAGTGAGCTCCTCACGGACAACCTGTAAGCACCAAGAATCAAGGACTGAAGGGTCCTCCTCTTGCTCTGGATCCTGGAACCATAGCTCAACCATGGGTAGGGGAGAGGACAAGGTCTGGAGGCAAGTTCTGAGGTTAAATGTTTTCTCTAGCTTGGTGGATATGGAGCTTGAAGCCAGAAATGAAGTTGAGTATTAGAAAATAAAGTCTTCATGTATCTTAGTTGGAGGACAATATTCATACTCACTTCATAATGTGACCTAAACAGTTATTAGATTAATTATATACTTAAGAGATCAAACCAGTCAATCCTAAAGGAAATCAACCCTGAATATTCATTAGAAGGACTGACGCTAAAGCTCCAATACTTTTACCACCTGATGTGAAGAGTTGACTTGTTGGAGAAGACTCTGATGCTGAGAAAGATTGAGGGCAGATGGAGAAGGGGACGATAGAGAAAGAGATGGTTGGATGGCATCACTGACTCAATGTATATGAGTTTGAGCAAGCTCCAAAAGATAATGAAGGACAGGGAACCCTGGTGCACTGCAGTCCATGGGGTCACAAAGAGTTAAATATGACTGAGAGACCGAATAACAACAATTTAATTAGGACAATGAAAACACATAGGAGAAACATCCAGAGAGGAGTGTGGCTTCCCTAGAAATCAATGTCAAGGGGTGGTCTGAAAGTCTGTTGAAGGCAGAAGGGCAGGGTGAAGATAGCATCCAAAGGAGAAAAAATGAAGGACTGAAGAACAAGCCTTGAGATAAAAGGACAGAAATTCTTTCACTGTGGCTGAAGCATAATCTATTAGGAAAAGGGGTGATACGAGAGGTGAACTCTGGCCAGATCTCCATAAGGCAATTAAAAGCTACTTGAAAGAATATAGATATTATTCTGAGACCAGCAGTGAGCTCTGCTTCTGTGCTAAAGCTTTTAGCCCAGGTTTCAGGGGCCTTTCAGGACATGGGCCCCGTCCTCACCTGGGCTGGGACGGGGGTAACCTATAGCTTGACTCTGACCTCATGGCTCCCAGCTTAGCCTGAGCTCACAGCCCCGGCCCTCCCTCCCCCTGTCTCTTATACACATCTAGATGTGTATAAGAGACAGGCCATAAAAGAAAAAGGTACCCTGGTATTAATACTTTCCCCTTCATGGGTCATAGCCTTGCTGTGGAAAAGGGGTCTGCATAATTCAGTGAAGCTATAAGCCTGTCTCTTATACACATCTCCCCTGCCCCTCTCTCCCAACCCCATCCCAGCTGAGGGCACCTGCTACTTGCTCTGCTCTCTAACCTCTCTACCCTTGGGTAGCCACTGGCACCCCAAAAGAGGAAAGCCCAGGAACTGCACATACAACACTTGTGGCCCACGTGTCGTACACACCAAGGGGAACCGCCTCACTTTAGGAAGGCTCCATCCTGCCCTTCTTTCCTAAAAAGAGCCAGCGGGATTTCAGCCAGTCTGCTGTGGAAGGGGCAGGCAGGAACTGTAACAGTGTCTCTGCAGTGTTGAAGAAACACTTGATTCACTTCCCCATCTTTTTCTAAAGTGGGCATCCCATTCACGGAAAGGAGGAGGCAAACATTTACTGAGCTGCTCCGATGGGCGTTGCTGCTGCTAAGTCGCTTCAGCCGTGACCGACTCTGTGCAGCCCCGTAGACGACAGCCCCCAGGCCCCTCTGTCCACAGGATTCTCCAGGCAAGAATCCTGGAGTGGGTTGCCATTTCCTTCTCCACCTATGAGCATTAGGCTTTTCATTTATATGCCATGCCGCTGAATCCTCACCTCAGCCCTGAAAGGTCAATTATTATCACCCTCACACTATAAATGGGACCAAAGGGAGCACTGGATGAACAGAGTGACTTGCTGAAGTTGGCCAGCAGATGTAACGTGAAAGCAAAATGCAGACCTGCTCTTAAAGAGAAGTGCACTGTCGCCAGAGAGCAGAACTCAGAAGGGCCCTGGGCTTTCGCTTCAGGACCGTGATGACGGCTCTTCTTCAGGAAAGGTGCAGCTGCCCCTCACCGTGGGAGGGGCCGTTCCCCCCTCTGTAAGACTGTCCAGCACGTTACAGGATGTCAGTACCAAGTACCACACAAACAGTGTCACCCCGCCTCTGTGACAACACCCTACCTTTCCCCGATGCCTCCAGAGGACAGGCAAGAGCTCCTCCTCTTGAAAACCACTCCAGGGAAAATGAAAAGGACACAGAGAAAGGGATTCTGAGTTGATTGCTGCTCAGGTATCCAAATCTGTTTTTAAGGAGGTCTTCCTTACAATCATTCGACTGACACTGACCTTCTCCATCTCCATGGACACTGTCACGTAAATTAACTATCATTATGTAGGCTTTTGGGGGTGGGTCCACTGAGAGAAAATGCTAATAGTGTCCCAACAATGAGAGCTATAGGGTACGAGGGGAAGGACCTCAGACAGCTGTCCCATGTCACTGCCACAGCCACACCACATTAACTTAACAAAAGCCCCAAATTTAAGATACCTCCCAAAGTGTTCATTAAGGTCATGGTCCCTAGGCCCAACACCTGAGTACCCTTATAAGCAGGGTGTTGTCAATGGAAAAATTACATTTGGACATTAGTCAATTCTTTTCCAAGTGATTCTGAACATACCATGTGATAACCAGTTAGGTGATGCAGATTACTTCTACTACATAGATTAAAACAAACAAACAAAAAAATTAAAGACCATAAGAGTTTCCTAAGGTTACTCAAATCATTACTTTCAGAGCCAAATTTATTTGATACCACCACAGTCTCAGAGAATAATCAATTGGAGAAAATATTAACTAGGACCAAATATTACCTTGTGGCTTTTTTTCACTGACTCAACTTATGAAACAACAAAACACTTGTATATATACTACAGGTCTAACCTCTGCTTTCTAGAATTCATTTCCTGTCTTGTATCATTGCCTTGATGTTTACTAATTTAATACTTTCCCCTATTCAACTTTGGATAGGTCATTTACCCTCTCCTGGCCTCAGTCTATTAAAACATGCATCTATTAAAACATGCACACACACAAACACCATAGCAGCTAAGTTTAAAGTTTATCTCTGAGACTTTAGACTTCAGAGGACACGGATTCAATTCCCAGCTGAGGAACTAAGATCCCACATGACACAGAGGCACAGACAAAAAAAAAAAAAAAAAAAAGATTATATTCTTTCTGAATTCTAAAATTCCTGTCTCAAGATCAAATATAACCTGTCATCTTAATGTTCTCAACAAAACACTTATCATTTTTTAACATTAACTCTTTCTAGGTCTTTAAACTCAATCTTGACATTCCATGTAGGTTCAAATATTTATGCAAAATGTAATGTTAATTTCATCCTTAATGTATTGTCATTATTTTGTAATTTACTGTTCTCATTGTCTTAGTAAATGCACAGAGAAGCTACTCATGGAGACTGGTTTGAAGTCCCAGAAGTAATTAGGTTAACCTATCTTGATAATAATCATGATTCATTTTTTCCCATTATCAGAGTTTTTAAGAAGTTGGCTAAATGATTTTGAATAAGTGATAGTTAAGGGTAATAAAGGAAGACTGACAATAGCAAAGTTTGATAGAATCACAAAATTCTACTGAATTGGCAGACAGTAAAGAATCTGACTTCAATGCAGGAGACCTAGGTTCGATCTCAGATCAGGAAGATCCCTTGGAGAAGGAAATGGCTACCCACTCCAGTATTCTTGCCCAGAGAATTCCATGGTCAGAGGAGACTGGTGGGCCTACAGTCCATGAGGCCACAAGAGTCAGACACGAATGAGCAATTGCCACTTTCACTTTTCAACCCCTAGAAAGTAAAACCTAGTATATGAAATCAACTTATCTACATTAATTAAACATGTTTCACAAATAAAACCGTTAGGTACCTGCCTCAGTTCAGTTCAGTTGCTCAGTTGTGTCCGACTCTTTGTGACCCCATGGACTGCAGTATGCCAGGCCTCCCTGTCCATCACCAACTCCCAGAGTTTTCTCAAACTCATGTCCATTGAGTCAGTGATTCCATCCAACCATTTCATCCTGTCGTCCCCTTCTTCTCCTGCCTTCAATCTTCCCAAGCATCAGGGTCTTGTCCAGTGAGTCAGTTCTTTGGATCAGGTGGCCAAAGTATTGGAGCTTCAGCTTCAACATCAGTCCTTCCACATTTTTTTTTTCTAAAAAGGTAAAGCACTGCTATAACCCCAGGACCTTGGTCTTCCCCTGGCAACTATTTAACATCTAGAGAGTGTGTCACAACTTTATGTGACTATTTGATTAATCCTCAGAGTAACCCTGTTAAATCTGCACTGTGGCTTTCAAGTTGCAAATGAATGAGCAGTTTCTGAGAGGTGAAGTGAAATGTAAAATGCTCCACTCACTCAAATCCAGACTCTTCTTCCTTTCTGCTCCATTCAAAGACCACAGCCCTGTAACTGGTCCAGCCTAGGCCCCCCATTAGTGCAGGTATGAACAACTGATTGGCCAGACATAAGTCTTGACCCATGTGATAACAGCCAACATTAGATCTTACCAGTGACTAATCATGAGCTGCCATGTTTACTTCATTTGTTCTTTCCTACATTCAACTAGAAAAAGTTTAGAATATCAGCCATGTGCCAGGTTCCTTCCTATATGTAAGTTCAATTGATTTATTCATTCAGTCATTCACTCATTTAAAACAAGTGGTAGGCTCTGGAAATATGAAATGAAAAAACAAAAATGGTCTTTGGTAGGAGTTTGCAGTTTTTATAACAGCTGCTTCCAACAGTCATCAGTTTACTGTGTGTAATGAGTTGGCATTCAAATATTTTATTGAGAAGTACGTGGCTCCAGGGAGCACCTCCTTCATGAGCTTACTTCCTAAGGAGTCATGATGATGCAAGGATGCTCAGATCATTCTGTTCAGACTTGCTGAGATGTTTTCTATTTTCCCTCGGTTAAATCTGAGCATTCAAGAAGCAATCTTCACACTAAAGAACTCTAATTTCATTTGGGAACACAGTGTTGAAAGTGAAGCAACATCATTTCAGGCTACTTGTCTAAAATGCTGTCATTAACTGTCAAGAAGCAATTTTAAAGAACTTTTCTAAAGGGAAAGAAAGGAATCTGTAAAAATGTTATCAAGTTTCAATAGACTTTAGAGCAGAAATTTTTAAGCTGGTTGAGATTAAAACCTCCCTGGATCTTTCTGACTACAACTATTTACCTAAAATGTGTCAAAACTGACTGATTGCCACAGTATAATTTACACTTTGGACTTTTATTATGTTCTGCAGTTGAAGATTTTAAAATAAGTTTCATTTGTCATAGAACTGCTAAGTGAGACACACATAAAATAATTAAAATAATTAATTTTTACCCTTTCTCAACACAGCTGAACATAGAAACAGTTTACTTTGTAAATTTAGGCACAAAAATGACTTTCAGGTAAATTAACCACGGGCAGGAATGCCATTTGACAAAGCAATAAAAAAAAAACAGTAGACTTTTTAAAAATAAAACTTAATTTCTGACTCTGAGCCACCCTCCAGTCTACCCCATTTCACAGAATCAAAGAAAAAGGTACCCTGGTATTAATACTTTCCCCTTCATGGGTCATAGCCTTGCTGTGGAAAAGGGGTCTGCATAATTCAGTGAAGCTATAAGCCATGCTGTGCAGGGCCACTCAAGATGGACAGGTCATAGTGGAGAGTTCTGACAAAACGTGGTCCATTGGAGGAAGGAATGGCAAACTATTCCAGTATTCTTGTCATGAGAACCCCATGAACAGTATGAAAAGGCAGAAAGATATGACACTGGAAGATGAGCCCCCCAGGTCAGAAGGTCTCCAATATGCTACTGGGGAAGAGTGGAGCACAATTGCTCTTGAAAGAATGAAGAGCCTGGGCCAAAGTGGAAATGATGCTCAGTTGTGAACAATATTGCATAGGATCCCAGCATGTTAGGTCCATGAATCAACGTAAGTTGGATGTGGTCAAACGATAGCAAGAATGAACATCAACATCGTAGGAATCAATGAACTAAAATGGAAGGTAATGGGGGAATTTAACTCAGATGAATATTATATCTACTACAGGGGGCAATAATCCCTTAGAAGAAATAGAGTAGCCCTCATAGTCAACAAGAGTCTGAAATGCTGTACTTGGGTGCAATCTCAGAAATGACAGAATGATCTCAGTTCATTTCCAAGGCAAATCATTCAATATCACAGTAATCCAAGTCTATGCCCCAACCACTAATGCCAAAGAGGCTGAAGTTGACTGGTTCTATGAAGACCTACAGGAGCTTCTAGAACTATCACCAAAAAAAGACATCCTTTTCATCATAGGGGACTGGAATGCAAAAGTAGGAAGTCAGGAGTTACCTGGAGTAACAGATGAGTTTGGCCTTGGAGTACAAAATGAAGCAGGGCAAAGGCTAACAGAGGTTGTCAAGAGAACACATTGGTCATAGCAAACACCCTTTTCCAACAACACAAAAGGAGATTCTACACTTGGACATCACTGAGTGGTAAATACCGAAGTCAGATTGATTATATTCTATGCAGCCAAAGATGGAGATGCTCTACACAATCAGGAAACACATGACCTACAGCTGACTGTAGCCCAGATCATCAGTTCCTTATTACAAAATTCAGGCTTAAACTGAACAAAGTAGGGAAAATCACTAGGCCATTCAGTTCAGTTCAGTCACTCAGTCGTGTCCGAATCTTGGCGACCCCATGAATCACAGCATGCCAGGCCTCCCTGTCCATCACCAACTCCCAGAGTTCACCCAAACTCATGTCCATCGAGTCGGTGATGCCATCCAGCATCTCATCCTCTGTCATCCCCTTCTCCTCCTGCCCCCAATCCCTCCCAGGATCAGGGTCTTTTTCAATGAGTCAATACTTCACATGAGGTGGCCAAAGTACTGGAGTTTCAGCTTTAGCATCAGTCCTTCCAATGAACACCCAGGACTGATCTCCTTAGGATGGACTGGTTGGATCTCCTTGCAGCCCAAGGGACTCTCAAGAGTCTTCTCCAACACCACAGTTCAAGAGCATCAATTCTTCGGCGCTCAGCTTTCTTCACAATCCAACTCTCACATCCATACATGACCACTGGAAAAACCATAGCCTTGACTAGACGGACCTTTGTTGGCAAAGTAATGTCTCTGCTTTTTAATAAGCTACCTCGGTTGGTCATAACTTTCCTTCCAAGGAGTGTCTTCTAATTTCATGGCTGCAATCACCATCTGCAGTGATTTTGGAGCCCCAAAAAATAAAGTCTGACACTGTTTCCCCATCTATTTCCCATGAAGTGATGGGACCAGATGCCATGATCTTAGTTTTCTGAATGTTGAGCTTTAGGACAACTTTTTCACTCTCCTCTTTCACTTTCATCAAGAAGCTCTTTAGTTCTTCTTCACTTTCGGCCATAAGGGTGGTGTCATCTGCATTTCTCAGGTTATTGATATCTCTCCCAGCAATCTTGATTTCAGCTTGTGCTTCTTCCAGCCCAGCATTTCTCATGATGTACTCTGCATATAAGTTAAATAAGCATGGTGACAATATACAGCCTTGATGGACTCCTTTTCCTATTTGGAACCAGTCTGCTGTTTCATGCCCAGTTCTAACAGTTGCTTCCTGACCTGCATACAGGTTTCTCAAGAGGCAGGTCAGGTGGTTTGGTATTCCCATCTCTTTCAGAATTTTCCACAGTTTATTGTGATCCACACAGTCAAAGGCTTTGGGATAGTCAATAAAGCAGAAAGAGCTGTTTTTCGGGAACTCTCTTGCTTTTTCCATGATTCAGCGAATTTTGGCAATTTGATCTCTGGTTCCTCTGCCTTTTCTAAAAACCATCTTGAACATCTGGAAGTTTGTGGTTCACGTATTGCTGAAGCCTGCCTTGGAGAATTTTGAGCATTACTTTACTAGTGTATGAGTGCAAATGTGTGGTAGTTTGAGCATTCTTTGGCATTGCCTTTCTTTGGGATTGGAATGAAAACTGACCTTTTCCAGTCCTGTAGCCACTGCTGAGTTTTCCAAATTTGCTGGCATATTGAGTGCAGCACTTTCACACCATCATCTTTCAGGATTTGAAATAGCTCAACTGGAATTTCATCACCTCCACTAGCTTTGTTTGTAGTGATGCTTTCTAAGGCCCACTTGATTTCACATTCTAGGATGTCTCGCTTGATGTGAGTGATCAGACCATCGTGATTATCTGGGTAGTGAAGTGCTTTTTTGTATACATTTTCCATGTATTTTTGCTACCTTTTCTTAATATCTTTGCTTCTGTTAGGTCCATACCATTTCTGTCCTTTATTGAGCCCATCTTTCCATGAAATGTTCCCTTGGTATCTCTAATTTTCTTGAAGAGATCTCTAGTCTTTCCCATTCTATTGTTTTCCTCTATTTCTTTGCATTGATCACTGAGGAAGGCTTTCTTATCTCTCCTTGCTTTCTCCTTTGCTTTTTGCTTCTCTTTTCACAGATATTTGTAAGGCCTCCTCAGACAGCCATTTCACTTTTTTGCATTTCTTTTTCTTGGGGATGGTCTTGATCCCTGTCTCCTGTACAATGTCATGAACTTCCGTCCATAGTTCATCAGGCATGCTGTCTACCAGATCTAGCCCCTTAAACCTATTCCTCACTTCCACTGTATAATCATAAGGGATTTGATTTAGGTCATACCTGAATGGTCTAGCGGTTTTCCCTACTTTCTTCAATTTAAGCCTGAATTTNGAACAGAGATCATTCTGTCGTTTTTGAGATTGCATCCAAGTACTGCATTTTGGACTCTTTTGTTGACCATGATGGCTACTCCATTTCTTCTAAGGGATTCCTGCCTGCAGTAGTAGATATAATGGTCATCTGAGTTAAATTCACCCATTCCAGTCCATTTCAGCTCGCTGATTCTTAGAACGTTGATGTTCACTTTTGCCATCTCCTGTTTGACCACTTCCAATTTGCCTTGATTCATGGACCTAACATTCCAGCTTCCTATGCATTATTGCTCTTTACAGCATCAGACCTGGCTTCTATCACCAGTCACATCCACAGCTGGGTATTGTTTTTGTTTTGGCTCCATCCCTTCATTCTTTCTGGAGTTATTTCTCCACTGATCTCCAGTAGCATATTGGGCACTTACAGACCTGGGGAGTTGCCTTTTCAGTATTCTATCATTTTGCCTTTTCATACTGCTCATGGGGTTCTAAAGGCAAGAATACCTAAGTGGTTTGCCATTCCTTTCTCCAGTGGACCAAATACTGTCAGACCTCTCCACCACAACCACTCTGTCTTGAGTGGCCCCACACGGCATGGCTTAGTTTCACTGAGTTAGACAAGGCTGTGGTCCATGTGATCAGATTGGCTAGTTTTCTGTGATTATGGTTTGAGTGTGTCTGCCCTCTGATGCCCTCTCACAACACCTACCGAACCACACAGAAGCGTGCCAGCTGCTACGGACCATGCAGAAGCGTGGCCATTCAGGTATCACCTAAATCAAATCCCTTAAGATTATATAGTGGAGGTGACAAATAGACTCAAGGGACTATTTCTGATAGACAGAGTGACTAAAGAACGATGGACAGAGATTCCTAACACTGTACAGGACACAGTGATCCAAGCTATCCCAAAGAAAAAGAAACAGAAGAAGGCAAACTGGTTATTTGAGGAGGCTTTGAAATATGATGCTGGAGAAGACTCCTCTTGACAGTCTCTTGGATAGCAAGGAGATCAAACCAGTCAATCCTAAAGGAAATCAACCCTGAATATTCACTGGAAGGATTGATGCTGAAGCTGAAGCTCCAATACCTGATGCGAAGAGCCAATTCATTGGAAAGGACCCTGATGCTGGGAAAGATTGAAGGCAAAAGGAGCAGTGGGTGACAGAGGATGAGATGGTTAGATAGCATCACTGACTCAATGCACATGAATTTGAGCAGACTCAGATAGATGGATAGAAAAGCCCAGCATGCTGCAGTCCACAGGGTCACAAAGAGTAGGACACAACTGAGCGACTGAGCAACAATTAATACTTTATGAAGCTTCACCACCCTCCTCCCTTGGGTGGTACGATAGTTCTAGACCCCCTAGGACATGACAAAGCATGGGGAGAGATGTGTTTTTTCAATTATCCTTTATTGGGGCAAAAGATGAGCACTTTTCCCTAAGCTTATAGTCTCTCTAGAACTGGAGGATTCTCTGCTCCTCCTAAAGTTCTTCATGGACAGAAGATCTGCCTGGACACAGCTTAGTGTCATTCCTCTGAGCATAATGTGGACCACAAAGTAGCCTTGGCTAGGAGTGGGGAATGGTCTTCTCTGCCCATGGACCTTTCATTCTTTCTCTCTCCACATCCTCCCCAAGTCCCTGCCATTAACCATGAAGTCTGAAGAAAATCTTTCTTCATGTTTCCTCGTCATACTTTCTGTGCTTAGTCGCTCAGTCTTGCCACCCCATGGACTGTAGCCTGACAGGCTCCCTTGTCCATGGAATTCTCCAGGCAAGAATACTGGAGTGGATTGCCATTTCCTCCTCCAGGGGATCTTCCTGACCCAAGGATGGAACCTGTGCCTCTTGCATATCCTGTATTAGCAGGCGGATTCTTTACCACTAGTACCACCTGGGAAGCCCAGTAATATTCTTACTATGGCCCAAATCCAATCAGTTTTCTTAAGAACTTGAGCTTCTGAGTAAAATAACTGAGAAAGACTTGGAGAATATTTCTGTTTTCGATCCTGCTATATGCCTTCTATCTTTGAATAGTTTTGGCCTGCAGTTGGTTGAATCCTTGAATGTGCAAACCTTGGATAAGGAAGATTGACTGTATAACTGATATGCTAATTAAAACCACAAAAGGCAAAATAGGAGTGGAAGACAAAAGTAGGAACATAGAACAGGGACAAACAATAGAAAGTGATAATGAATACGGTAGATAGCAGTCCAACTATCTCAGTCATCAGGTTTCCCAGGTGGCTCAGTGGTAAAGAAACCACCTGTCAAACAGGAGACACTGGTTCGATTCCCTGCGAGGGGAAGATCCCCTGTAGATGGAAATGGCAACCTACTTACCTGGGAAATCCCATGGACAGAGGAGCCTGGATACTGTCCATGGGGGTCTCAGAGTCACATGCAACTTAGTAAATGCAGCATATTGTACTGTGCTATGTGCTAAGTCGCTCAGTCATGTCCAACTCTTTGTGACCCCATGGACTGTAGCCCGCCAGGCTCCTTCCTCTGTCCTTGGAACTCTCCAGGCAAGAATACTGAGTGGATTGCCATTTCCTACTCCAGGGGATCTTTCCAACCCAGGGACTGAACCCAGGTTTCCTGCATTGCAGGCAGATTCTTCACTGACTGAGCCACCAGGGCAGCCGTTATTAGCAGCATATTAGTAATCGCTTTGAATGCTAATTGTCTAAATATATCAATGAAAAGATTTTACGTAAGCAACAAAAGTAAAAATAAACAAATGGTGCTACATCAAACTAAAAATTTTTGCACAGTAAATGAAACAATCACAAAATGAAAAGGCAGTTTTGGAATGGGAGAGAACATATTTGCAAACCATATATTCAATAAGGGATTGAATCCCAAATATATAAGGAATTCATACATCACTAGTAAAAAAGCAAATAATTTTAAAATGGCCAAAGGAGTTGAATAGACATTTCACCAAAGAAGATGTACCAATGGCCAATGGTGTATGAAAAAATATTCAACATCACAAACTATCAAGGAATTGCATATCAAAATCATAATGAGGTAACATTTTACACCAGTTAGGATGGCTATTATCACAAAGTCAAAAAATTAAAAATTGGGCTACCAGCGATTCCGCTTCTAGATATACATCCAAAGGAAACAAAATCACTACTCAAAGACATATCGGCACTCCCATATTCATGCTGCATTGTTCAAAGTAGCTAAGATACAGAAAAAAGTGTTAATGGATGAACAAAAAATATGTGACATATATTTATGTGATCTCATTTATACATGGAATATACAAAATAATAAAGTTAAACTCATAGTAAGAGAGAGTAGAATGATATTTACCAGGGACTGGGGGATGGGGAAAAGGGGAAATGTTAGTCAAAGGGTATAGAACTCCAGTTATAAAATGAATACATTCTGGAGATTTAATGTGAAACATGGTGATTATAGTTAATAATAATGTATTATATTTGAAATTTGTTAAGAGAGTAATTTAAAGTATTTTTATTACACATTAAAAAAAAGGTCACTGTCAGGTAATGGATATATTAATTAGCTTGATTATGGTAAACATTTCACAAGGTATACATGTATCAAAACATCTTGAATACCTTAAATATAAATTTTTGTCAGTAACGCCTGCATAAAACTGGAGGAGAAAAGAGATTGTCAGAATAGACAAAAAAAACAAGACCCAACTCTATGTATTCTACAAGAAATCCATTTTAATGATGAAGACATATAGATTAAAAGTAAATGGATTGAGAAAAATATACCATGGGGGTGGGGTGTGCATGGGCCAGACAGTTATCAGCTCAACCTTCAAAGACGTGACCCAGCCCCAGTAAAATCTGGACACTGAAACTGAGTTGGGCCCTGTGGGTTTCCTGGGCATGAACGCGTTTCCGTCCTGTTTTCTTGTTTATAGGGAACAGGCTTCAGCCTCCATGAGTTCCTAATGCAGGTTCAAGCAATTGCTAATCAGGGAAGGAAGGGTACTCAGCGACTAGAGAAGAGCAATCAAGGAATAACAGGGACAGGATCCTTAGGACAGGATCCAGTTTCCGTCTCAAGGTAAACATGTACTAGGCTGGTACAAAAGTAATTGCAGTTTTGCATTGCTGAACTTTGCCATTTGACACTGGAATACATTCCTAAATAAATGTGGTTATGTTACATATCACTTTAATGCACATTTCTCACTTTGTGTTTTTATGCTAATGACATTGCTTGCTGTGTATATTTAGATTATAGAAATGATGTTAAAAGCAAATTCGAGCGATGTTTAAATTTGAGTTCAAAATGGGTCCAAAAGCAGCAGAGGCAACTTGAAACATCAACAACGCGTTTGGCCCAGGATCCGCTAATGAACGTACAGTGCAGGGGTGGTTCAAGAAATTTTGCGAAGGAGGCCTTGAGAATGAGAACTGTAGTGGCAGACCATCAGAAGCTGACAACGACGGAGAGCCAGCATTGAAGCTGATCCTCTTCCAACTACACTAGAAGTTGCCAAAGAACTCAACGCTGACCATTCTATGACCATTCAGAAACAAATGGGAACGGTGAAAAAGCTCGATGAGCGGGTGCCTCATGAAAGTGAAAGTCACTCAGTTGTGTCTGACTCTTTATGACCCCACAGACTGTACAGTCCATGGAATTCTCCAGGCTAAAATACTGGAGTGGGTGCCCTTTCCCTTCTCCAGGGGATCTTCCCAACCCAGGAATTGAACCAGGAAATCGAACCCAGGAATTGGGGAAATCGAACCCAGGAATTGGATCGTCTCCTGCATTGCAGGTGAATTCTTCACCAACTGAGCTATAGTGCCTCATGAGCTGACTGCAAATCAAAAAAATCATCATTTTGAAGTATCTTGTCTTATTCTATACAACAAGAAACCATTTCTCAATCAGACTGTGACATGTGACAAAAAGTGGATTTTATACAACCACCAGCAACAACCAGCTCAGTGGCTGGACCAAGAAGCAACTCCAGAGCACTTCCCAAAACCAAACTTTCACAAAAAAAAAAAAAAAAAAAAAAAACGGTCATGGTCACTGTTTGGTGGTCTGCTGTCCGTTTGAACCACTACAGCTTTCTGAATCCTGGCGAAACCATTACATCTGAGAAGCATGCTCAGCAAACCGGAGATGCACCGAAAACTTCAACACCTGTGACCAGCACTGGCCAAGAGGATGGGCCCAGTTCCTCTCCACAACGCCCAACGCACCGCGTGTCACACAACCAACACCTCATTCACCATATTCACCTGAATTCTCGCCAACAGACTAACACTTCCTCAAGCATGTCAACAACTTTTTGCAGGGAAAATGCTTCCACAGCCAGCAGGAGATAGAAAATGCTTTCCAGGAGTTCATCAAATCCAAAGCACAGATTTTTACACTAAAAAGGAGCATAATAGGAATAAACAAGCTTATTTTTCATTGGCAAAAAATGTGTTGCTTCTAATGGTTCCTATTTTGATGAATAAAGATGTGTTTGAGCCTAGATATAATTATTTAAAATTCAATCTGAAACTGCAATTACTTTTGTACCAACCTATTATCTTTGAGCTCTTCTGTAGAAATAAAACCTCCCAAAATAGAAATGCTAGCATTCTTCATTCTAGAGAAGCTCATTAGGAAACTGCCTGCCCTGCACACACACCCTGACACATACCAGCACCTCCAGCCTTGAACCACTTGTATAAAACTCCCCACCAAATTCTCCTGGGTTGGGAACACACAGTTGAGGGCATGAGTCCCCTGTGTCCCCTTTTCCCTGGCAAAGCATTAAAGCAATTCTTTTCTGCTAAGTCACTTCAGTCGTGTCCGACTCTGTGTGACCCCATAGACGGCAGCCGAAGTGGCTCCCCTGTCCCTGGGATTCTCCAAGCAAGAACACTGGAGTGGGTTGCCATTTCCTTCTCCAATGCATGAAAAGTGAAAAGTGAAAGTGAAGTCACTCAGTTGTGTCCAACTCTTAGCGACCCCATGGACTGCAGCCTACGGCTCCTCCGTCCATGGGATTTTCCAGGCAAGAGTACTGGAGTGGGGTGCCATTGCCTTCTCCCCCAAATTCTGTCTCTGAGATTCAGTTCAGCACTGGTTCACAGAGGCCGAGTTTTCAGCATCAACACCAAGGCTTGGGCAAGCCTTCTTGGTTGGCAATACTCCATGCATGGTGCCACATATTTTTGCTGAGAATGGTAGGGGCAGGACAAGGATGGCTAAAAGAGAAGGATTTTCAAGGGGTCAGAGCAAACTTTGAAGGGGATAGATAAGTTCTTTGGTAAGTGTGATTATTTCACAGGTAATTTACATAGGTAGAAACACATAAACTTGTACAATTTACATATGTACTTTATGTCAATCAGAGCTCAATAAAGCTGTTTTGAAAAAGAGTGATGTGGAAAGATGTCTTAATATACTAAATGAAATAAAATCAAGCCAGACAAAAACAAGTACACCATAATCTCCTTTATGTTAAAGCAAAACACTGATTTATGTTTATAAACACAAAGAAGTGTCTAGAATATTAGGTAGCTAACAGAGACTATTATAGGAGAGAATGCCCAAGTGAGTCAGAGGTAGGGGTGAAGAGTGAGTATACCATCATAATAAAATCTCAGTGACCTGAAATAACCACTTTTTTTTTTACTCATGTTATGCATCCCAAGGCGGTCATCAGGATGCTGTTTTCGTAGAAATGGTTGAAAGGCCTATATTTAGCAGTACCAAAGCATCCTGCTCAAAGCTAGATAAAACTTATTCCTGTGATTTTTTTATTAACACATACACCTCAACATTTTTAAAAATTTTTCTAAAATGAGCATGTATTACTACCATAAGGGAAAAAAATTATATAGAACAAAAGGTCTAAGGCTAAAAAACAAAGGTGACCCAACACACAAAAGCAGAGTGCAATTTTGACATCAATTAATGTTTCAAAATTGAAATCTGAGATAAATGAAATCAAGACAAAAGAAAGTGAAATGTGAAATGCTACTCCTTTAGAATCTTGGTTCTTAATATTGATGCAGTTTCTGATGTTCTCCTATAAATAATAGATTACAAAATGGATGTCTGGCACAGAGTTGCTTTTAAAAGTTCATTCTCCGATTCTTGACAATGCCAAAAAAAAATTAGTGGAGACTAAGACAGAAAAAATTACAAATAAGGAAACACAAAGGAAGTGATCATCCAGAGATACACCCATCACCACCATCCAAATAAGTTCCATACCACACACACACACAAAAAATCATATTTTAAGATGCTCCACCATAGCAAAATGCAACTATAAATAACAGCTTGTTCAATAAGTCCTGCCACATTCCCACTTATAATAGCAGTGCTTTGTAAACTAATTACAACCGATTATTTTCAACAAATTATTCTGTCAAATGTTTTCTCTGGCATGTTTATAACAGGAAAAATAGCAACAGTAATAGTCATGCCACATATGAAAGCCTAATTTATGCCAGCCAGTGTACTAAACAAGTTATTTGAACACTAATCCTTTAAACTACCTTGAAATTAAGATATCTTATATAGGTATTTCTTAAATGTAAGAAATTGATGCTCAAATATAAAGCAATTTGTTCCAGCTCACATCCAGAAGAAAAACGTGGTGCTTTTTTTCAGAACAGTATGTGACCTTCTTGTCTTCACTATTTATTCCCTATGCGTGCCTTCCATCCCTTATTAATGTTATTTCCTCCAGGCACTGTCCTAGGTTCTTAGAATCTAGAGAGAATAGTATATGATAGACTTTGCCCTGCAGGAACTCAGGAACTTGAGTAGTAGCAGCCCAAGAAGGCACATTATCACCAGAGCTATTGACAGGGTGTTGAGAGCGGCCGAGGCACCCCCCCCTCCCCCCCCCCCAGAGAGGCAGAGGCTGAAGGCAGGCAGTAGGCAGTGAGTAGGGAGTGGCCAGTTTTCTGAGAAGCACTTTGCTTGGCTGAACCTGACAATTTAAGAATTAGGCAAACAAAGGAAGGGAGAAGGCATTCTGGGTGCAGGCAGTTACATGAATACGGGGAAGCAAGCTTATAGGAGGTGCATCTCTTTCAGTGTGGCCAGTTAAGAATGTGACTGAATATAAGAAACAGATTCCTCAGCCACTTACATTCACATGACTAATCTGACCCCGATCCCCTGCCTGCTCCCACTCTTAGCCTCTATTCCACAGCCCCCTTCCTAGCTGTTGCCACATATTTTCACCAAAAACTTGAAGCAACCATAACCTCCCGAGTCATTTGACAGGTCCTCTCACTGTGGCAGAGCTTCCACCATCTTCCTGGGAAATATGAAGACCAGGCACACTTAGGTCAGTTACTGCCCTTGTCTTTAACCTGGGTCATGATGGTTTCTTCTAGATGCATGGGAACCTTTCCAGGCTCCAGAGACCTGAACTTTCCCACAGAGGCTACCCACATGATCCAAGGAATATCCTGACTAGAGGGCCCCAGGTCCTGCAAGTACTTGGGAAGGCCAGTCCTCTGGCAGTGTGGACAGTTCAGTGCTCCTGGACCTTGCCAATCTCCATCACCACCTAAAACTTCACCCTTTCCACCCCAGGCCTGTTGAGCACTTGGGAGCATTACCGCTGGGCCTGAGCTAAGCTCAAGATACCAAGGAAAGGGAAAACATGCTCAAAGTTTTAATATGGTTTTTTTGAAAGAAGGCAACTGTGTGTTTACTATATGATGTGCAGTGTTCAAAGACTGATTCAGAAGGGCGTAACACCTAGCCATATCCTAAGAAATCAGAATTTCAGGGACAAGGACTCCTTAGGAGTCCAGGAGAAAAAAACCCTGAGCACAGCAGCAGTGATGGCCAGAATACAGTGGAGTGGTTCTCTAATTTTCCTGTGCACTAGAAACTCTGGAAGCCTGGCATAAAGTATGGGTGGAAGATCCTTGCTCTACATACAATATGACTTAGCAGGTCCTGGGTCTGGAATACCACCTATTCTCATGTTGTACTACTATTCCACTACCACTGTAGTGGGAAAGGCACTTCCTGGGACATTCTAGATTTTTAAAAAATAAGTACGTGCTGAAAAAGTAACAAAAGACGACCCAGGGATCAAGAAGGTAAAATGTCCAAAACTGGAAAAAAATTTTGAAGCACGTGGACTAGGAATTTGGCTCCCACCATTAGTATAAATATTCTGGTAGTTCCATACGTTTATAACTGGATTTAACCTAAATATCGTGCTCTGTGGCAGAAATATTCTTCCATGTTTAAAAAAATCTTCCTCATATCTTTAACATTTAATCACTAATAACATAAGCTCGACGTATTTGGTGTTTTCTGCTGACTCCTGCCACATTAGGGTCATTTATTGGTCTATTTTCTCTCTTGCTCCTCCTTGCTCCTCTATGTACATTAAAAAAATATTCAGGGCATTTTTTCCCCCAAAAAATCTCCCTTCCACAATTTACTAAGTGACTCCTTTTGAAATAACAGTTAGTGTCAGAAAATGGGTGGGTGGCAAGTTTCATAGATTCTCTAAAAATGCCTATTAACCAGAGGTGCACATCAGAATGAACTGTTGAGTCTGTCCTACTGATATACAAATATTTGTTTCCTTGTTCCAGCATGACTGTTTATAATAGGAAACAGTGAAAGAGTAAATATACATTATAGGGGCCTAATTATAGCATATAATGCAACCATTAAAAGTCAAAATAACAATAATTTATAGTATGCTCTATACAAGCAGGCATGATTTTCCAAGGGCTTCATATATGTTAACAATATTATGTTATATGTTTATATGCTTACATAACTAATGTATGAGGCAGGTACTATTGCTAGCTTCATTTTACACATGGGAAAGCCAGGATAGTAACTCCTTAGGTCAAACAGGAGTGGAACTGGGATTCAATCCAGACAGTCAGGCAGAATCCATGCTCTCATCTATACTGTAGATGTGGAGTCTACCACAGGAAGTACCTACAGTGACGGCACAGAAGGTCCTGACAGTGTCCGTGAAAAAGCTAGTCTCTCAAATCAGTGAATGTTACAATCCCTCTTTCCTTTAAAACAAGTATTCAAAATGTTTGGAAGGACACATACCAAAGCGTTAACTGTGTAACTCACCTAGAGCCAGACATCCTGGAATGTGAAGCCGAGAGGGCCTTAGGAAGCACCACTACGAAAGCTAGTGGAGGTGATGGAATTCCAGTGGAGCTGTTTCAAATTCTGAAAGATGATGCTGTGAAAGTGCTGCACTCAATATGCCAGAAAATTTGGGAAACTCAGCAGTGGCCACAGGACTGGAAAAGGTCAGTTTTCATTCCAAATCCAAAGAAAGGCAATGCCAAAGAATGCTCCAACTACCGCACAATTGCACTCATCTCACACGCTAGCAAAGTAATGCTCAAAATTCTCCAAGCCAGGCATCAACAATACATCAACTATGAACTTCAGATCTTCAAGCTGGTTTTAGAAAAGGCAGAGGAACCAAAGATCAAATTGCCAACATCCGTTGGATCATCAAAAAAGCAAGAGTTCCAGAAAAACATCTACTTCTGCCTAATTTACTATGCCAAAGCCTTTGACTGTGTGGATCACAGCAAACTGTGGAAAATTCTGAAAGAGACCTGCCTCCTGAGAAACCTGTATGCAGGTCAAGAAGCAACAGTTAGAACTAGACATGGAATAAGAGACTGGTTCCAAATCGGGAAAGGAGTACGTCAAGGCTGTATATTGTCACCGCACTTAGTTAACATACATGCAGAGTACATCAAAAGAAATGCTGGGCTGGATGAAGTACAAACTGGAATTAAGACTGACGGGAGAAATATCAATAACCTCAGATATACAGATGACACCACCCCATATGACAGAAAGAGAAGAAGAACTAAAGAGCCTCTTGATGAAAGTGAAAGTGGAGAGTGAAAAAGTTGGCTTAAAACTCAACATTCAGAAAACTAAGATCATGGCATCTGACCCCATCACTTTATGGCAAACAGATGGGGAAACAATGGAAACAGTGACAGAATTTATTTTCTTGGGCTCCAAAATCACTGCAGATGGTGACTGCAGCCTTGAAATTAAAAGATGCTTGCTCCTTGGAAGAAAAGTTATGACCAACCTGGACAGCATGTTAAAAAGCAGAGACATTTACTTTGCCAACAAAGATCTGTCTAGTCAAAGCTATGGCTTTTCCAGTAGTCATGTAAGGATGTAAGAGTTGGACTGTAAAGAAAGCTGAGTGACAAAGAACTGATGCTTTTAAACTGTGGTGCTGGAAAAGACTCGAGAGTCCCTTGAGAGACTCTTGAGCTGCAAGGAGATCCAACCTGTCCATCCTAAGGAAATCAGTCCTGAATATTCATTGGAAGGACTGATGCTGAAACTCCAATACTTTGGCCACCTAATGTGAAGGACTGATTTATTTGAAAAGACCCTGATGCTGGGGAAGATTGAAGATGGGAGAAGCGGATGACAGAGGATGAGATGGTTGGGTGGCATCACCGACTCAATGGACAGGAATTTGTGCAAGCTTCGGGAATTGGTGATGGACAGGGAAGGCTGGCGTGCTGCAGTCCATGATGTTGCAGAGTCGGACACAACTGAGTGACTGAACTGTGTAACCACAGAGGAACCAGTGGGGAATTTAGAAATGGGAATCTTTTAATATCTTTATAAGCATGTACTTACTAATATCATCTATGGCACACAAACTTTAAAAAAAGCACATATATCTAGTGATATCATATTAGTGAAAGGTTAAGGCAGGGCCAGGCATTTTACCTTAAAAAGAGTTTCAATGGAATTAAGTCAATCAACATTGTTTAAGAAGTGAAATGTGCTTACCTCTAGTCTTGATTATGGTAAAGTCAAGTCACTCTAGTCTTCCTTGATTTCAACACATTGGTCCAACTTCAAACTGAAGTTTATCTCAACCACTTCACAGGGTATATTTTAAAACATACTGCATAGCTACAGTTTTATGTTGTATTAAAAACAACCCAAGTTATCTGATGACTGTGGGCCTTCATTAAGATACCACCCACACCAGACGTGCAGCTTGCCATTCCTCTTAGGAATTTCACTATTCCTTGCCCTGAGGTATTCTGCTCAAGTGCCAGAGTAGGAAAACCAGATAATTACCTTGGTCAAGTAGTGTATGTAAATTAAGTCAGTAAAAGCTTATGTGGAGGAGAAGGACCTGACAACATGAAGACTTCTCAAAATCCCATAAGAAATGTGTGAGATTCTGGGAGCTGATGTTTTCAGATAAATGATTTCAGACCGAGTTCAGTGTGACTGGATTTTCAACTAAGAGTTGACTGCTTGAGGGATCCATTCACTGCTTAAATTCCTGCTCAGCAGTCTTACAAGGAGCCCTGCGACCAATGACTTTGATATTTCTGGTGGTGCAGTATCTCTTCAAACAGCCTGGTCCTACACTGGATTGTATCACTTTCTAAGATGGTTTGCTTTCTTAATAGAATCATGGTGTGTTTTTCTGTGTAGATTACACTCCACTGGTTATCGCTCTTAAAATGTGAGTCGTTTGCACAATCGATCATACAAACCCAACAACCAAGAAACAGTGATAATTGTCTTTCTGTACTTTACTAAACACTTTGTGTTTAATATATTTTAAATTATAAAGAAATTACAAGGAACTCCTAAAAAAATTTAATACAAAAATATTACAAGTTAGGACAAGTAAGCATTGAGATATGACATTTGAAGAGAAGAAACATGCAGAAAAAGTAGCAGAGGGTTAACATTTCATTGTTGACAGAGAGCCCTGGTACAGCAGAGAAAAGCACCATAAAACTACTGTCCATAGTGGCTTTTCCTCCACTGCATTTTCAAATGAATATGCTAGGGAAACAGTCAACTTTATCTGCTATGTAGTATAACAGGTAAGAAATCTGATCTATAGTAAAGTGTAAGAACTAGGAAGTTTCAAATAACCCCTTCTGTAACTCTTCAAATTGATGTTTTACCACAAGCTGATACAGATTATAATCCTTAGTTGTCCAACACTTTTGAAAAAAGTGTAAAATGCAGAACATTAACAATCTATGCCATGCAATAAAAGTTAACCCTTTGAAAATGAAAGGCTGTCAGAAAGTTCTAGTAACTGTAGTAGGTTATTGTTTAATAAAACATGACAAGGCTATGCCTGTAAGTATGCTTCAGGCACGCTTTATATGCCTGTAAGTTTATGCTTCAGGAGATCGAAGGGAAAGGTAGAATACATGGAAGATACAAGGTTTAAAAAAAAAAAAAAGACAAAAAATATGCTCAACGATTCTTTAAAAATTATTACCTCTCAGTAATTCTAAAGGAGTTGGGATTAATTAAAACTGGAAAATGCCTAGTATCTTTCCTCACAGATTATAAGATTTGTTAGCAACATATACCACTAGCTAAGGAAGAAAATTATTAAATTATAGTAGATATCTATGAAGAAAAAAAGAGCATTAAGGAAGTTGAGCACCCTGTCCTAAAAATCTTCAACAACTTACATACATTGTTTTGTGCTCAAATAAAAGCACACTAATCAAATGAATCTGTCTGTTTGATTATGTGAAACAATGTCTTTTAAAGTACAATATCTATTTTTTAAAATAATTCAAAATTGCTATTCCTTAGCTGATTAAATGCTCTATTATTCTTTAATAAAAATAGTAAATTACCCTTCATTTAAAAAATCTTATCTCCTACGAGAAGTAATAAAATAGTAAAATTTGCACTTTTATCTATGGGCTTACTTTATGTGTATCTTGTAAAACAATAAATTTGTGAAATACAGTGGTTTGGGTTCTGATGGCAGTTGTTATGATTGGTAACACCAGCATGGGAGAAGCAACATGATGTTCTATGTTATGAAGGCTAACTCAGAGCAAAAAACTTTATTCTACAAAAGAACATCAGAGGAGTAATTGCAATAAAATGTAAACAAGAAATTGTAAACAAGAGCATCCCTTTCCCTTTACTTGACTAGGAAATAGTCCATACAAACTACATAGGTATCAAAGGTTTTATATATGTACACAGCCAACATAATATCAAAATATATTTTATTCTGGACCTCTTTCAGATCTGATTCAAATTACAGTTGTCAAAGCAATACAATGCAAAGGGAAACTGCAACAACAACAACAAAAAATGTGCCTAGAAAGGATAAAAGGGTCATTGGGGACAAATCATTGTGATGTGGAACCAAAATACATCGCAAGTGTAATTAACATGGTCCAGGACAGCATAGAGTATCTGTATCAGTCTTCCTTACACAACAGTCATGAAAACTGAACAACAAAGTTCTTCAACATGTACAAAAGACTGTCATGGGCTGGTTTACACTTTTACAACAGTTTTAAAGTTAACTGGATAACTAAAGAAATGATGCAGACATTTTAATCCAGTGCTATAAGTAGGCTCACAGAATTAGACCCAAAGGATTTGTAGAAATCAAAAATTAGAACATTATAGCTACAATGTCGAAGTCAGGAAAGAAGAAAATTACTTCTGTATTTAGGGATTACAGAGCTACGAAATGCAGTCTGCGTGTTTTTGTTTTTGATGAGATGGATAAGTACATTAGACTAGATACAACATGCAGAATGTTTTCTTGAACTTATCCATAAACTCCAAAGAAAACATCATGAAACAGATTACGAGAAAAAAAAAAAAAAAAACATATGCCCGAGTTATTCACCCTGCTTCAACACTGTCAACATAAAGGCAGAAATAAAGAATGCTATTAATACTTCAGAACTACTGATATAAGACATCAAATTTCTAAATCAGTGTATTAAAAAAGTGAACACTTCCTCTTTTTTCGCTCTCTCTTCTATACTTAACTAGATTCATGTGTTTTTTTTTTTTAATTGATATTGAATGTGAAACGTCAGAGCTATTACCGGAAGGAGTAACTCGTAACTTCCCTACTCCCCTTCCATCCCTGCTGATTCAAAAAAAAAAAAAAAAAAAAAACAACCAGGGTCTCTTGTAGATTTGCTGCTATTCCCCAAAATGCTGGCGTTTGCTGCCATGCCACAATGTTGGTCCACTGAAACAGGATTTCTGTGGAAACTGTGTCAACAGTAATTCACCAAATGCAAGTACCGTTTTTAGCATGCGAGAAAAAATGCAGGTTCTACAGAAATGTACAATGTGCTTAAGAAAATGAAAACTGTTTTGAAAAGAGTAAATAGCACTGCATTTGAGATTTTTTCTGCTTATCTAGTAAAACAACATCTTTGCTGACATAAGAACAGTCATTTCTGATTCCTTTAAACAGCAAAAATGCATACTCCTCTTCAGGCCTCTATTCAGTAATAGTTTACATAACTCTTAACAAAATCATTCTACATAAACAGATAGCTCCTTAAAAATAGTACTCTCTCATTAAATCTAATTTGACAGAAGTAAGTTTAAGGAAAAAAGGAGTGCTTTATAAGTTAAGTGAAAAAGTACAAATCTTTGGCCTTTCTCTTGACATTTCTATATGTCAAAAAGCAAAAAACCTTCATGTAATTCAATCTAATGATTACTTTTTGCACCATAATTTGTTTTTTACACCACAAAAGGAGGCACTTTCAGTATCTGTAAAAGGTGTTTAATCCTAAAACATACTTACCTAGAGAATAATTAATTAAAACAGAATTCAGTACACCCTAAGACCTATTAGGAAATTAAAAGTTATCATTTCTAAATGTCACATCAAAGTTAATGATGGTACCCGATCAATGACAGTAAACCGGGAATGGAACAAAGAAAAGAATTTACGGGATATCCTACATGAAGAAGAAAAAAGATATTCCTTTATGATGTTCAAGAATGACAGCTGCTCTTTCTTTACTCTATTTTAATCAATAAGTATTCTATTCATTTAAGTTTTCCTTTCTATTTTTCCTTATAAGTGTCTTACAGTAGCCTATACAACAATGACATATAATGAACACCACAGAAAATCTACTGGAATCAATAGATCTTCAGATAAGTTCTTAGAGGGGGCAAAAAGAAAAAAAAAAAAAAAAGGAAGGAAAAAATAAGCAAGAACCTCAAATATAGAATTTTACAGGCTGTGAAACTTGGTCTCTTATAATCATGTTACTGCTCAAATTAGAGGCAATCTTACTTTTGTCTACTGGAGCAGCATCGTGGCACATCAGCAGGCAATGATGATGTTGAGAACAGCAGCAAAAAGGAAATAACTGTATGCTCACAAAGAACCCAAGCCTACAAAATGGATCCCTTTCTGACAGTTTATACTTAAAAGACCCAAGACTTCAGGATAATAAAGCTCTGTATTTATAATCTTTTATATGCCCTACTGTGGCTATTATGCTTAAGTAAAATACCTAAAGATCAAACAAACAAACAAACAAAAAACACAGAGACGATGACAACACCATAAACACGTAGCTGTCGATTTTGGCAGCTATACTGCAGAACTTCGTGACTATCTTTAATCAGCTGGGGGAAAAAGGTCAATAACTGTATGCAAATGAATAAATTGTCCATATCAAAATACAAAAAGTACTATCAATAACCACCTCTGACTTTCAGATTTAAATTCAGTGCAATTGACAAATGCATCACTAAAGGAAAATGCAGCTTAAACATACTCAAAACATTTGTGTCTATTCCTGGGAGCACATTTAAAAATTATTGCACAGATTTTTTAATTTTTATTTATTTATTTTAAAATAACAATAGAGGTCAACCACAGATGTGGACCTCCAGCAATAAAAGCAGGATTTCAAGTGCCAGATACTCAGCGTATTAGGTTTCCTACGTAAGTCACAGGGTAATAGTTCTAAATAACTATAATGTGATCCAAAACCCTAAAAACAGCTGGCACAAAACCATCATGAATGACTGCCTCTCTGGATGTAAATTTTAAAAAATATTATTACAGTATCTTAGACCCCACTAGCAATAACTGGGGTACATGAAACAATGTATTGTGAAATTAAGTGTATTTATTCTCTTTACCAATAGCAAATGCTATCCTACCTTAGTAAAACCAAGACTTGCTTCAATCAATGCTGTTTTGTAAAAATAGCAAAACAACAAATGCTGAAAATCAAAGCTGCATTACTAGGGTTAAATCAGTTTCTACTTAAAACAGGTTAAAATTTTAGCAATAAAAGCTTCAAATAATTAGTGACAGAAATAGTGTTATAAATTTGCTAAGCTTGATAATAAATGATATTCCTTAAACTTTTTGCGATATTAAATTTGACAACTATTCTCACTTCTGAATTATTACATTAATCGTGACAAACCCTGTTAATCACACATATAAACATAGCCCCATGCTATCATTTGTAAATTCTGTATATTTTAGCTTTTAGTTGCATGAGCACAAGAGGAGGTTTGATCTGATACCTATACCTTTAAGAAAATACATGATATTATAAACAGAGTAAAAGACATGATATAGTAGTGATTACTAAAAAAAACAAAACATAGCAGCTTAAATCTATCTATATTTGAGAAAATGTAGTCACAAGTACCACAAACGCAGAATCAGAGCAGCCGGGAGGTTAGTGCAATTATACCTTTTTTAAAATTTTTGAATCACTGCTATTTAAGAACACCTTGAAGCAAGTCTTTTGTTTTAAAGGTTGTTTTTAAACTAAGGTAGCAAACATTTTGCCATGTAATGGCAGTGTTATATGCCGTTATCTTGCTTTGTATAAAGAAAAATAACATGAGAGATTTTTAATACTGGAGTTTGGTTACATTACACATTTAAGCTTCTACAGAGAATGATGGACACTTTGGAGAAGCTACTCCTTATCCAGAAACATTTTAATCTCTTAAAAAACAAAGTAAAAGAAACAAACAACAAAAAAACCCAAACCTACTTTGCTCCTTTTCACAATAGTGCACATTTTTAACCATAATTTAGTTATGGCTACAAAACATCAGAAGATATTTTTATGCATCTTCTCTATGGTATTAAAAAAATTTTTTGTGCCCTTCTAGTCTTTAATTGGCAGAAATATGTCCCCAAAAAAGAAACTACTGCATTTAAGCCACATCACCAAAAAAAAAAAAAAACAAAAAACAGAGAAAAACAAAAGAAAAACAACAGAAAAACAAAGCAAAAGCAAAAACAAAAAACAGAGCATAATACCCTTTTACTGATGTGTCTTACAGATTGACATGACCAAAGTCATATAGTTCCATTTAATTTCCAATTTCCCCTTCTACAACATGCACCAATTGAATATATGCTCTGGGAGCCATAAATGTACCAAACATCTATCTCTTCAAAAGAATGCATTAAAATATTTTTAAGAATTTTTTTGTTTAAAAGGTGAAAAAAAATATAAACAAGAAACTGATTCACTCCCTTACTTCATGCATCCATAAACTAAACCAAAAAAAGTTTAAAAGCAAGAACAAACTACTGCTGCAAGTTTTTGTAAGTCCGTTTTCTCTGTACATACAAACTGCTAAACTACTGAAGGGAAAAAAGAATATAATCCATGGTGTCTGCTGATTCAAAGGGGATAAACAAGGCTGTCATTAGTATCCAAAAACTGGTACATGTATGGGCTGCTTTTATAACGCATATTTTTTCTCTCTTCTGTTTTTCATATCCAAAACTTCTAAATGCTATTTTAGGGGCACAGCAGATTTGATTCCAGCACTTGGTGAACAGAATTCACAAGCTGTGACAAAATTCTGTCATCTTCAGGGTGCAATTTTGTTTATATACACTGTTTGTATATATTTCTCTTAGATTTGGCTGTAGTGGACTGGCCATGGTTCAAGTGGGACTATAGCAGTACTTGGGTCGGGGACAGTCATTTTGGCTATATACACATTCATAGTCGGTCCATGGCTTCCAACTAGTAGCGCTATTTCCGAAGGTCTAATACACAAACCTGTAAGAAATTAAAATAATCAACCAGTGTGTAAAGAATTTCATTGTACATTTTTAACTTTCTTATAGTACAGTTTGGAATCTACTTCTTAGTTCCAAGTTCATGAAACTGATAAAACAAAAGTAATCATAGCAATGGATATAAACAACCAGATAAACTACGTGAAAGAAGATGGAGGAAATAATCACGGGCTTGCACTATAAAAAACCAGGGCTAAAATTTTTAAGGTTTGCTTTCTATTAATTAAAAAGTAGAAATAAATACATTCAAAATAGACCATTTTCTATGATATGCCTTCAATTTTAATGAAGATACTACAGATTATATTAAGGTATCGCTTCAGTAAACAGCTAATGGCTATACTCTTTGCATCTTCCCTTTGCTTTCAGAACTTTGGAAGCCACAAGTATTTCTGTAAAGACATTGCCAGCTTCACCCTGAAAGCCTCTTGGTATCACACATTCCTCAATGTAGACCCCTCAGTGCCTCTATTCCCCCCCTTCCCTGGGCTACCAGCACTCTTCTACAAGAAGAGAAGCTTAAAAATAGGCATTAAAAATTCAAATCTCTCTCATAGAGATATCATGCTATACTTAATTTCACTGATGAAGTTTTACAGTCCATTTCTTGATCTTGAAGGCACTCTTTGGCAAAGATACCCTAAATTATATTTATATTATTTGAATGAAAGCACTATGAAAAGTATAGGGCCTTCAGTAAAAAAGATCAATACCCATACCATAAAATTTATTTTATAAAGAACACTTTGGTAGTCACCACCACAACAAGCCACATTTATTCACTGTGCCTTCTCTCGCTCACATACACATCTACCCCTTTGGAAAACTTCATTGTACTTACTGAACCGTCTGATGCACTGGCTCCAACCTTGTCTCCTGCTGCATTCCAACAAACTTCAAAAATCCCACCTGTTCCCCTATAGCTGTGAACTAGAGCACCTGTCTAAAATAATGAGAAGCAGAATCTTAAAAATGATAAATTGTTATGTTCAAATGCTGAGGTCAAAATTTCATACGGCTTTATTTCCAGCAATCCTATGCAAGATTTAGCTTCAACTTCAAACACAAGTTCTGAAATACCAGAAATGTAATATGATGATCCTTTCACAAAATGGTAGCACTAGCCTGCTCTCAACAGATCATTCACACACACACACACACACACACACGCCTGCTCTCAACAGATCATTCACACACACACACACACACACACACGCCTGATCTCAACAGATCATTCACACTCACTCACACACACACACACACAGAGTTTACGGCTCAATTACTTTATTCCTTTGGTGATGGTAATCAAAATCATTCAGCTGCCATTCAATAATTAAAACTCAGTACAAAAATATATTCTCTTAGGAAACAAGTCATTAAACAGGTCAAAGAAGAGGTTCTGCTATGAGAAACTGAAAAACATGCTCCTGGTGTTCTATCCTGACAAACAAGGAAAGTATGTCTCAGCTTCACGGTGACCTAAAAAATTCAAACTACAAGTATCAGAACTACCTAAAAACGACATGGCAGCAAGACACATATCTTGCAAACACTGTCTGACAGAGCCAGCCCTAAGTTAATCACTAAGCTGGGAGACCATTTTTCCTTGTTTTCCTGTTCAAAGTCAGTCTGGAAATACTGTAGAAACCACAGATGCCTGGATACAGCTGATCACATTGGGAAAGCTCTACTGTTTTTTCCCTCTTATCTAAAATTTCTCACAATTTAAGAGATTAATGAAAAAGTATGAGTATAGCAGGCCTTAAATATATCTACAATTAATTAGGAGGGAAAGGAGTGGCATCAACAAAATCTAAAATAAGCTCATGTACAGAGTAAAATCTATAGAGTCAACTGTAGGCTTTAAAAAAGAACCAACACTTTCTTTCAATAGCACTTACCAATTTCTAAGCTTAACTCAGGCTATAATTGAACCAAAACAGCATGATCAATAGGCAAGAGCTATCTACATTAAAACTGCCAAAGAATTCTTAGCATTTACTCAAATCTGTGATCAGACCAGACTATAAGAATTTATCTGTCAAATGATTAGGTAACATATCAAGCAAGTAATGGGAAGAAGAAAAAAAAAAACCACACACACACATATATATCACATATGTATATGACAAAAAAAATAATGACTTTTTCCTGCACTGAAATCGCACAAGATGCATTTTATTATTTTCAAACTTAAAAGGAAAAAAAAAACAATGACATTTTGATACACAATAGTGAAACAACAAAACAGTATGGAAAGCTGTTCTAATGTCTTTAAAAGTCTAACAGCATCTTCCCTTAGAATTCTACAGTTCTCTACCCAAATTTTATTTTAAATTAATTTACTCAAAATGGAGTAAACGAGTGACAGAAAATAATACAATAGGCAGATTATCTATAAAGTCTCTGCTATTCGATCAAAACAGAAAGACTGGGACTTTTCTGGTAGTTCAGTGGTTAGGACTCAGTACTTCCTTCCATTTCAGGGGCCAACAGGTTTGATCCCTGGTTGGGGAACCAAGATCCCGCCAAGCCAGGAAACAATTAAGATTAGAGAGCTCAGCAGGGTTGATGAAGTCAACATCAACATGCCAAAATTTGTAATGCTCCAAACGTGAGTAACAATCAGTAAGTAAAAGGAATACATGTTTTAAAAGATGCTATACATAGTAACAATAAAATCTGTAAGGCACCTCAGGATAAATTTTTAATAAAAGAAGATCTTTATGAAGAAATTATAAAGCTCTACTAAGGGGGTTAGGAGAGCCTTAATAGGGAGACTTCCAAAGTAACACTCATTAAAATTAAACCGATACTGCAGGGACAGGTAGAGTCACGTAACTGTTATTGAAGAGAACAGTATATGGCAAGTAAAAACTAAAACATTGAAAGGATGAAAAAGAATGAAAGCAACAAAACTGCTTTCTCCATTTTTAAGAAAAGATCTCTGTAGCACTGTCCCTAGAAACGTAGTATATAGTTTTAAGTTTCTCTCTGATAAATTTTGTATTGAATCATAAAATCCTGTCCTTTAGTACATTTTTTTAACTGGTCATATATATCCTCTTCAAAGATAATTCTTTTAGAAAATAAAGAAATTACATCATTTATCTAAATAAATGCATCTTAAATTCTCATACTTTATGTCTGCAAAACTGTTGAAAAAATAAAACAAAGAATTTAAATTTATTTCTAAATTTTGGTCTATATTATGAAAATCTCACTTCAGATGGTTTTGATCTTTGCTAAGCTATAAAAAATGCCACCAAAAAATACTCATTTAAAAACTAAAAGAACTGAATAAATAACACAAAAGGAATGACAATCAAAATTGGGGAAAAAAAATTGTTTAGACAAGCACTTCTTACTCATATAAAGATATGTGACACTTCAAATAACCCAGACATACCTGTGTGTTCCAGATGTGCACACACTTGTCAAAAGAACCACTCGCCAGATACCTGCCATCAGGACTGAAAGCTACACTGTACACAGGCTCTTGGTGTTTTGTCAAAGTATGGATGCAAATTCCTCGGTCTACATCCCATAATCTAACAGTAGAATCAAAGGATGCACTGACAAAGGAGGAAAAAAAAAGATTTTATAAGTAATGAAATTCCCAGCCCCACCCCCAAAGTACAATGACCATCTTTTCTTATAGCTAGCCACAAATTCCCTATGAGAAGTAGACTGTGCTGTTAGGAAGAAAGTGCTCTGGAAACAAAGCTAAAAGGAGAAGAGGCAGCTTTCATTAAGGGCATCTCCACATCTGTAAATTGGAAAACATAAATGAGCTAATTTACTATATTTCTTTATTCTTTAAATAACTCCTTTATATCGATTCACAAAACACTACTTTGAATATACACTTATTATTTATTCTGATGTTGAAAAAACTTTATCGCGTTATGCCTCAGTTACTTAGGTTTTAATCAATATTTGATATTATCAGTAAATATTTGACATCTCCATAAACAAAATCCATTATGAGCTGAAATAACAGAATGTCTAAATGTTCCCATTTAACTCCTTGCAGGATACATTCCCATTTTACTGAATTTTCCTAATTTTCTGCCATAATGTAAGAATTTTTTTTTTTTTGTAAAAGACTCATAAAGGAAAAGCAACACAGAAATGTTACCTTGCTAACATAAGGTTGGCATTTGGATTGCTTGTCCCTGGCCCTGTTGGACTCCATTTGATAGTATAAATTTCTTTATTATGTGCTTGCAAATCATGGACACAGTTGTCTTGTTTCATACTCCATATCTAAACGAAAAGGAAAAGTGTGTGTAAATTAGCTTTCCATACAAAGGATACGTTTATAATATGATCTTGCCAGTCCAAAATATGTGGTATAACCGTAACAATAATTATAGAGATCAAGAGAATATATGCAAAGAAATTAAAATGTAGTAGAATATATTTAATATTTGTTTTTTAAAAATGACAAATTAGCTTCAAGTTCATTCTAATAATCAGTATTGTGAGGCTTCAGGATTCAATAAATTGTAGTTCTAAGATTATTTTTGAAAGCTTCAGATGGCACAAATATCAACATTCAGTAATTTCCTTGGGTAATGATGCTACAATATTTAAGGCATTAGTTTTTATGCTATCCTTTAAAAATAAAGATATACATTATAAGCTCCTCTTAGAATTCAGAATTAGGAACTATATGGCAATGGGGAAGGGAAAATAGATAAGGAACATACAGATAATACAGTATGATTCATGCTGACACCAAAGGATAGGCAATAAAAGGAAAAAAAAAAAAAAGAAGCAAGAGGGACTACATACAATTAAAACATTTCTGCACAGCAAAGAAAACAATCAATAAAGTAAAAAGGCAACAACCTATGGAATGAGAGAAAATACTGCAACCCATATATCCAATAAGAAGTTAACTTTCAAAATATGTAAGGAAATCCTACAACTCAAAAGCAAAATACTAATTTAAAAATGGACAAAGGACTTGACATTCCTTCCAAGTCAACAAACAAATGGCCAACAGGTTATATGAAGAGATGCTCAGTGTCACGGATAATCAGGGAAAAGCAAACCAAAACTACAATGAGATATCACTTCACAACTGTTAGATGGCTACCATAAATTTTAAAAATTTTGTCAAGAATATAGAGACCTTGGAACCCTTATAAACTGCTGATAAATGACTACAAAATGGTGCAGCCACAATGAAAGCCAGCATGGAGGTTCTCCCTCAAATTTCAGCAACTACTCCCGTATGAACCAGCAATTCCACATCTGGCTACATATATAAAACTTATGAAACAAAACCAGGCTCGTGAGGTGGGATCTGTACTCCCATGTTCACTGCAGCATTCTCCAGAAAAGCCAAAATATGGAAATAGCCTAAGAGTGCAACAATGGGTGAATGGGGAAAGAAGAAGATGCGCATGCACACTGAACATATAAGGAAATCCCGCAGTATGCAGCAAGACAACATGGATCAATTTTAAAAACAAACATCGCATGATTCCATTTACATGAGGTATCTAAGAATCAAATTCATAAAAGCAAAAAAAAAAAAAAGAATGGCAGGGATAAACAGTAAGGTCCTATAGTATATAGCACAGCAATCATACTCAATATCCTATAATAAACAATAATGGAAAAGAAGAAAAAAAGAATGGTAGTTGCAAGGAGTTGCGTGGAGGTGGGCTGCTATTCAAAAAGTATAAAATTTCAACCCTAGAGGAGATCTGCCATACAACACTGTTTTAGATAACAATACTGTATAGTACATTTAAAAATCTGTTAAAAAGTAGATCTCATCTGTTCTGACCATAATAAGATTTGGAAATTTTAAATGATCCATATAGAAAAAACCATTAAAAAAGCAATAATTAAAGTTAAAATGGTAAGCAGAAAACACACTTTTCTCAAGTTGAAAACATGTTTATTATGCAATACAGATTAAAAACTCGTACTGTTTTTGAGCAAAAGTTAAGAGAAACCTGTATCAACAGTATTTCTGACAAAATCACTCAATAAAGACAAGAGGAAAAATCTTGCCCAAAACAAACACACACCAAACCCAAGTGCCAACAAAGAAACAAAAATCAGCTGGGATTCACACTTCTGCAATGAAATTGAGATAACAAAAGAGTATCATAATGTTTTGTTTTCTGCTAAGTCGCTTCAGTCGTGTCCGACTCTGTGTGACCCCATAGATGGCAGCCCACCAGGCTCCCCCATCCCTGGGATTCTCCAGGCAAGAACACTGGAGTGGGTTGCCATTTCCTTCTCCAATGCAGGAAAGTGAAAGATGAAAGTGAAGTCGCTCAGTCATGTCCGACTCTTAGCGACCCCATGGACTGAAGCCTACCAGGCTTCTCTGCCCGTGGGATTTTCCAGGCAAGAGTACTGGAGTGGGGTGCCATTGCTTTCTCCGGTTTTGTATCCTAGGAATACAAAACTCCATGTAAATAAATGCAAAAGATAAGTTTCCAAAACGTATTTCATGCCAGCTTTCAACAGCACTGATACTACTGACCATTCTCTTCAACACCTCCCTTGAAATAGTCTTCTCTACACATACATACACTGAAGTCATACCTGCTAGGCTTTCTTTTGGAACCTGATTCTTCTTAAAGCAGGTAAATGTTACAGAGTTTAAGACTTTTAAAGCTTTCTTCTTTTACTTGATACTTTCTACCTACACAATTTTGTCCACGCCCATGGCTTTGAATGACCATCCGTCTATTGAGAATTCCCGAAAGATTATGTCAAACTTTGAGTTCTTCTCTGAGCATCAGACCAGCCTGGCACGTCCACTTGCTTGACTCAAAGGCATTATCCAAGCTAAACATAATCTTCTCACTCATCTGCTGTTCCTTCTTCTCAAAGTATGGCTTTACCAGACATTATCCATCCTTATAGCTTCTGCTTTAAAATTCTATGACCTTTTATTATTCTTAAAATAATAACAACAAAAATCTCTAACACTTTCTAATTCAAACATATCTCTTGAACTGCAAATCAGTAGCTGAGAGTAGTCACTGGCCTTCTTTCATTTCCTTGTATGTGCTACACTCTGCTCCCAAAGAAGTTTTTTGTTCTTTTTTCATTTTATAAGCATAATGTATGTGCATGTAAGGGTGCCAGGTGGCACAGTGGTAAATAATCTGCCTGCCTATGCAGGAGATGCAGAGATGTGGGTTCAATCCATGGAGTAGGAAATGGTAACTCACTCCAGTATTCTTGCCTGGAAAATTCCACAGAGGAGGCTAGTGGGCTATGGTCCTCACACACGACTGAGTGAGCACGTGTGTGCATGTGCACACACACTTGCAAAGTAATCTCACAAAAAGAAGTGTGAAGAAAAGCATTTTTATCAGCAACGCTTACAAGGGAGTCCAGACTTGACAAAAACCTAACTAAAAACATAGCTGTTATTTAAGGAAAAAAACCCACCAGGTTACCAAGGTTACATTTAGTCTGTTCACAGGAAGAGGAAAAGCAGTTTTCCTTCATGATTATCCTATCTATAAAGGTTATCACGTTTGTAGTCAGTGGCATTGTAAAGTCAAAGGTAAATTATTTTTAGTAGAGTTAATCTGATGAAGTACAGAGCTCAAGCTTCATTAATTTTGAAGATTATTATCTTTTTCTTTATCTCAAAAAGCTTTTCTCACCCCTTAATTCTGGTATGTGATATACACAGGGGCTAGGTGTTAGTTTTTGCTTTTAGTTATACAAGAAAAATGTAAACTCATATTAAGATGTGAATTCTGACATGTCAACTACGCTCATTCACGGATTAAGCTATATATCCACTACACATCAGTTTCCCAGCAAGGGTGATATATATTCACACCACAGCAAAAATCTAATACATACACTGCTCAGAATATCAGTCAAATCCATGAATCCTACCAAGATCTTCATTCATTACCTGTGAGTCAGATCTTTACATGAGCAAATAACCTTTCATTGTACCAATATATGACTCGTTACTAGCAAAGACAATTTATAATAGCACAAATCTTAGTTATCATAATTCCCAACTACAAGAGACACATTCTGAGAACGGCCAGAGCAGCCACACTGTATAACTCCTCAGCCCCCTTCCTCCCTCCTATCTGAATTACCTTCAAGGTCATGTCATCAGAACAGGATGCCAGGAGATTGCCAGTTGGGTCCCATTTGATAGCATTTACTTCATTCTAAAAATAACAGTAAACATTCACATTTTCATTTTATAGACTTGATTGTTCTTTGGGTATTAAACATATATACTTCAAAACCACTGAAACATTACTTATTCATCATAATTGCTTTAAAGGAGGGAGAAAAAAGAAGTTTCTCACCGTGTGTCCCTGGAATGTTTTAATAGGTCTGTCTTGTCCTAATTTACAGACATGAATGCACATATCTGTACTACAAGAAGCAAAAGTGTTGTTGCTCTGCCAGTCAACATCCAATGCTGGTGCTGCAAAGGAAAAAGGCCAGGTTTGCGTTCATTCCACTCGTACTGAAATCTAGGTGCTGTAGTTTTAAAACATTGCTGGACATTAAGAACTTAAATGATTTGCTTTATTCTTTTTATATTAATAGAATTTTTAAGATTATGGTACTTAAATATCGCAAATATTGAGACATTTCAGTTTGGTTGTCTCTATGTGAGACACAGCCTAATAGAAAGTATACTGGCCTGGTAACCAGGAGATGAGGGTTCCTGACAGTTTGTTCTGTAAATTACTAGCACTGGACTCTTGGTACCTCATTTCTAAAAGAATAAAATTAAATCTGATGTTACATTTCCTTTTGTTTCTAAAATTCTGTGAGTGTTCAATGGATAAGAAGCCTTGTTTTGATATTCCCTAACTAATGGGCCCTTATAAGCAAGTCAGCTCTCATGCTATTTTTCTCTTCTAAAAAATGGGGATAAAAACCTTTACACTTAGTACTCAAGGATATTGTGAACATCAAGTTAGATAATGTGTATGAAAGTACTTTGTAAATTACAAGTGAGACAAATGTTACACTGAGTAAGTACCATTTCCACTATCTACTTAACTGATAAATGGGAGTATTACATGATTGGCAAATACATTTTGCTTCTAAGTGATTCTTGTCAAGTATATCTTAAATTCTACATCACTAAATTTAAAACCTCAGAAGTCCAAAAGCTGGCTGGCATTTAATACTTTAGCTCGGATATGATTAAAGATTCTTTCCTTTCTCATTTTCCCCTGTTGCAAAGTGCAAAGCTTCTCTATAATTAGCAATGCAGATTAAGGTAATGATAGCAAGTAACTGGGCTAAGCAATAGAAGCATACCCAACACTGCATTTAGAGCAGGTAGTAGGTGGCTGGGGGAAAGGTGAAAATAAAAAATGAAGCTTGCTTGGCAAGACAAAGAAAAATCCCGATATATAACAAACACTTCAGAGCCCTGCATGAATTAGGTTGACCCTAGCTCTTTGTCACCAGAAACTGTTCCCTTCCTTGGCTCCTTTCCTCTTTCCCATCCTGCTTCTGGGAGAATCCAACTAAGTCAGTAAATAAAAACACTGGCCCACTTTGATCAGCACGATGTCTGGTATGCTGTTGTTCATGTGCACCACAACCTCTTAGAGCAATGTAGACAACCGCTCCTCTGTGAGCTCTTCTTCAGCCCACTCCTCACCTCGCTCTGCCCTGCCCTTCTTTGCCACTAGGTCATCACATATTCCAGGTCCCCATGCCTGCAGTACCCTAGATGGGCTCATTCAGTGGAAGAAACAGTCAGAAGTCCAAGATCAGGAGAAAGAGGGCAGATAGGCAACTCTGTGGTCCTCTCTCTGTAAGACTGGGTCTTTGGCAGTGACTCTGATTGCTCCACGGTGCCTGCTCTCGCCAGGCAGTCTATTCTCTAAAGACACCATTCCCACTGGGTAGTTGGATCCTATCATTTTCTCTACAGTCTTAGGTTTACTGCAGTTGTTAAACTCTGAGTTACCTCCTACTTTTCTATTCTTCACTCTCGTAAGACTTCTGCTAGAGTTTCCTTATATTATGTTCCCTTTCTTGAATTACCTGGTTTAGATTTTGCCTTTGTGCTTTGGAATTGGAATCAGCAACTACACCTTCATTTTGACATTAAATATTATTAAGATACAATTTTGAACAATAATTTTAACAAAATGCTTATATGATAACTTATTATAGTGTTAAGAAGTGGGGGAAAGGACTTCCCTGGTGGCACAGTAGATAAGGGTTTGCCTGCCAATGCAGGGGACACGAGTTTGATCCCAGGTTTGGGCAAATTTCACAGGCTGTGGTGCAACCAGGCCCGTGTACCACAACTACTGAGCCTGTGCTCTGCAAAGAGAAGCCACTGCAATGAGAAGCTCACACACCACAACGAGGAGTGGCCCCTATTCGCTGCCAGCTAGAGAATGCCTGCGTGTAGCAACGAAGACCCAGTGCAACAACCCGCCCCCCAAAAAAAATTGTGTGTGTGTGTGCCAAAAATGTAAATAATTTAAAGGACAATTAAAAGTTATATAATAAAATGCTATGAAGAAGGCCAACTATCTGTTGTGTTCCACCAGGGCATCAATTTGATAGAGCATCATCTGAAAATGTTAGATAGGTGGCTAAGAAAATTAGAAACAGTTATTTAAACAAATACACCATTAGGTCCAAACCAAAACAAAAACCACTGTATAACCAGGTAAAGATAACTGAAGGAAGCTGGAGAATGCTAAGACGTGAGTTGTATGATTAATGTTCTGTGATATGCTTGCCTCATAAGATATAACGATTATAGACTGGTGTGATCTAAGAACCCATACCTCCTTACTTTATATTTTATTCCTAAAATTTAAAATGACTCTAGGTAATATAAGTCCTTCAGGATAGAAACACATCTCTAACGTAAAATATATTTTTATGTAGGTAATATGTGAGAGGTATATTTACTATTATTGGTTTCATTTTTCATATGATGAAAAAAGCTAAGAAAAGTTAATTGGCTGAGGGTACACAATCTTCTAAATTCCTGGAGCTGGAATTCCCTGGTGGTCCAGTGGTTAGCACTCTGCTCTTCCACTGCAGGGGGCATGAGTCTGATCCTTGGTTGAGGAAAAAAGATCCTGCAAGTTGCAAAGTCCACCAAAAAAAAAAGCCCTGGAACTAAGATTCAATCTCTGTGTCCTCCAATTCTGATTTATTTTTTGTTAACCCATGCATCTTTCATAATTTAGAAAGGTAATAAATAAACCTATGAGGGAAAGGGAAAAGGCATTTAATATTCATTTGCCTTTAAAAAAAAAACAGCTTCACTGAGATATAATTCATGTATCATACATTTCATCCATTTAAAGTGTGCAATTCAATGGCTTTTAGCATATTACATTAGTTTTAAAATACTGTGGTCATACATAAAACACGAAATTTGTCATTTAATTAAGTGCACAATTCAGCTGTATCAATTACATTCACAATATTGTACAATCATCACCACTATTTTCAAAAGTTCTGCATCACCCCAAACAGAAATTCTGTAACCATTAAGCAATAACTCTCCATTTCGCCCTCCTCCCAGCCTCTGTAATCTTGAATCTTTACTTTTAAAGTTACGTCTGATTTAATTCACTTAGCATAAGGTATACAAGTTCTCTGGTATTGCAGCATGTACCAGAAATTCATTTTTTTAAATGGCTGAATAACAGTCCATGTATATAGAGACCTCATTCTGTTCATCCACTCATCTGCTCATGGACAGTGTGTTGTTCTCACCCTTTGGCTACTGTGAACAATGCTATAAATACAAGAAGCTCACACACCACAACGAGGAGTGGCCCCTATTCGCTGCCAGCTAGAGAATGCCTGCGTGTAGCAACGAAGACCCAGTGCAACAACCCGCCCCCCAAAAAAAATTGTGTGTGTGTGTGCCAAAAATGTAAATAATTTAAAGGACAATTAAAAGTTATATAATAAAATGCTATGAAGAAGGCCAACTATCTGTTGTGTTCCACCAGGGCATCAATTTGATAGAGCATCATCTGAAAATGTTAGATAGGTGGCTAAGAAAATTAGAAACAGTTATTTAAACAAATACACCATTAGGTCCAAACCAAAACAAAAACCACTGTATAACCAGGTAAAGATAACTGAAGGAAGCTGGAGAATGCTAAGACGTGAGTTGTATGATTAATGTTCTGTGATATGCTTGCCTCATAAGATATAACGATTATAGACTGGTGTGATCTAAGAACCCATACCTCCTTACTTTATATTTTATTCCTAAAATTTAAAATGACTCTAGGTAATATAAGTCCTTCAGGATAGAAACACATCTCTAACGTAAAATATATTTTTATGTAGGTAATATGTGAGAGGTATATTTACTATTATTGGTTTCATTTTTCATATGATGAAAAAAGCTAAGAAAAGTTAATTGGCTGAGGGTACACAATCTTCTAAATTCCTGGAGCTGGAATTCCCTGGTGGTCCAGTGGTTAGCACTCTGCTCTTCCACTGCAGGGGGCATGAGTCTGATCCTTGGTTGAGGAAAAAAGATCCTGCAAGTTGCAAAGTCCACCAAAAAAAAAAGCCCTGGAACTAAGATTCAATCTCTGTGTCCTCCAATTCTGATTTATTTTTTGTTAACCCATGCATCTTTCATAATTTAGAAAGGTAATAAATAAACCTATGAGGGAAAGGGAAAAGGCATTTAATATTCATTTGCCTTTAAAAAAAAAACAGCTTCACTGAGATATAATTCATGTATCATACATTTCATCCATTTAAAGTGTGCAATTCAATGGCTTTTAGCATATTACATTAGTTTTAAAATACTGTGGTCATACATAAAACACGAAATTTGTCATTTAATTAAGTGCACAATTCAGCTGTATCAATTACATTCACAATATTGTACAATCATCACCACTATTTTCAAAAGTTCTGCATCACCCCAAACAGAAATTCTGTAACCATTAAGCAATAACTCTCCATTTCGCCCTCCTCCCAGCCTCTGTAATCTTGAATCTTTACTTTTAAAGTTACGTCTGATTTAATTCACTTAGCATAAGGTATACAAGTTCTCTGGTATTGCAGCATGTACCAGAAATTCATTTTTTTAAATGGCTGAATAACAGTCCATGTATATAGAGACCTCATTCTGTTCATCCACTCATCTGCTCATGGACAGTGTGTTGTTCTCACCCTTTGGCTACTGTGAACAATGCTATAAATACTGCTATGAATTCATTCAAGCTCCTGCATTCAATTCAATTACCTAGGAGGAGAACGGCTGGGTCATATGGTAATTCTATGTTTAGCTTTTTGAGGAACTGTCATACTCTTTTCCACAAATGTACCATTTTACATACCTACTAACAAAGTGTAAGGATTCTAATTTCTCCACATCATTATGAACACTGTTATTTTTTACAGCTATCCTAATGAATATGAAATGGTTAATTCATCTATAATCATGATTTATGCTTTATGTAAGAGTATATGGATGAAAATACAGTATAGGAATTAGAATATGGTAATTCTAAAAGCATGGTAGACTTCTATTCCTGGTCAAGATGGGGTAACAGGAAACAAATTTATCTCCTGCCCAAAATAGCCAAACACTTAGTTGCTCAGTTGTGTCCGACTATTTGAGACTCCACAGACCACAGCCTGCCAGGCTCCACTATCCATGGAATTCTCCAGACAAGAAGACTGGAGTGGGTGACCATTCCCTTTTCCAGGGCATCTTCCTGACCAAGGGATCAAACCTGGGTCTCCTGCATTGCAAAAGGATTTTTTTTACCATCTGAGCCACCAGGGAAGACTCTGGGTACGAGACAACAAAGGACAGTGGTTCTTGAGAGAAGGAAATCAACCAACAATGTGCCTTTAACTGCTCATATATGATTTGGAAAAATGTCCAGATCTTGGCCCATGGAAGAGGAATTTTCCTAAGGAAGAGATTAATGAAATTCCTGAGGGGAAGAGATAAAGCTCAGAATCTAGAGAGCCACAGGCAGCTAGAATTCATAGCACAAGAAAGGAGAGAGCTAGGCAGACAGAATTCTAAAGACCTGAAGCGGGCCCAACTCACATAGTTAGCTGTACTAATCAGCCTAAGTACTAGCTGAGGCTTGGTAAAGAACCACTGAAAAGGATTAAGAAACAATGACTGATACTCAAGACTGGAAATGTGCAGCAGGCTAGAAAACCTTTTGATTCAGGGAACACTGGTTTGAGTACATCTAGGTTCTTGCCTCAGTACCAGGAAATAATTAGCTCTACACTGAGCACTGTTTCCCTGCCATTTAACAAATTTCATAAGCATGACCCAAAGGATCAGACCATTTCCAGGTAATTTAACAATGTGCTAGCACAAAGTTCACAAATAATTAGAAGAAAAGAAGTGTAAACTTGAAAGACAGCATAGAAATTATCCCACTTCTCAGGTGGCACTAGTGGTAAAGAATCCACCTGTCGTTGCAGGAGACGTAAAAGAGATGTGGGTTCAAAAGGGCAACCCATTCCAGTACTCTTGCCCTTTCGAAGCCTGGTGGGCTATACAGTCTATGAGGTCACAGAGAGTTGGACCTGACTGAGCACACCCGAAAAAAATACTGGATAAAAAAATGAAGAGTATTATGAGAAATCAAGCAAACTAATAAACACATTTAAAACTTCAAGTTAAAAAAAAAATGTGGGGAGGAAGTAGAATATTTTTTAAAAATAATGGTCAAAAATTTTTTTTCATTTGAAGGAAACTATGTGTGAAGACATCCAAGAAGCTTCAAGGTCAAGAAACAAAGAAAACTGAACTAAGGCACAACATATTCAAATTGTACAAAATCATTTATAAGTAGAAAAATCTTAAAAGCAGCCAGATAAAACAAGACAAATTACTATAGAGGAATAAGGATGAAAACTGGAACAAGTTCAAGTATAAATAAGAGAACACAGCAATATATTTTTTAAAGTACTGAAAGAAAAATATCCTGTCAACCCCAGAACTCTACACTCAACAACAACAAAATCTTTCAACAATGAAAATGAAATATAGACTTGTTCATATATATAGAAAGAATTCATCAGCATTAGATGTGCACTATAAGGAATATTAGAGCAGTTTGGGCAGAAAATAAATGAGACTAGATGAATTAGATGTGTATGCATCTATACAAAGAAATGAACAGCTGGAAATGGTGACTATGAATAAAAATTATTATTATTTAATCTCTTTAAAATATCACTTGAAAGTATATAGTGCTAAGTTAAAGATGTGTACTATAAATCCTGATGCAACCACTATAATAAAAGATTTATAGTTAATAACCCACCAAAGGAGGAAAAATGTAATCATAAAAATATTCATATAATCCAAATGAAAGTGGAAAATCAGGAAAAGAAGAGATAAATAGAAATTTGATTAATTTAAATGCAATCATATCAATAATCACATTAAATGTAAAGAGCCTAAAAATTACCATTAAAAGGCAGCGGTTCATATTCAGTAAACAAGCAATAAATGATGCCTACATAAATTATACTTCAAATGTAAAAGTATGGAAGGATATATACCATGCCAACACTAACCAAAAGAAACTTGAAGGGCTACATTAACATCAGATTAAGTAGACTGCAGAGCATGAAAAAAAAAAAAGAGGATCATTAACCAAATGGTAAATGGATCAATTCAACATGAGGACGCAACATTCCTAAATGTTAATGTCCTTATTAGCACTGTTTCCAAATACATAAAGCAAAAATTGACAGAAGAAATTAGAAACTGTGTTTTCCAATTATTATTGATGATTTCAATACCCTTCTGTCAGTAACAGGTGGTATAAGGAGACAGAACAACCAGTTAGGGCTATAAAAGATTTGAACAACCTTAGGAAACAACTTGACCCTCATGACATTTGTAGGAACAATGGAATTATATTAGAAAGCAGGCTTCGCTGGCGGTCCAGTGGTTAAGAATCCACCTTACAATGTAGGGGACACTGGGTTCGTTCGATTCCTGGCTCGTTAAGATCCCATATACTGCAGGGTAAAAAGCTCATGCGCCACAACCACTAAAAGCCTGTGCTCCAGGGCCTGCCAGCCTCAAATACTGAAGCCCACGTGCCACAGAGCTCGCATTCTGCGACAAGAAGCCCGGGCCCCGTAACTAGAGTACCCCCCAGTCTCCACAACTAGGAAAAGCCTGCACACAGCAACGAAGACCTAGTGCAGTCAAAAGTAAAATGAATATTTTTTATTAAAAATTAGAAAGCAATGCTACGAAGACCTCAAAAAATTTTCCAATTTTTCATAAATTAATATGCTGAATCAAAATTACTTAGAAAGTATTCTGAACTGAATGAAATCACAATATCTGAAAAATTGTGAGATGTCACTAAGTAGTAGTTAGAGGTAAATTTATAGCACTGAATGTCAGATCCCCATTAGAAAAGTAGAAAGGTTTCAAATCAGTAACCTCAACTTCTATATCAAGGAAAAGAAAAAGATACGTCACCAAAGAAGACATACACATGATAAATTAACACATGACAAGATGCTCAACATCATTAATCATTAGGAACTACAAATAAAACCACAGTGAGATACCACTACACACTCATTACAGTGGATACAATTAAAAAGACTGATCATATAACCAAGTGCTGACAAGGATATGGAGGGACTGGACACACACACATCCCTCTCAATAAAGCCATTTAAAAAATAAAAAAAGCATGGCAGGAAAGACTATCACAGGTAAAATGGCTTTTTATTTGTAAAATGACTTCTACATCATTTCCCCCTGGGTTGTAGCCAAGACTAAATGGGATCATGTATAACGAGCATTACCTCCAACACAAAGGTGGCACACATTATAAAGCAACTCATAACAATGCCACACCCACTTATTTCAATTTTCCATCACTCCTAGAATGTAGAAAAAATCTTTAGGCAGAATGGTCAGAGGTCTAAGAGAACTCTAACTGGTTGAGGACTAGAAGCAAAGGCGGAAAGGGATTAAAACAGGTAAACAGATACTGATGTGTAAATAAATACTTATTAATGTGGTAAGCTTTCATCAGGTTGAATTAATACAAACTTGCAAAATTATGCCACTCAGATACTACTGAAAAATCATTTTGTGCTTTATTTGACTTATTGAATCACACTAAATAGAGAAATACAAAAAAGTAAAATGCCAAAAGCTTTGCATTTCAATTTTAAAGGTAACACTGTACCACTGACTATAAAAAGGATACTACCAAAGCCTTGAAAATAACCAGACTTACTTAACTCAGCCGCCAATTTAAAACTCTTTCCAACCACAACACAATCGTGCATGATGCAATTCAATCAGGCAGTACTAAAACTACTGTTCTAAACATTATTAGGGATCTTGTTCCAGTTTAACAGCAGTTTCTGTTCTCAGAAACCCCCCTGAAAGCAGGAACAAAGTTATAGAATGCACAAGAGTGTTAGTACTAAAATCAAGGTGTCTCTACACCTCAGGATGTAAGCCCTGCTGCACAACTATATATAATGGAGAAAGAAGCACACTATTTTGGAGATCAGATTTATCTGATTTAAGTATCAAATTATTTCCTAAAAGAAAATATATGAAGCACCAAAGTTCTAGCAGTATCGGGAAAGCCTTATAATTTTTATTTTAGGTAAGCAACAGGACTGATTTAGATACATAAATTAAAATAAAACATGACAATACCTAAATCTGTAGGAGTTTATGCAGTATTTTCATATATATGTATTAGTCTTACACACTTACTCAAATGGTATTATTTTTATCCCTTGTTTACAGATAGAGAAAATATGGCTCAGAAAGGTTCAATGACTCTCTCAATCTTGAAGCTTGTTAAGTGGAGTGGGATTCTGTGAATCCCACCTGTGAAGCACACCTAGACATCCTGGATCAAAAATCTATGTTCTTACCATTAAATATTACCAACTCTAATGGCACCAGGCTGAAAACGCTTTTTTATGGTACATTTCACAGAAAACATTTGATGATCCTCTGATGATTAATTATCTGAAAGCCACTGAACATCAACTTCTCAAAGGACGAGGAACAAAGCTTACATTTGATAGTTCAAGATTTTAAATGAATTATATGCTATTAAAAGTTTAATTAGGAAAACAGAAGAAAGTTCTAACAGTTCTCATGTAAACTGTGAAGATTTACCTGAATGAAAAGGAAATTGTTGCTTGGCTTCACCAGTATGTGCATCCCAAATAATTGTAGTCTAAGACAGAAAAGAAAAATATATTGCTAAGAAAAGTTTATCATATATACATAAATCAAATGCCTCATCACATTAAAGCAATATGAAATGTCAGAGTGCATTCAACATTTTAGTACAATGAGGCTATATTCCACTGGGAGCAGGGAAAGGATGTTTAAATTAAACTGTTAAGCAGTTTAATTCTACCCTGGTGACTTTTCATCAGTCATCTTACTTCAAATAACAATTACTGGTTGTCTACAAAGTACCAAACACTGCATTAGATTAAGAAACTCCATTGTAGTAGTGTATTTAATGTCAGATTTTTATTGCTGTGTAGCTTGAGGAGGCAAATTTTTGGTTAATATAATAATCAGCTAATTCTCAATATTAAGATTTTTAAAGTTCACATTTATAAATAAAGACAGCTTTAATTCTGACAATTAAAACAATGTTTTTTATATTACATCAAAGTATAACATATACATCTGAATGGTTATGTATATTCACAATTTCACTAATACCCTCCCATCACTAATTTTATAACTTTGGGCTCATAAGTATTGTAGATTGGCATAACTATTAAGAAGGCTTTCCCCTCCCATTCCTGGCCACCTTCAAATTCTTCCTTTTTGCCTACTTCCCTTTTTGACAATATACAGGTATATGGGCATGTACTTTCCTGTATTATAAAATAATCTTTTAAGAAAATGAAGGAGAAATAACAAATGATTTCAACCTACCCATGTTTACCAGCCATGTTAGGTGAAAGCTGGAAAGACCCTGCATTTCTTGCATTTTCAATTAAACATTAGGAGTTCAGCTAACAGACTGACTCTAAAATTTCCCATGAAATCACTCCAGAGCCATACTCACTATGCAATAACTAAAAACTACAGAAAAGAGATGAAGAGTATTGGATATATGACTTCACTATGGCTCAAATTACAAAACAATGAAGAGTGGTCACACAGATAAGAATAAAGGGCATCTGCACAGATTTAAGAATGAGCTGACAGAAAATCTAAGAAAGCATTTCTATTCCTAACATAAATTCACATGTGAATTTCCCAAATATGAATGTTTTATTATTTATGTGATTAGCAGAGGAGAATATTACTCTCAAGTATACTCTTTAACAAATTAACTTTTATAGAAGCTAATTACCTTGTCTACTCCAGCACTTAGGATGAAATTTCCTTTCTTATTCCATTTTAATGCAAATATGGGGCCTTTATGCTGCCCCAAAGTGCTAGCAAGGTTACCTAAAATTCAAAAGGAAAAACATTAAAATTACTTTAAGCTTTATAATTTGGATCAACAGTAAAAACAAGTGGGGAAAAAAAAAGCTTTATTTACCATCTTTAGTCCATATTCTGGCAAACCCATCATAAGAACCAGTTGCTAGAAGTGTACCTTCACTCTGTTGAAGAAACACATTTCTTTCAATTATATAAGCCAGAAAGGGTATTTACATTTTATTAGAATATATTATGTTTAATCCCAAGTACAGCAGGTCTGTGACATTCTCTGCTTTAAGACCTTCAGCTTTGCCTATTTGTAAGTGCGAGAAAAGGCCTACAAAACACCCTTCATGCTGTGAAGCTAGCATTTTGGCAGCATTCAGTCAGGGTGCAGGCCTCACACCCCAGTCTTGGAAGGGCAGTAACTGCTTGGGAGCAAGATTATCACCGCTCTTACAGGTGCTAAGGTCTACTTACTGTACTCTCACAAAGGCCTAGGACTAAAGGTGGGGGCCAGGTGGGGGGTTAGAAAGGACATCAAAATCTTAATCTTACGATTTAATAAAGGTATTCAATCAAAATCAAAATCTTTCATTAAGATTAGAAGTTCTCATATTGTCCTCCCTCTAAATCTTTTACTGTCTAAACTGTGTGTGTGTGTTCCAAATAATATTGTTTCAGATGATCAGATTCTTAAATATCACTACATTAAACATTTATTTCTTTTGTTAATTTTTTTCCTGTACCAATACAAATAGCAACGCACACACAAAAACAAGAGTTAGAAAAGAGTGCAGGCTGACTTTATAGCTAACGAAGTGAGTACAACTGTCCAGAACTACTCTACTCTGAGGAGGAATCCTTAACGTTTTCTCTCATCTTAAAATTTCCTATGGTGCCTTGCCTTGAATAATGGTACAACGGCAGGACTTGCTAAGATCTAACTTATTCTGTGGAAATCCAAGTTTCAGAGTACGTTACACAGACTACTGCTGAGATGAGTAAACATTACAGGAGAGACAGAATGAAATCCTGCCTTACTCAGTACTTGCTGATGCTTTTTTTGCTAAGAGAAATGAAAACAAAATCACCTTTTCAGACCTCTCCAGTCATCTAGCTGTACACTTAAGTGACAAACAAATGCTGGTTGTAGGTGATGCAGATTCAGTTCTGCTAGGATTTAGAAATCCCCTATAGTTCTAAGGAAGAAGGAGCAATGTTGAAGCTAACAGCACAAGTTTATTTCCAAACTCTGCACAATGCAAAGTTTCCTTTAAACTAATGGTTTTAGACCATGGGCCACTAGTAAAGTAGGAGAATAATAAGGAACAGCTATCTCACAGGCTTCTGCTTTAGCCATGGAAATGAGCCATTGAACAATAACATTTTCTCCTTCTGGGGGAAGACTTAAGTTCATAGCAAATAATAAACCTTCCGAATGTCTATACTTTTAAAAGCTTTAACTTGCAGTTCAGAAACACCAAGCTCAACAAATCATTTGTTAACCATCCTTTTCAGTGTAAACTATAAATTTCATTAAGTTAACATGGTCTCTGAGCCAAACAGCCTAAGAAGGCTATAAGGCCTTTGGCCTATGATATAGTAAGGTCCCATTTTAAGAATGGAATTCTTAGTTCTGACCCTACAATCAAATAACACTGTTTAGAATTCTCAACTTTATAGGTGGGAAAGGGTAAATACATTGTTGGAAATTTAGAAAAGAACACTAATAAGCCTTACCATGAGTTCTGGAAGAATTTCATAGAAACTAAGAACTTCAGTTGGTGTAATCACTTTGAAAGACAGATCTTATTTCTTGGAAAGAGATTTAGAAGATACTTTGAAAAGCCCCACAAAATGTTGTTAAAACAGAGGCCACAGACGGAAAGGATGTCCACTTGCTAAGGAAAGGATAGCTGACCTCTAAAATTCTTTATAACACTGATACAGTCTAAGAAGTTACTAGAACCAGAGGTGGCGGAGTGGGAGGGTGTTAAAAAAATGAAGGTAAAGTTAAAAGGAAGAAAAAAGACAACATGGAATAAAGGAAAAGATACAGAAACTTTTAAAATGCTAATTTTCCGCAAATTACTTGTGGGAATGGTAGCAAAGAAAGCTGTTAATTATCTATTTGAAACTGAAAGGATGAAGCTTTATCAATAGTGAAATCAAATTTTCTAGTAAGTAAAAGTAATCAAAGATATTGAATCATATATAGAATTAAAGAGAATTCTTAAGAGTCCTACAGCTAGAATAAAGCTTGTAATCTAGACTAATGGTTCCTAAAAAGAGCTGGCAATGAAGTTTTCATCAATTAACAGCAAAATGAGAGAAACAAGACTATGTTTCTATTACATAGATTTCTCTTGTACCCCTAACAAAGGACTTAGTAGTTAAGAACTTAATTAATACTGGAATAGGTAGCCTTTCCCTTCTCCAGGACATCTTCCTGACCCAGGAATCGAACTGGGGTCTCCTGCATTTCAGGCTTAACCAACTGAGCTATCAGGGAAGCCCACTGAGAACTTAGTACATGCTTATTATTGGTTTTCATTTACTATTTGATTTATGTAAGACTATTAATACACTCCTACTTTATATGTGATGAGAATGAAGTACAGAGTGATGGACCACCAGTTATGCAAAGATTCTATATCTAGATAAAACTGAGAGGCTGGAAGATGAACCTTGCTCTGACTGCTCGAGGGCCAGTCTTTGCTTTCAACACATTTTGGGTTGGGGACTCCTAGTCTGCTGTTCTTATTAGTGAAATTCAAAAACACCTGAACAGACAGACATACCCTGCCACTAGTTTGAGGCTCAAGGAGGTTAAGCACGTTAATAACTACATCCATCATGGACAATAGAGTGATACTCACATTCCAATCGAGCGATGTCACGTCCTTGTTGCTTGGGACATCTTGCCCTCCTTCTCGTATACAATGTCTAAGTACTAACTGTGTGGAGCCACTCGTGCTGTTTTCACTAAGATTCCATATTCTTGCTGTTGAGTCTCCAGACCTATAAGGTATGCAACATATTTAAAATTTTCATGATATTCTCAAGTATTACAGAAATCAAGGCAACAAATTTACATCCTATTATTAATGAGGCAAACACAAATTAGATTATCAGGCATTTCCATTTCCAGTATTTTTCTCAGTCTCCATTTTGGGGATGCCGAAATCACTATTGAGGGAGTAATTTAAAAACTCTAACATTACTTTATGAAGAAATAAAGATTTACAGGGCAAAATGACCACAAACAAGCAACAACAAAAACCTGAAAGTGTAAGCAATGTATTTGTAGAACACGCAATACTTCAGTAAGATACTTTTAGAAATCCATTTTAATTTCACTCTGAGAAACATACCCTGATGCCAAGAGATCACTAACGGGGTTCCAGGCACAGATGAAAACTTCAGATTCATGGCCCCGTAACACAACTGCTTTATTAGGAGGGATTTCAACATCCCCATCCACTTCCATCATATCAGTATGATTATCTGCATCATGAGAAATAGATGGAAAATTCCAGTTAGGTAATAATATCACAGCATATTGGAGGAAAAAAGGAATTCTTAACCAACAGACAGAGTGTAACTTTCTTATTCCACTATGTCAGGTAATGTTGAAAATGACTATACAGAATTTATCACATGAAAAATAAATTCCAATTTTTAGTTAAATATGAATATAATTTTTAAAAAAGAGATGTGCACCTAAGAGTGTGTTCAGAGATGGGGGAGCAGGACTAGAGGAAGACTGTGAAAGGTTAGGCCCAAACACAGTTAAAATTGATAAAATAGTTTGAATTAAATATAATCCATGCCAACACTATTCTGAATTTCTGCCAGTAGGGGTTGCTGATATCATTCACATAACATTGAGCTGCCTTTATATCTCCATGCCAAAGCTTTATTGTATTAATGACTACTGTTATAAATTATATTTAGAAATCAAATGCAGATGCAAAGTTCACCTAACAATTTAAAAAAAAATGGTTTCTAAATATTTTTTTTTAAAGGCTGAAAATAAGGTCCACGAAAGTAAATCTAGCTTTATGGAGCTTTAGGCATAAAAATCTGAATTGTGTGATACAAGTTAGGGGAACAAGTTGGCAAAAATTAAATAGACAGTGTTAGTTCAGCTAAAAGGAGGCAACCCCATAAAGCAAGTTTCTTTTTTAATGGAACTTAAAAAAAATTCTTCTTTCAGCTCACTTGCTATAGTATGTGCTCCATTCTCCTCCCCATTTGCTGTGTTTTCTCCATTTTTTGCAGATCCTTGTTGGTTTGTCGCAGCTGCAGCAGCTGCAGCAGCTGCTGCTTGTTGCTGTGCAAGTTTATCTCTATAAGCTTGTTGTCTTGTTTGTACTACATCAGGCATTACGGCATCTATCAGTGACAGAGACTCTATTGGTCGACCATCAAACAAGGTACCATCCTGGATTTGAAAAATTGGGAGAAGAAAAATCAAAGGTAACACATTTAGTGTAATTTGTATTCACACAAGTTAACAGCAGAAAATCATCATTCCAAGAATAAACACTTTTATGTTATTTCCTGAGTGCGTGTAAGAAAGGAAGGAAGGAATCTGGAGGGAAGAAGGAAACTAAAGGAAGCACTGTAAGCAGCTGCTCCAATTGTCTTCCTCACCCAGTTCTTACTGTCAAGTGTTGCACAGATCAAAGCTGAAATATCGAATTAAAAAAAAAAAAAAAAAAGTAGGCAGGGAGGGTAAAAAGGCTTTCAATTATATTCCAAAGTTCTGTTAGTCAAAAGTAATGTGGGATAGTTAATAAAATGATGAGATTTGGTGCCACATTTTGGTAAATACTTCTTTAAAACTAAAAACTTTTAAAATAGTTTTGTTGAATGCAAAAGTTTCTTGTGATTTAATTAAAACATTAAGGCAGAAATAGACATCAATATCAATAGATATTAATATATACAATCACCTCATTTTACTACTGTTATTGTTTTTTTAAGTCCTTGTTGCATTTGTTACGATATTGCTTCTGTTTTATGTGTTGTTTTTTTGGCCCGAAAGCAGGTAGGTCTTAGCTCCCTGACCAGGGATTGAACCCATGCCGCTCCACTGGAAGGCAAAGTCTTAATCACTGGAATGCCAGGGAAGTCCTCATTTTACTACTGTTGAAATATGAGCACAATAAGATTTAAAGACTCCACAGGTAGTCTATGGTAACTGGAATCTGTTAACTGGTGCTATTCAAAGCCCAATCCAAAGACCAACAGTCCCACCAACACCTGGAAACTTATTAGAAATGTAGACTCAAAGCTATAGAATCAAAATCTCTAAAGGGCTCAGGAATCTCTGTTTTAACAAGTTTTGGGGGGGAGTCTTATATGAACAGTAACATTTGAGAAGTACAGCTACAACTCACAGGCTAGTGTTCTTTAATTTTATCAAGTTGCTATATTTTCCAAAGCTCTTCTCACTAGTATTAGGAAGTTCACAATAAATAAGTTCTAAAGCAAACAGGAGAAAAGTCACAGGCACAGAGCAAGTCAGAAATAGAAACAGTGTATATTAGCTAGAAACATGCATAAATGAAGCCTGGCTCACTTAAGCTAGTGAACACGCACTAAGTGGTGTGATGGGATGCTCCAAGTTACAAAACACTGAACATCTCTCTGAACTGTTGATTATAATAGAGTATTTGAGGAGCTGGAGCAAGTATTTAAACTTAAAAAAAGATTAAAACCTATATAGATATATTGTGGAGTACTATATTAAACCTAGAAAATTTTTTTCAGAAAAAATGAGACTTCAACTCTGGCCACTGGGAGAAATTGTTTTATCATTCTCTGCAATAAGTATACTTTGGGAGGCAAAGTGCTAAAAGACAATGAGGACACATTTAATTTAGTATCAGTAGATTTTTCAGTATAGACATGAGGAAATTAAAAAAATAATCAATTTAGTACACTATAATTATAGTAATAAATACTGATGTAGAAACCATGGATGCTTTAGTTTTTAAAACACCTGCAAAAGGAAAGGGGAATATGTTAATCTCTGAAATGAAAATAAGGTGAAAAGCTCCATATATCACAAATCCTGACCATGTATAAAAACTTTCAGCTATACCAGGGTGTACAGTCTTTCTGTATATTTTGGGCTTTGCAGACCTAAGGTCTCTGTCACAACCACTCAATGCTCCCACTGTAGCACAAAAGCTAGATAATACGTAAATTAAGGAGTGTGACTATGCCTCAAGCAAACTTTATAGAAACAAGCGATAGGCAGACTTTGGCTCACAGGCCATAATTGATCGGCACGAGTTAAACTACCTATATCATATAGACTGTAGACAGGTGCCTTCCAAAATCACTTACAACCAAATAACCTAAGATCTTCTAATTTCTCAATCAATTATGGTCTCAGTATCCCACAGCACAATTTTCTTATTTTAAAGAAAATTATTTCTTACTGTTTACTCATTAAACCATGTAAAAAGCAATAAGACAGTGGTCCTTATAGTTGAGAGCCATCAGCCTTGCCTGTGCGCCCTGACACCACATTAGGAATAATGTCCTTCAGTTTTGTTTACCTGGTGAAGCTAAAGTCAGATAATGAATGAGCAAGCAAGATACCAGATATTTAAGGAAGCATTTAGGAGTTAGAATTAGTACTTTAACTAAATCTTCCTTACCTCATTAATACTAACTTCAGCCTCTACATACTGTAGACCTTTCTGGATGATAGAAATCAATGCAGCAGGCGGGACGAGGGCACCATTTATGTTAGACTGACTGATATGGCTTTCTATACCGAAGGTGAACGCTGAATGAGAAAATCCTAAAAGCAAAAGAAAAGGTGTAACAATTTATTCTCCAAATAGCAATATGCAATGTAACACAAAGGAAAGACTTCTGTAATCTTTCAAATCCACATTACACCCATTTGAATCCCAGACTGTTAGCTAAGGTCAAATATATTTTTAAACAAAAGAAGTATCAAAATCCAAACACATTAACCTTCATGTATTTTCCTCTTTATTTTAATTATATAACCGTAGCACATAACATAATTTTCCTCAACAAATAGTATTAAACTTTAGAGTTGGAGAAAAGCCTTTGTAAGTCATGTGACTCAACTGCTTCACTCAAGATAAATTAAATGACATTTAGTATTTCTGTAGTATATTAAAATTTCTGTATATAAATCATCATACATCTTGTAATTCTATATTTTGTAGGCTATTTTAAAAATCTACTTAGGAAATAAAAAGCAAACTAAAACTAACATAAGGAATGAAAACTGTAATTTAATAATGAATAATAATTTTCATGCTTCACTTTCATTGTATATATGATTAAGTACTAAAAAAAGTTACTAATTTTTTGCTACTTAGTAATAATCCATCTAAATGGAAGCTTTAGAAAAAGAACAGCTGACTAGCGAAAATCCAATTTGTATGTCCACCAACAACTCCTTGATTTTAATTTGAAATACTCAAACCAAAATGTTCACATAACAAAAGTCTAATTTTAAATCAATTTAAGTCACTCTTGCTTTTTATGAAAAGTCAAGTCCAAATCCAAAAGTAAAATTCTAGTAAACTGACAGACTGAGGGTGGTTATTCTCTTTACCAACATATCTGTCAGAGCTTAACTAGTGTTAACTATCATTAATGTTAAATAATTCAATTAAATTATACATCTGTACAGAATGTTAAATAAGGTAAATGAACACGATTTGGGTCTTGGTTAAACTAATCTAATTCATGTAACATGTTGTCGAGCCTGTCTATCCTTAGATGTTTCGTGCTTAGCCCATGCTTTTTTGTTTCGTGCTTGCACTCTCAGACTCCTTGTGGCACTTATGAACAGTCTATCATAAAATACTGTGGGCTCACAAAGAGCATGTGGCTAGAGGCTATTTTAATTGGTTAACAGAGAGTCACAGAACACCTAAGTTGATTTTCCTTAGGGCTGTCCCTTCCTTACCTCTTTGGGATACCTAACCATTTCTGTAACTACCCATAGTGAGAAGTAACAAGATGCTTGAATTTTGACTTCTTGATTTCACCCATAGACAAACAAGATCATTATTAAAAACGCATTTATAATCTGCAACTTAATTTGAGCTCATAAGGAAGGCACAAAAAAATGAAAAAAGCACCGTTTTGCTCTGTCCCTATCAGGAAACCCAGAACTACTTGAGTATGAGCAGATCCAGATCACCAGGATAGGAAACTGACAAAAAAGACTAGGAAGGATTGGGGAGAAAGGTTATGAGATCATGGCAGTGAAATCCAGAAGCACTGAGGTTGGAGACTCCTGTTCTCAATTTCATATCCCTTCCCAAATAAATTCTGCAGTAAATCATAAACAGAAAGGGGGGGGAAAGCTAAACAACCAAGTGGCTTGGGGTAGAAGGCTTCAAGATAGACGATATCACTTACAGAGGGCCTGTATCATGCACACATATATAATCTTATTAACTTCTCATCTTTCTCAGCAGATGAGAAAAGACAAAGAAAATAAAGATTTATTGAGAGACCATGGCCTTAACCACTGCATTTCCCCCATACTACTGAGCAGTTAGAATAGGGTCGAGGATAAAGCTAAGGCAGAGTGAGCTCCTGCATATCAACAAAAAAAAGACTGCATCATTATTCCTATTTCATTCCAAGGTATTAGAAAGTGTCATCAATAGCACATGAGACATTAAGACATTTTATTAATAAGCAAGATACTTTGATTTTCCAAAGCCTTCTAATCTGTAGCAAAGTCTATGACTTCTGTACTCCAATTTCTGAGTACAATTTAAAAAATTATTAGTTACATTTATTGTTTAATTAGATGACAAAATTCAAGATTATGTCCAAGAATATCCTGAGCTGCACGTAGAACAATGTCAATTTTTAACTGGAATGTTGCCTATGTTCTGAATTTTTTTTGTGAGACCAGGTGCTCCCTGCCATCCTAAGTTATTACATATGCACTTACAATGTTCTCAAATAGCAAGAAAACAACCCTAAAGTCATCCTTAATACTGTTTTGGCACTTATCGTTAATATATATTTGCCCTAAAGGAGGTCCACACTTAAAATGCTCTTCTTAAACACATGCTGAATTGAACAATAACCTCTTTTTAATTTCTAGTTACAACATTACAAAGCAGCTTAAAATTAAGTTCGAAACTACTCTTCTTCTTCCCCCAAACAACTTCTTCCTTAGAAATTTTTCACCTTGCCATGCTACACCGGAAGGTCCTCCTAACTTCCCTCAGCGCCTGGCATTCCACCATTCGCCAGACCCTAACAATTCTCCCTCTCTGGTCTCTGTCATCAGCTTCCCTTTTGTTCCCAAACCTGGATTTTAGTCCCCACCATCCTTTACCTGGGCTACTGCCGTCATAGGTTCCTTTCCTCTCTTCCCCAGTCAAGTACACTTGCAACACTATAGCTAGAAGACTACTTGTAAAACAAAAAATGATCATACCACTCCTTACTTGAGTACTTTCAACAATCCTTTTGGCCTTCATAATCAAGGTCAAACTCTCTAAGTGTGACACACAGGTACTTTTGCAATCTTTACCCTACTCATCTCTCCAGGTTTATCTCCCCATTTCTTTCAATGCACATTAAATACAACCAAGACCTAGAATATACTGTGCTATCGCATGCCTTTGGGCTTTATGTGTTCTCACGTACTTTTCACCTATGTGAATGGAGGTGAAGTCCTTCCTTCTGCTGCTCCAGGATTGATATTTCTCTTCTATACTAATCCTCTAATTTGTGGATGTGTAGCATTCTACGCGTTGTGTGTATGATTAATATAACTGGGATGTCTGAAGATGGGGTTAATGTCTAGTCATCTTTCAATTTTAGGAAACTAGATGTCACCTAATTTTACTAGTGTTCAATAAACATTTGTTAAATCAGAATGCAATTCTACTATAATTTATCCTGGCACATCAGGAAATCTATGAATCCAGAGAAAACATATGACTTAAATCTCCCTTGAAAAACTAAAACTTGAACCAGGGTTATGCCAAAATATATTTGCATTTATCTGTAAATATATATGCAGGCAATACTTTTTCAGGGACAGCGTTTGATCTACTTAGTAAAAAGCAAAAGGCATCAACTTACAGTCTGTGAAATGCTTAAGTCTAGCCTGCTTGCCTAATATAGCATCCCTTCTTTCCAGGAGTAAAAGCAAAGCTGATATAAATAATACTTTGTATAAATACTCTACAATCAAGTACTCTACACATTCACTAGAGTGATTAAAACCTGGGAGATAGAAAAGGAAATCCAGAGAGGAGTAAGGCTGAAAACTACAAAGTTCAGTATACAGTAATTCAAGGATATTCATTGATCAGGACCAGCACGGGTACGGGGGTCTATGTGCGGTTACTTCTGAGGCCATGCACTGTTCCCGTGTAAGAAATGAGGTCACAAGACAACCATTTTCTACATATGGCTTGTTTCAGGAGTGACCTCTCTTGGGATGACAGGGATGGTTTCCTCAAAGGGAAGTCAAGTCTTTCAGATCCTGTCAACTCTACTTTGCAAATGGAGGGTATACGAACATGAAAAGGGGCTCTGAACATGGTTATGGTGTAGGGTATCTGGAACAGGGCCGGGGGCCAGTGGTAAGAGGGGAGGCAAAGCTTAACTACTAAAACGACACAGTGCCCTATATGGAAGTAAAATCTGATTTATACAAGGTCCTTTTCTTAGCCTCAGGTCAGAAAAGTCCAGAAAATTATACTCCTGCTTCCATCACCACATACTCTTTTGACCCCCCAGAATTTTGTTTAGTACAAAAAGATCCATACTTAAATGTGTGAAGGTTTTAGAAAAGGTAAGAAGTAGAGAAAAAAATGCGACATGGGACCTTGTATGTTGAAAAGTTAGATAGACCTAACACTTATTTAAAAAAATTAAAAAAGGAAAGGAAGAAAGGAGTGAAGAAAAAAAATTACAATACCAAAACCCAAATACAACTGTTAAAATATTTTATTTCCTTTTGTCCAGCACAATACACTGGCTATGCAGTTTTGTGCCCTAATTTTGCCCTTTATATATATATCTGAATATTTTATATGAATTGTATTTTCTGAAATAATTTTATTATAATATTCATCCAATAAATGTACCAGCTAGTAAATTATTCACCCCATGGCTGGACATTTGGATTTTCCAATGTTCACTATTTAAAAAGACTCTTACTTCAAATATCTATGTGTATAGGCTTTTGCCATGTATATATATGTTTTTTGCTTTAGGACGGATTCCCTCAAAAGTTGAAGGGGACATCAGCACTTCAAAGGAAGTTCATGACTGCCAAATTGCCTTTCAAAAGAACTGTACAAGTTTATGAAGCCATCAGCAATTTATATATTTCCTTATATGCTTACTACGCTGGTTATTCCTAAAAAAACAAAAAGATTACTATTAAGATTGAACAAGTTCTCTGTCTGGCAACCATTAAAGGACCTTTGTCTTTTAACAAGTATGTCAGTCAGAATGTGTAACAGGAATTTCCTTTATCAGCAAAAAAAAAAAAAAATAGTCATTCAGTTTACAAAAAGAGAAAAAGTGATTTGGATAAAAGTATAGTTATCAGAATTTATGACAACTGCTTGCTATTTACTGTTCATTAGTAATGTGTACAACAACTGTATCAAATTAACACCACTGCATACTTTATTATAAAACAAAACTATATGCCTATTTACCTATTTGCAGTTTTGAACTGACCATGTACTCACAAAAACTGAAAGAAAAGACTCATGGTGGAAATATCAGATGCTGACCTCTCCTCTCCATTTCTTCATGGTGAAAGGCACATTACTGATGCCCACTTAATCTAAACTCCTTCCAGCCTACTGTTAAAATCTGTTTATAAACGGCACCAGCGGAGGATATGTAAGGAGCAATGTTTATCTAGCCCAGTTACCTTTATCTGAGTCAAGAGAAACTACACTATCATTTAACTGTTGATACTCTACTGGCCATTGGAGAGGTTAATACAAAAATCAATAAATGAAAAAGACAAATGAATGGGCTGTTGGGTATTGCAGGTCAGAACCATAAAGTTATACACAAACATTCTGGTTACTTTGTGCCCACTATGATCATTATGATCATGTTTAGATTTCCAAATTAAGTGTGTATTCGATGTGTGACCTTATAAACAAATATAACATTTTAAATAAGCATCATGTAAGAAGTGGTGTGGTGCAAGGCCTACTTCCGGGGAGAAGCAATATCCTTTTGAAAAGAGTACAAGAGTGAAGTGAGGTGCAGGAGAGACAAGATCTTTCATGAAGTGAATGCTTTAAGCCTACATATATCATCACCTTCTCATAAATGGAGACTACGTGGCAAGATGAATCTCAGTTCTAAAAACATGAGGATTTTTAAAAATAATAGTATTCAGAATCACAATCTAGAAAATTATTCAGTAACAAGGACATGTTGTTTCTGCATTTTCCAGTTAGTTTTCAATCATAAAATGCAACCGTTTCAGAGTGTTCAACACAGCTCCATCCATGAGCTCCTAAACATGTAATAGATGACAACAAAAACTAGAACCAAGAATTCTCCCCTAAACCAAATTCACAATTTAAGCAAAATTTCATCTTACACAAAGCAACAAGAAAAATGGGTGCCACAAAGTTCACAAATAATTGCCTGGAACAATTTCCTTAGAAAAAAATAAACTATAGGAGAGTCAAGTGACACAAAGCGGGAAGGAGTGAGAGGAGGGGGAGAAAATTTAAAAGCTCCAAACCAGTTTAGCTCCTCTAAAACTAACCCTGCATTAGTTTCTCCTGTATACAACCAACTATAATATTAGTATTTACTCTATCATTGCTAAATATAAGTTATTAGGGAGATCAAATTATTAATGCCCTTGGGTAAATGCTAATTAAAGGGAACACAATGAATCAAATCATTAAATGTAGCACTACATGTCAAATCCCAAAAGAAAAATAAAAACAAGTTTTATTCCCTAGGAAATATTTGTTAAATATCAACAGTCTAGTTCATAACAGTGCAAAATGATAATGAGCAAAGTAATATGCTCAGGGTGAATTTTCCAGAGATATAAATGAGAAAGATAAAAGGTTCCAGCACAATAAAACCATACTACAATAAATTTTTCTCTTAATTAGTTTTAACAAATAATAGGGAAGGATGGCTTATTTCAGACAGAAGTTTATAAAACATTTGAGGCTGAATACCATGCAGTAGTTCCTTTTCAGCAAGTATTACTAACAAATTTTATAAATGAGAAAATAGGAGCTCTGAGAAGTTACGTAACTGGGGGTAGGGGGGGACTTTTACAGGTAATATTTTCTAGTATTCATAACAGTCGTAATAGGAGATTTACCACATAGTATATGGAGTATTTAAGATTATAACAAGTTAAGTGATTTTATTCCCTCAGGAGATGGATCCCAAGATACTGTGAATATACAACACCTTCTTGTCAAGTTCTAATTATCATACGACTAGTACAGATCCATCATTAATTGCGCCTAAGAACCACTTGGAACATCTGTAAAATGCAAATTCTGGGGCCCACTCCTAGCTCTCTAAGTGATTGTGATGCAGGCGGTCAAAGGATCAAACTTCAGAATGCTGGTTATAGGTGGTTCTTAAATTTACTGCAAGCTGCCTTCCTAGAAAAACTGCTGTTAAGTCAAAATGTCATCAGTGTAGTCTGATTTTCCCCTATAAATTCATAATGCAAATAGGAAGTTGCCAATTTTATAAAGGGACTGGTGTTCACATGTTAGACATGTGGCTTAACATCATACTTCGTCACCAGTGCACCGTGTATTTTGTAAAGAATACACAAAGCACAACTAAGAACATAGTTAACAATTACATAGGATTTAATATGATAAATATTAGTCTACCATACAAGGTATTTAAAAAAATATCAGTCTTGCTTTATGTTTACTGCAACAAAAAATACCTTAAAACATAAAATTTAGAAGCATTTTTTTCTGAGAACATAAGCAATTTTAAGACTTTTGATAAAATCACTGGACACTTTCATAAATTAACCCAGATTATTATTTTACTGTCCCTTTTACTTGCTATATTTTCCTGCAGTGATATAAAACATCATCTGTATTTCTCATCCACCGATCCTTAACACTATTTTTCACTTTAGTGTCTAATGCCTCCTTAACTGGCGGCTGAATTCAAAGGCAGAAAAAGCAGTTTGTTCTGTCCCAATAACTTCTTTCTGCTATCGTCTAAAGTACTATATAACAATATCCAAATGTGAGCGTATGTGCTACAGTCCATGGGTCACTACCTTTTCCACTTTATTAATAATTATTATATCTTGTGCAAAATATTCTACAGATTTTTTCTTTGGATCTGCCAGTTTACCAACTGAAAACAAAACAAAACAAGATCTATCCATTTCAAAGCTTCATAACAAGTTATCCTGCATTCTTAGTTACTTTATTTTCTTCTTTTTCCTTCCCGGCCCTTGTTGGATATAATTTTCTCAGCTGTTCCAAGCCAGACAGGAGTAGTGATGTTGCCTGGGAATAGAAAATTCCCATCCAAGAGAAAAGCTCAGAACTGGAGTGCAACTGGGAGTATCTCAATAAGAAGACGATCTAAAATCTAAGGCCTTGTTTAAATTATCTGCCTAAGAAAGGACAACTAACAAAGCCCTGGAAGAAGAATAACTGGAGTTTCAAATCAAAATTGAAGGCTCAATATTCTACTCTATTCCTTTCACTCCTCCCCCAAAAGTGACTACCAAAATTATCATTTTATACCAAACTTTACCTTAATTAACATCCCAATAACTTTAAGTTATAATTCCTAAAATTCACACTCCAACATTTTCAACCACCAAATAATTCAATCTCATGTTAACAATCTAACTTTCCATTGCAGTCAATCTTTTCCACCATCTTATGTTCCATCCAAGCCGTTTTCCCCTCTTCTAGTTTTTATTTTTTCCCCTTAATCCAGCCTACAGTTTCCCTTGTGATATTCCTTCTTTTTTAGGATAACACCTCTTAATCTGTCTAGAAAACTTGGGAGATCACTGACTTAATATTTATAACAAATAACTTTCAATGATTTATATTTACTAATCAGTTCCCGATGAAATACATTATTAAGATTCAGGTCAAAGATACACTTAATCAACTGGGATGAGACAAAAGCATTATGAAAAAGCAAATTTAGCTTTTGAAATGCTTATTGCAACTAGGACCAGTAACATTAAGCTGAGAATTATGAATATACATTATCAAACTGATGGTATCTGAGAATTTATATGTTCCTACCAACCGTTTGCAATAATCTCACTTCATTACAAATAATAAAAATGATCTTTGAACAGTGAAAGCCAAACCACTTGTTACAGATATCTGCCTGAAATGATTCCAACATATTTGAAAGAGTCAGAGAGTTAAACCATGCAGTAACACATAGCTTTAAAATGGCAGTCCAGACATTAAGGAAACATACAGAGTTCAACAGTTTGGACTGGTACAAATTTCAAATGCATAAAAGGTTATTTTGAGGATATTAAAATAATTTGAGGCCTATTTACTTTATGAGTGTACTCACCTGACTCTTGCAAGTATCTATATACCAAGAAGTTGACCTCATCACTGCTTATACTCATCTTTATTCCCACTTAAACCATGAGGTCACAACACAGGATATAACCCTAAAAATAAAACAAAGTTAATTAAGTATTTTCTCAATAAAATATTTTTAAACAAAATGTAAACAATGCTGTAAAAACCATTTGATTAAATAATGTAAAATGAAGATTTGATATTGCCTAATAATAAATCCTAACAAATAAAGATACTTCCAATAGTCAGTAGTAGATTATACAACCAAAACACAGCTGGGTCTCTTTTTCTGCAACATATTGGTAAAAAGGATTAAAAATTTACAAAAGGGCCTCCAGTATCATATTTCAATAATTATACTAAATAGCATAAAAAGTTGTTCCTCTTTTCCCCTTAAATGTAAAAAAGAGTTTAAAAATCAGAAAATTATTTATATAGGAAAAGACTGACTTCAGACTACGGGATCAGGGACCAGTCATCCATGCTGGTTTTGTTTACAAAATTTACTAGGATTTGAAGTCTCTATTTTCTCAACATCTAACCTGCAATGTTCAAGTTTCAAAAAGCTGTAGGTATGCATAAGGCAGAGAGGTTGGAGTACAGTTCTGAAAACTCAAATGATATTCTCAGAAGGAGGGAAAGAAGGAAACTGACATATAGCTTAAATATATCCTAATTATACACAGCTGTTCTCATGTCACAGAAAGGATTTAAAGAAAACTCTTCTGCTCGGTGCCCAACAGTAAATGTGTTAGGCTTTGCCAGTCATACAGTCAGTGTCCCAACTACTCATCTGCAGTTGCAGTGCAAGAGCAGCAATGCACACGAATGACTGAGCGTGGCCATGTTCCAATAAAACAACTTATCAGCACTAACATTTGAATTGCATATGATACTCTTGTGTCATAAAATATTTTTCTTTTGATTTCTTCTTCAGCACTCAAAAAATTAAAACCCTTTCTTAGTTTATGGTCCTTATAAAAGGTCAATGGGCTGGACATGGCCCACAGACCAGCTTCTCGGTTCCTTGTTTAAAAAAGGATACGCTGACATCTATTCAGTATAAAAAAGAAAGAAAGTGAAGTCACTCAGTCGTGTCCAATTCTTTGCAACCCCATGGACTGTAGCCCACCAGGCTCCTCAGTCCATGGAATTTTCCAGGCAAGAGTACTGGAGTGGGTTGCCATTTCCTTCTCCAGGGGATCTTCCCAACCCAGGGACTGGACCCAGGTCTCCGGCATTGCAGGCAGACGCTTTACTGCCTGAGCCACCAGGGAAGCCCATTCTGTGTAAAGGGGTATCTAACCCCAGGACTGTGCTGACTCTCCTGCCACATCATGGATCTCTTATAATGCAGGGTAACAATATATATGTAAACCTCTCAGATTAACAAGAACTGAGCAGGCTTCTATACAGTAGGAACTGCTACTGCTGCAGATCTGGAAAGCCCGGTGACTGAACACTCCTCAAGCTTATCTCAGAAACAAAGGAAGACAAACAAGGGGCAGCAACAATCCCCCAGTGAACACACAAAGAGGCAGCCCCAGCCAGATTCAGTGGCCTGGGAACACATCTCAGAGGAAGTGTCTTCAGTGTCCAGAGCTGAAGGGCAGGCAGGAGAGTGAGAACATGAGTATCTGGGGAGGAAGGAAAAGAACCGAAGCAATTCAGCGAGCAGTTAACAGTCCCTGGAAGGGCTGGGTGAAGAAAAAGAAACACAGTGAGGCTTGAGAGGAGCCTTGAAGGAATCACTTACGAGAAAACAGGGAAGAAAAAGCAGGAGAAGAAAAAAGTAGAAAACGCAGGGAAGCGGTATGATTTACATTTTAAAAGACCATCCTGAATTCTAATATGAAAACTAGAAGGAAACTGGACTGAGGAAAGGGGCCAAGTTAGGAAGGTGCTGGAGTCACCTAAGAGAAGCCTGAAACCGGGACTGAGGCTCTGGAGCTGGGGAGTATCCCTAGGATACTAGGATTCCAGAGATACTCAGGAAGTAGTAGACTCAGGGTGGGTGACTTGACACAGAGCTCAGGAAAAGAGAAGAATCAAAGGTGTCTTTTAGGACATCTGGATAGGTACTACTTCATTTAGTGAAATGAGAAGCCATGGAAGAAAAGTAAATACCATCCTCATGTGAAGAAGAAGGCACCTCCTCCCATTTAATTTCAAATAGTACAATTAATCGCCTGAATGTGATAACCTATACACGCCACACTGAACAGAATGATACAGGTGAACTCCTCTGATGACTGGCTCAGGACATCTCATCCAGAGGCCCCTGTGGCACACAGGAGGATCTGAGCTCTGGAGGAGATCCTGCTCAACTCTACCCTGACCCACAGGAATGGTAACAATGTGCTTGGCACACACAGTAGGTATAACACAAGAGTCAATTCTGAAAGCCTGGTGATTGAATGATTTAAAAAATAAAACCACCACACCCATTATATGATTACATATAATACGCATTTTATGGCAGGAATTAAGTCACAACTTGACCAACCATGGATATCTGTCAGGGAAACAGAGTCACTGATTGATGAAGAGGATCTCCCAAAATGAGTTCAGTCAGGTGGAATCCTAGTGAAACAACTAATGAAGAAAATAAGAGTATTCTTTTCCTCTAAAATATCATTCAGTCTAATATTCAAATAATGAATAATGGAACTGAAGTACCTAAGATTTACAAATTTTTTTAAATGCCTGATTCTGATACACAAAGGTCACCAAAATGTCTCAAATTAAAGCAGTTATCAGTAGTGCTTCTGTATCATTTAATGTACCTCAGGGCAAAGAAAACACAAGTCAAAATGATATAAATTATTGTCTGTAAAAACTCTCATAATAAATATATGTTGGGGGCATACTTTTTTAAAGTCAACAAGAAATACCAAACATGAAGAGCAGGAGAGTTCTTGTCTGTTCAAATTGCTGTGAATAGGTTTATTATATTGATCATAGTACTATATTAGTTTCTGTAACCAAAAGTAAATTTTTTAAGAGAAAGGGGTAAACTTTTCAAATTTTAAAAGGGTTACTCTAGCTTTAGTTCTACTTCAGCTAGCTCATACTTTCAGAGAGAAAGATCACTGTTTTCACTTATACCAAACATACCCCTAGGGCAGACAAGTGAAGTGAAGTCGCTCAGTTGTGTCCAACTCTGCAACCCCATGGACAGAGTAGCCTGCACCAGGCAAGAGTACTGGAGAGGGTTGCCATTAGAGCTAAGGCAGAGGATGAGACGGTTGGATGGCATCACTGACTCAATGGACATGTCTAAGCAAGCTCCCGGAGTTGATGAAGGATGGGGAAACCTGGAGTGCTGCAGTCCATGGGGTTGCAGAGTCAGACACGACTGAGTGACTGAACAACAACAAAGAGCTAGGAACAGACACATGAAATAAAGCTGTCCCAAGCCTTGCAATGGCACCCCACTCCAGTACTCTTGCCTGGAAAATCCCATGGACAGAGGAGCCTGGTAGGCTGCAGTCCATGGGGTCGCTGAGTCAGACACGACTGAGCGACTTCACTTTCACTTTTCACTTTGATGCATTGGAGAAGGAGATGGCAACCCACTCCAGTGTTCTTGCCTGGAGAATCCCAGGGATGGGGGAGCCCAATGGGCTGCCATCTGTGGGGTCGCATAGAATCGGACACGACTGAAGCGACTTAGCAGCAGCAGCAGCAGCAAGCCTTGCAGAACTGACAGTTTTTCAGTTAAGAGAAACATACAAACAAAATGTGGCCTTTAAAAATAGTGAAGTTAATACAACTCTGTATTAAAAGTTTCAGTCATAGTAGCAATAAAACTACATAGGCTCTTTATTTGAAGACCTGAGTTTATCCTCTTATAGACACTCAATTCTAGAATAAGGTTCAGTATGAAATTAGTCTGTTTAAATTCTACCATCAAAAGCACACCTGAAAAAAACAGGAAATACTAGACGTTAAAAACAAACAAGACAACGTTAAGACGTTTCCTGATGGAAAGCTTCAGTTTTCACTTTCAAAATACCTAAAAAACCTGGATGCCAGAGAACAAAACTTAAAGAAAATGCCACCACTTCAATAGTGGACTCACTGCAGCTTACAGAACAGGTCCCTTTCGATTTGTTTGTTTACACTTCTATGATGTAGTCTTCACCTGCCCCAACTGAAGACCGGACACGCAGAGACTAGCCACAACCGACCTTCAGAAAGCACACAAAAACCTTCCTGCCATACCGCTTCCACTGTGGTATCTTTCAGAACATCTATCTTTAAACAAGGTCACAAGATAACAGTAAGACACTCATCCAATCTACCCTGTACCAAACAGGTATGGGCCTCGATATCACGTCTGGTAGAGGTTACCATGTATAAAAGAAGTTCTGCCTCAAGGAGCTGATAGACTATTAAACAAGACATCCAAAACAAGCACTTCCTAAAACCACAAAACACCTGTTTGTATATTCTGCCTGATCATACTTATTCAGCCCTAAAAAGTAAATGACCTAGTTCTAAAAACATATATATATTAAAGATCTCTGTACTTTCTTAACTCTCAGAAACAGCTTGTAAAATCATAAAAGCTTTTATTCAAACCTCCATCAGTTATGGGCAATGAAATTACTTAATTCAAGCCCACAGCTATATTAAAGCAGCCAGAGTAAAAACAAAAACTACAATCTTAACTAACATTTAGCTGAGTGTTTATATGTAAAACTACACTAAATACTCTAATGTTTAGTACGAACTACTTCACTTTAAGGCTTCACAGACAAAAATCTAGCAAGTATTACAAAAACAGGGCTGTTGATGTAAATCAGGTATAATTGCTTCAACCAAATATATATGGTATTTTCAGCATCACAAAACTGAGTTCAGCACTCACACACTGGATAACAACTGCTCCAAATATTTAACTGTCTCATTTGTTCTTCCACATATCTGGTACCACATTTCTGCCTTTGGCCTCAAACAGAACAGACATGATATTCTTTTCTGATACCAGATCTAGAGCATATTAGAGTCCAACTATGATCCTAAATTACACTATTTTAAATCTACAAGATTGAAAAAATAATGAAAGATATGGACAAAGAAAAAAAAATTAAAAGCTTTTCTGAAATCTCATACTTACAACACATTATTTAGAGGCCTGAAAACTTCTTGCAGGCTCTACATTCAAATGCACAATCAAAATGTCCTAATCTTAGAAAAATAATTTAGTTCAAAATGTAGTGGTAGGACTTTCTTAGCAGTCCAGTGGCTAAGACTCTGCACTCCTGATGCAAGGGATCGGTTTAATTCCTGGTTGGGGAACTAGATCACATATGCCACAACTCAAGATCCCACAACAAAGATTGAGTGCTGTAGCCAAACAAATAAAAATAGATATTAGGAGAAAAAATTAAAAACCAAAATGTACAGTTGTGGCATATTATCCAATGGCAGACACATTAGTTTCATTTTTGCTTTGCTCAACATTTAGATGATTTTAAATTATTCTAAGACTCCTATAACAATATTTATGCTTCAAGTTGTTTCTTCGTCCATTTCTTTTGGTAGCTGTGCATTTATGAATAGTCCTCAAGATCAGGAAAAGTCCCTAAAAATAAATTACTGGACCAAAGGGAAAAGATAAATAGCTATTTTGATTCTTAATGACTACCAACAAATTAGATCCACTCAGAAGACTGAACCAATTCAAGATCCCTCCAGCTGAAACATTAGTAAAAGATTCAAGGTAACCAATTATAAACAACAGCAACAAAAACATGCAGGCCAGCCATAACATTAGAAACATTTTAAAATAAATACTCAACATTATGGAGATTGTAACAAAACAGAAACTGTATCTTTATACACAGTATCTATAAATACTGGTCATAGCTATTCAATAGTAGAATAAAGAGCAACAATATTAAAAGCTGCTACAAGAACTCTGATGTTAAAGTAACAAATAACTGTCAAACAGGGTGACCTTGGACACCTTCAAGATACCCTTCCAAATAAATGTTAATAACACAGAGAGGCCCAAGTGACTGATATGCTGGGAGTCCATCTAGCAGAAAGTAAGATTCAGGCTTCTCTGGAACTCTGCAGCTGAGACATGGTACGATCGTAATTAGCTGTAGCTTGCCTCTTGTAGAATCCACAGCCACCGTCTAAGAAAAGACAACATAGCAACTGCTTTCCATTTGGAGAATTATTCCATTCTCAGCCCTGTGGTTTAAATGGACAGACATCCTAATCAAAGGAAGGTACTTAATTTGCTTAACCCAACCAGCAAATCATATCTTTGGTTTAGGGTTGACACCTCTCCTCCACAGACACACACCATATCCCATGTGTCTCAACTCAATCACTCCCAGTAAGTGAAACACTAGTAGAAGATGTGCTGATTTCTATAGTCAACCTCCTTTCAGAGAGGAGTGGGCAGGCAACAAGGGCACAATGTGAAGCTTGGGATGAATGTGTATCATGGAGGTCAGAATAGAGATATCAGAGGCAGAGAAGCGGGGCAATGCAGAAACAAGAGAAACTGTGTCCTTGATAACATTAAATGTCTATCTTTCAATTAGATCAAGTACTGCTGCTGCTAAGTCGCTTCAGTCGTGTCCAACTCTGTGCGACCTCAGAGATGGCAACCCACCAGGCTCCCCCATCCCTGGGATTCTCCAGGCAAGAACACTGGAGTGGGTTGCCATTTCCTTTTCCAAGATCAAGTACTATCTGAATTCAATTTACCACTGTATTTTGGTTAAAGAAGTCAAAAATGAATTTTATTGTCTAATCTAGATTTGTCAGTTGCAACCAAAGGAGGGCAGACAACCAAGAAATGTTTCACAAGAAGAAAGTGCCTGAAGTTAGTGATGGATTATATTTGAAGAAATAAGTGGAGGGTAGAGGGAGTGGGTGTGGAGGGAAGGTGGGTGTCTGAAATCCCTATTGTTTCCACATTGGGAAGAGGACAGACTTACCTTACAGAAATGGGCTGCCTAGAGAAGCACAGCCCTCTGGGGAGTCTCACTTCATATGTGTTAAACTAGAGATAAAACAGAAGACATCCCAGCAGAAATGCTCCAGAATATAGTATTACAATTCTCTGTTCATTGAAAGTGGTACCTCTGGTTCTGCTCTCTTCATACAGGAAGGTCACATTCTCAGCTACTTATATTACTTTGGGGTGATAAACCAATCCAAACAAATGCTGACTACATGCATTTGTGGAGGTGGGGTAATGACAAGTGAAAAGTAAACGCAACAATGGCCATGCTAAAGCCTATAGGGGTAAAACGCACTAAAGCACTATTTTTTTGACATTTACTTTATTCACTCAGTTAAAGGAAAATGAGCACTTCCAATGTGTAAGGCACTATGACAGATGCTGGAGACATGGCTAAACAATGTAAACCATGGCCAGATCGTGTGACTTTACAAGTTGCTGGGAAGAAAAAGAACAATTCCAACTATAAATTTTAATATACAGATCTATGTATTTAGAAATGTCATTCAAATAGTAACACGTTCTTCAGAGAAGGAAAAAAAAAGTATAGAATCAATAATGTAAAAGAATGTAAAAACTATAAAAAGAAACCAAATTCTTAGCACCAGAGGTTCTAGGAAATTGCTAAGGACTCATATGTTGCCAAGGACCCATGGACACCACCGGCTATCACTACACAGCTTACACAGACCTTGATATCAGTGGCAGTCCTAAATAGCCACTGCAGTCACAAGCAAACAAATTATAATATTTTGCTATATAAGTAACAGCTTCTAAACTCATAAAGAATCATGCATCAAAACTTGCTGGGTATAAGTTCTCAATCTGTCTGTGGAGTAAAGTAACAGTTCATCCACTGCCACGCTACCTCAATGGGTTATCATAGGAAACTGGCAAACTGTCTTGTTAAAACCATGTGCATGCATGCATGCAAGGTCGCTGTAGTCGTGTCTAACTCTGCAACCCTATGGACTGTAGCCCACCAGGCTCCTCTGTCCATAGGATTTCCCAAGCAAGAATACTGGAGTGGGTGGCCATGGCCTCCTCCAGGGGATCTTCCCAACCCAGGGATCCAACCTGCATCTCTCATGTCTCCTGCATTGGCAGGTGGTTCTTTACCACTAGCACCACCTGGGAAGCCCATAGGAAACTGTCAAACTGTCTTGTTAAAACAATGACACGCTGCAGAAAATACCAAACTATGACAACTAACAACACAAAGTGTGTGGAGGGGAAATGAAATAGAGTGAAGAGAGAAATTAAATTAGTTTACCCATTAGTGAAGTCATTGGTGCCTCTAGAATTTATGCTGAGGCCCAACCTGCAGGATTTTAGAAAGTGAATTTGAAGAGGGCGTCTTTAAAGAGGTGATTACATTCAAGTGAAGTCATTAGAGTGAATCTTTCATAATGTGAATATAACCCAACATGACGAGTGTCCTTTTACGAGGAGGAAGAGACACCGGGAACGCATGTGCACAGAGGAAAGACCGTGTGAAGAGGCAAGAAGGCAAGCACCCGCAGGTCAAGGAGAGGCCTCGGGAGACACCTAACCTGCCAGCACTTTCATCCTGGACTTCTCCAGAGCTGTGAGGAAATAAACTTCTGTTGTTTTATAAGCCACCCAGTCTGCAGTATTTTGTCATGGCGGCCCTAGCAAACTGATACACACCCAACATCACAAATTCTGTAAAACTCTGATCATTCACTAGTGAAGTGAAGTCGCTCAGTCGTGTTCGACTCTGTGCGACCCCATGGACTGTAGCCTATCAGGCTCCTCCATCCATGGGATTTTCCAGGCAAGAGTGCTCTAGTGGATTGCCATTTCCTTCTCCAGATCATTCACTGGAGACTTTTAAATTACTGATGTTCACGATTGCCAGGGTCTATCTTTTCAAAAATTTGCCTCTATTTTTAGGAATCTATCCTGTCCTGTAATTGCCAAAAACAGTTACATGTCCTGTAGTTTGTCAAAGTTGATGACATTAACAGGATACATTAGCACTTCATAATCTTCTGCCCCGCAATGCCCCTTTGTTCTCCCTACTCCCCAAGAAACACTCTCACAAACAGCACACACACACACACACACACACACACAAAATGCATTATTCTTCATTTCCGACTTCTTTAAAAATAATTAAAATCCTACTAAGGTAATAACACATTTGTGTACATAAAACATGGTACAATGAAGAGGTGTACTTTAAGACTTAGCTCTGAAGTCTTTGACAAATAGCTTAAAATGTGTATAAACGTTTACGATGCTAAAGCTTAAAAGATTTCACAAACTTATATTAGACTAAATGAAATCATATTTACAAAACTTACTCTTGAAAAACTGTAAAATGCAACAAATCAGGATTCAAAGAGAGATCTCAAGAAAAAACATTAAGCTCTAATTGCAATGTGTCTCAGCTTATTTTAGTACTAACCAAACTTAAAATATAAAACCCTATACAATAAAACCAAATTATTTGGCTGATTTCTTAAATATTAATGACAAACAGCAGCATATGTTCTTTTTATAGAGCCTTAGCCCTGGACTACAACCACAGTTTATTTGCCCAACATTTTAAAGACATCTTTTCATATATGCCTATAATACTAAGTCCAAAGAGAAGCAAAGAATTTTCTTAAAACAAACATTCTACCACTCTTGACAGTAAGATAAATGCTAAATTTAAACTATATTTTTAAAGATACAATCTCATGAGATAATTTTTATTCACACTATTAAAAAGGAGAAAATATCCTTTTAAGCTAATTAGTTCTATATCTCATTTTCATGTAAGCATTTTAAGGGTATCTTTAATAATTTGAATATAATGTTCTAGTGAAAAGTTTATAGTATCCACTCCCAGCCCCCTCCCCAAGAGAAACAAATACAATTTTTAAAAAATAGGCAGATAAGATAGTTTTTGAAGGGAAATTAGCAGGTACTGGCATTGACTTTTACGTTCCAATTATGGCACATGAGCATCTTTCAGATAATTTTCCTAAAGATGTGCCTAGCAATATGTATATTTTACAGAAAGGCTAACTTTTTTTTTTCTAAACAAATAGAAGGTTTGTGGCAGCCCTACACTGTCAAATGATGGTTAATACTTATTATCACTAAAAGTATTTTTTAAATTAATGTTCTTATTACAGACACTATTTTTATACTACTGTGTAAACATAACTTTTATATGCACTAGGAAACCAAAAAATTTTGTATGACTCCTTTTATTGTGATGATCTGGAACCAAAACTGTAATATCTCTGAAGAATGTCTGTAACTATAGGCCATTTTTATATTTTTTTTTCTTTTGGCTGTCGTTGCTTTGTTTTGTTATATTTATGGTCAACAAAGCTAGAGAATCTTAAGGATTTAAAGCATAACTTAGAAGGGATAAACTTGTAAACTACTTTTCTTGTCCTTGCCTTTCCATTGGAATCCAGAGCTCTCATGAAAATTAAAAATAACATGAAGGTGAAGGTGAAGTCACTCAGTCGTGTCCGACTCTTTGCGATCCATCCATGGGATTCTCCAGGCAAGAATACTGGAGTGGATTGCCATTTCCTTCTCCAGGGGATCTTCCCGACCCAGGGATCGAACCCGGGTCTCCCGCATTGGAGGCAGATGCTGTAACCTCTGAGCCACCAGTGAAGCCCAAAATAACATGAAAGAGAAGTCAAATCTAAGGTATCCTGTATGATTTTAGACAATGTGACTCTTCTGGGCCTCTGTTCCTTCATCGAGAAAATAAGGGAAGTGAAGTGGATAGTCTCTTTTCCTGCTAAACCTCAATGATTTGAGTATTACAGTACAGAATAATACGTAAAAATCCTGCAGGCTCACAGGACCCGATGACATAGTGGTTTTTAATAAATCACTTTATAACAGGCTTATGAGTGCATTACGAGGTTTTAAAAACTGCCAGATCTCAGGTGGACATCTCCAGGAATCAGGAAAAGGGGAAATAATGAGTCCACCTCATTAAGAAATGTTTGAGTACTTACTACACATAGTGCTTATTAGGCAAATGGTAACCATCTTTTCATCAGAAACTGAGCATTCTAATGTCTGTCATTTGTTTCAACTTGATCTATACCAGGAGTGTTTACAAACTCTGGCCTGTATGTAAATCCCAACCCATTATCCATTTTTGTTTAGCTCACAATACCTTGTGGTTTTCACGAAACAAGGAACTGTTTTTACAGAATATTTGTAGTTGATTTGATGATAGGGAACACTAACTTTGAATCCCAATTAAGCAATTTTAAGAATCTCAGCAAAGCTCTCTTGGCTGAGTAAACTAGCAACTAGCAGGTATTATGTAATGGGTCAACTTTGATTTACTTGTGGACTTCAACTTCCCAAACATAAAAAAGTGGCTGTTCAATATGAATCAAGGATGGACTCAATAAATATGTGTTATATGACTGACTAAACATAGTCAAGGTACACTGACAGGGGGATGAGGAAAGATAAGAAATTAAAACACTAAGTTAACAGAAAATGAAAGTGAAGTCGCTCAGTCGTGTCCGACTCTTCGCGACCCCATGGACTGTAGCCTACCAGGCTCCTCTGTCCATGGGACTTTCCAGGCAAGAGCATTTGAGTGGGGTGCCATTGCCTTCTCCAGGAGATCTTCCCAACCCAGGGATCAAACCCGGGTCTCCGGCATTGTAGACAGATGCTTTACCATCTGAGCCACCAGGGAAGCACACAGTTAACAGAAGACAGACCATAGTTGTGTTTTGTCTTTTTCAACTACTGAGCAAAAACTGGTCATTCCAGTCAGTCTGTGAAGGAAGTCTGGAAATTAAAGTAAGGTAACCTAGCCAGCATATTCAAAAGCAGAGACATTACTTTGCCGACTAAGGTCCGTCTAGTCAAGGCTATGGTTTTTCCAGTGGTCATGTATGGATGTGAGAGTTGGACTGTGAAGAAGGCTGAGCGCCGAAGAATTGATGCGTTTGAACTGTGGTGTTGGAGAAGACTCTTGAGAGTCCCTTGGACTGCAAGGAGATCCAACCAGTCCATTCTGAAGGAGATCAACCCTGGGATTTCTTGGGAAGGAATGATGCTAAAGCTGAAACTCCAGTACTTTGGCCACCTCATGCGAAGAGTTGACTCTTTGGAAAAAACTCTGATGCTGGGAGGGATTAGGGGCAGGAGGAGAAGGGGACGACCGAGGATGCGATGGCTGGATGGCATCACAGACTCGATGGAGGTGAGTCTGAGTGAACTCCGGGAGTTGGTGATGGACAGGGAGGCCTGGCGTGCTGCAATTCATGGGGTCACAAAGAGTTGGACACACCTGAGCGACTGAACTGAACTGAAGAAAATAAAAATTAAGAACCAGTAAGCAAAGCTCTGAGTTTATTAGAATGGGAACCAACATCAGACAGATAAAAGCAGTTTCTTCAAAACCTTACTATTCTGATTTTGGAACAGAAATGTTATAAGGACCCATAAGACTGGAAGGACCCATAAGACTGGAACACAACCAAAACTAAAACTAGTTACAGAAATGAATGAAAACTTGGCTTAAAACTGAGATATCACAGGCAAAATAAAGAAAATAAGGTACCAGGTGTAACTAACTCATTGAGTTATTTAAACAAATACTATATATAACATTATTTATGAAACAATCTATTGGATAAGAAATATCCTTTAGTTCCTGAAAAAAAAAAAAGACTAAGTCGGTAAAACCAAGACAGATAAGCCCTAAGTGAATCAAAACAAGTGTCCACAGATTGGTTATACTCAGTAAATTCTTTGGAAGAACAGTAGTAAAAATGTGAGGAAGACTGTTCTGGTAGCAGAGATGTATGACTGACACAGATCAAGCACCCAAGTAGAGGGAAAAATGTAAAGAGATTAACATTAATCCCAGTGGGCAATATGTGCTTGTTCAACTCAAGTAAAGATGACTTTAAAACCAGGTTTAAAACTCAGCAAATTGATAATACACATACACCCTCAACACACACAAATACAACATAAGTATTAGTAAATCTTGAAGACAAAAGTCAAAAGAAAATGGAGTAGATATTGCTGATATGTATGAATTGAGGCAGGCGTTTCAGTTTTATTGAAAAAGGAATAAGAACAGATTTCATCATGAAAATCTCACAGGTCAATTTCACAGGTTAAGAGAAAATGGACAGTGGTACAAGCCTGTAAGAGTTTCTGTTTAAAAAACAGACAAAAACACCATGTAGAAACAAATCAAGAACATCACTCTATAACCAAATTTTGTCCATCCTTTAGAAGTACTCTTACCTGGTCAGGTTATACAGACTCTCTAATGGCAAACACAGACTTTTAACAGTCTCTTATTAGAAGATACTTCTTTCTATTTTATAGTACATGTACTTCCTTGCTAACACCATTCAAAGTGCTCAAAACCAAAAACAAGATTCGTTATCTCTGTCATATCCACGACAAAGCTCAATTATTTTATTTAGTTTAAAATTAGGTGTCAAAGTGAGATGTACAGACCCCTAGGTTGATCTTTAAGGGGTCCTAGAGATCAAAAGTATTCCTTTTAGTATTATAAGATACTGTTATAAAATAATACATCTTTTCCACTGAATTGATATTTATACTGCTATTACAAACCAATAGTTGGTAAAATGGCTCACATGTTAGTACCTTAAAAATCAAGGTCTAACACTTCATTGCATTAGTAGCTATACTATTCACTGTCGTCGTTTTTTAGGTGATGCTGCTGCTGCTGCTAAGTAGCCTCAGTTGTGTCCGACTCTGTGTGACCCCATGGACTGCAGCCTACCAAGGCTCCTCTGCCCATGGGATTTTCCAGGCAAGAGTACTGGAGTGGGGTGCCATTGCCTTCTCCAGTTTAGGTGCTAAGTCCTGTCTGACTCTTTTGCAACCCCATGGACTACAGCCCGCCAGGATCCTCTGTCCATGGGATTTCCCAAGCAAGAATACTGAAGTGGGTTGCCATTTCCTTTTCCAGGGGATCTTCCCAACCCAAGGATCAAAACCACATCTCCTGCTTCTAAGGAGGTGTGCTCAGTAGCTCAGTCATGTCTGACTCTCTGCAACCCATGAACTGCAGTCTGCCAAGCTCCTGGATTGAACATGCATTTCTTGCATCTCTTGCATTTCCTGCACTGGCAGGCAGATTCTTTACCACTGAGCTACCTGGAAAACCCCCATACTATTCACTGCTGCTGCTAAGTCACTTCAGTCGTGTCAGACTCTATGTGACCCCATAGACGGCAGCCCACCAGGCTCCCCTGTCCCTGGGATTCTCCAGACAAGAACACTGGAGTGGGTTGCCATTTCCTTCTCCAATGGGTGAAAGTGAAAAGTGAAAGTGAAGTTGCTCAGTCATGTCCCACTCTTCGCAACCCCATGAACTGCAGCCTACCAGGCTCCTCTGTCCATGGGATTCTCCAGGCAAGAGTACTGGAGTGGGGTGCCATTGCCTTCTCCAATACTATTCACTACTATGCACTTAAAAAAAAAAAAAATCACAAAAAATTCTTCACTGAAGAGGCTCCTTGATGAAGCAAGTAAAACAATTTTATTAAAATTTTAACCTCAAAATACATCTTTGCAATATCCTCTATAACAAAAAAATACACACATAGTACTTCTGCTGCATACTAAAACGATGGTTGTCTCAAAAAGCACTATGAAAATGTCTGAATTACAAACTGAACTAGTTACTTTTTTCACGAATACCGTTTTTACTTAAAACAACTGACAAAGTATGGTTTTTCAGACTGAGAATTTGGCAGACATTTTCTTGCAAACAAACAAAGTGAAACTGTCACTTTTAAGAAAACAACTAACAATATTTGTTGGCAAGAATAAAACTTAAGCTTTTAAGAGATAATTAGGATTTGGAAAATCTATCAGCCACCATGAGCTTCCCAATACTACTCCAGAACTTCTGTGATGAGATCAGTGGAGGTGTTAATGACTAGTTTTTTATATTGTATAATGAACATTTGGAAGATCTGTATAACTCAGTGAACCAATATTTTCCCAATGACTAGCATAAAATTATGCATGAGAAAACAATCCATTCAAAGTTCAAGAGAAACTAATGGATTTTAATATGACAGAATACAAAAAGTTCATTGACACAACTTCAGATCTTGCGGTGCAACTAACCCTTAAGAAACTACCCAGTTGCTGAGATGTGGAATAGTATCAAAGGAGAATATCCAAATTTATTTGAAAAATGAGTCTTATTTTTATTTTAAAAATTTACAACTCTATCTTTAAAAAGCCATATTTTTTCCTCAATTCCAACTGTAACAATGTATCTCAACTTGTGAATGCAGAAGCAGATGTGAGAATCCAGCTGTCTTCTACTAAGCCAGAGATTAAAAGAAAGATTTTCAAACATTTAAAACAATGCATGGAAAATGTTTGTCTTGGAAATTATTTTTTATAAGACATACTATGTGTGTTAACATGTTATAGAGGGGTTTGTTATTGTTACATTTAGATGCATTAGTACTATAAAACTTCAGTTTTCATTTCTGATGCAGCATATATTGATAGCTATAGGCCATTTAAAGAAAAATTTTCTGGAGTCATTAATAAATTAAGAATGCAATGAGATACTGTGTCTAAAATGCTTGAGACCTCCTAGTATAAAAATTTATCCCCTAGACTTCCCTGGTGGCTCAGACGGTAAAGCATCTGTCTACAATGCGGCAGACCCGGGTTCGAACCCTGGGTTGGGAAGATCCCCTGGAGAAGGAAATGGCAATCCACTCCAGGACTATTGCCTGGAAAATCCCATGGACAGAGCAGCCTGGTAAGCTACAGCCAACGGGGTCACAAAGAGTCGGACACGACTGGGCAACTTCACTTCACTTCACTTCATGGCAATACTGGTACTAACCTTCTTTGGAAAAATTCAAGAGTTTCCCTGGGGATATAGACCTGTTAAGCCACAATATTGTTCATATTGAAACATGACATAAATCATGATCAGTTTGATCTGTTATGTTCATATTACAATTACATTAGGTAGCCAGTAAATTTATATCTAATCAACAAAAAAGGGTACTCAACAGTAGTAAACATCCTCATGCAAAAGTTCTAGTTTTGATAAAACATGAAATCTACGAGCAAAAGTATGAGGGGATGAAAATTACACATTTCCTGAGACTGTACCTCTAAATGAATTTCTTCCCAGACACAGACACTTGATTCAATAATTTTACTAAAATTCAGTTTGTCCCTCATTCAACATTTACTGAGTGCTAATATAAGTCTGGCACTGTTCTAGGTATTAAATGCAGTAACAGTACAGAAATCTATTAATACAAAGAATTATATTGGACAGAACAGTCTTCACAAATTCTAGGTCGCATCCCATTTTTTACCAAATTCTTTCATGAAAAGCTGTTCAAAAGGTGTGGAGGCCGTGGTAAGGGAGCACTGCCAGCGGGACACGCTTCCTCCTCTAATGGTGTGGACTCCCATCATCCTCCACGTCTGCCCAACCTCACCATTTATGTTAAGAGAAATCTCTTCCCCACCAACTAAACATGAAGCTGGCCTCTGTCTTTCAGTCTTTATAGAACAAAATGCTAATAAGTCACAATGGCTTGTGTCCTGCTTTCCAAGAACTTATAACAAATGCATAAATACACTGTCTTAACTCAGAATTTCTCAAATTTGAGTAGTTATCAAGTACCTTCTACAAGAAAAAAAAGTAACACACTAGTCCCAAGAGTTGGCTTTTATTGTATTACCAAAATATAAATTAAAATACTATTCAAAGTCCTTAACTGATAGCACTTCCAACTAAAACTTGAAAAAAAAAATTACCTATCAATACCACGGTACTACATGTACAATGTCTATTACAGGATTAAAATAAAGTCTTAAAAGTGGCCACCCAGATAATCTAAACTATGTTGTGTATGCTATTTTAAGACTATCACTTTGACAAAAATTCTTCAAATTTCTTATAGAGAAATTACTAACCCAGAATATATTTACAGATGGTGGACCTTATACACTTTGTCATCTAACAATGTGAAAAAGTGATATAAAGAGGGAGACCTGAAGACCAGAAGAAATGTTTGAGAACGTGGCTGCTCTCAGGCCTTCAATTTACCATTCCTAATAAAATGTTTTAAGAAATGGTCAATAATGATATGAGTAATTATACTACTTGTATGATTAATAAAATGCAAGTCTATTTCAACACAAATGTAAATTTGTTTTTCATTTACTGGCAACTTATGTAACATATAATTCAACCTTCAAAAACATATATGCACATGTCTCAGAAACTTTTAAAATCTAATTGGTGTTTTAATACAAACAGACATCTTACACTTTATAAATAATAGACTTTGTAAATAACTATAAATAATATAAATCTTAGACTTTATAAATAATTCATATATAACGATGAATATAATCACATGTCGAATGAGCTGGCAAGAACAGAACGGAACACTACATTAAAAAACTAAAGCATAGGCCAAGACACAAAGGAACTTGGGGGAGGTGTAGTGTGTCATTTAGAGGTTAATAAAGGAGTAGTGTATTCAGTTCAGTTAGGTCGCTCAGTCATGTGACTCTTTGCAACCCCATGAATTGCAGCACGCCAGGCCTTCCCGTCCATCACCAACTCCCAGAGTTCACTCAAACTCATGTCCCTTGAGTTGGTGATGCTGTCCAGCCATCTCATCCTCTGTCGTTCCCTTCACCTCCTGCCCCCAATCCCTCCCAGCATCAGAGCCTCTTCCAATGAGTCAACTCTTCGCATGAGGTGGCCAAAGTACTGGAGTTTCAGCTTTAGCATCAGTCCTTCCAAAGAACACCCAGGGATGATCTCCTTTAGAATGGACTGGTTGGATCTCCTTGCAGTCCAAGGGACTCTCAAGAGTCTTCTCCAACATCACAGTTCAAAAACATCAATTCTTCGGTGCTCAGCTTTCTTCACAGTCCAACTCTCACATGCATACATGACCACTGGAAAAACCATAGCCTTGACTAGATGGACCTTTGTTGGCAAAGTAATGTCTCTGCTTTTCAATATGCTATCTAGGTTGGTCATAACTTTCCTTCCAAGGAGTAAGCGTCTTTTTAATTTCATGACTGCAATCACCATCTGCAGTGATTTTGGAGCCCCAAAAGATAAAGTCTGACACTGTTTCCACTTTTTCCCCATCTATTTGCCATGACGTGACGGGACCAGATGCCATGATCTTAGTTTTCTGAATGCTTAACTTTAGGCCAATTTTTTCACTCTCCTCTTTCACTTTCATCAAGAGGCTTTTGAGTTCCTCTTTACTTTCTGCCATAAGGGTGGTGTCATCTGCATTTCTCAGGTTATTGATATTTCTCCCGGCAATCTTGATTCCAGCTTGTGCTTCTTCCAGTCCAGTGTTTCTCATGATGTACTCTGCATAGAAGTTATTAAGCAGGGTGACAATATACAGCCTTGACGTACTCCTTTTCCTGTTTGGAACAAGTCTGTTGTTCCATGTCCAGTTTTAACTGTTGCTTCCTGACCTGCATATAGGTTTCTCAAGAGGCAGGTCAGGTGGTCTGGTATTCCCATCTCTTTCAGAATTTTCCACAGTTTATTGTGATCCACATGGTAAAGGCTTTGGCATAGTCAATAAAGCAGAAATAGATGTTTTTCTGGAACTCTCTTGCTTTTTTGATGATCCAGTGGATGTTGGCAATTTGATCTCTGGTTCCTCTGCCTTTTCTAACACCAGCTTGAACATCTGGAAGTTCACAGTTCACATATTGCTGAAGCCTGGCTTGGAGAATTTTGAGCCTTACTTTACTAGCGTGAGATGAGTGCAATTGTGCGGTAGTTTGAGCATTCTTTGGCATTGCCTTTCTTTGGGATTGGAATTACCTAAAGGCTAATAAAAACTAAATGAACACAAAACTATATGTTCAAGGCAAGCTGGGAGAATGTCTGACTAAGGTAGAAGGTTTAGCCCCACGGTTTTTCAAAATCTGCTGTACACTATGTCATCTGGGGAACCCTGAAAAAGCCTGCTGACTATGTAGCATCCTATACTAATTAAACCAGAATCTCTGGAGGTGGGAGCCAGACAGCAGTATTTATGAAAGATTTCCAGGTGACTACAATACACAGCAAAGTTTGGGAAGCCTTTGTTCACCCTACTGAAAGCAATCTGATAGTCTGTGCAAAATATGATGACTGAAAAGCAGCTCTTCAGATCACAGAGAAGGCACTTTCAAAATCCACGTGTCCTTCTGTATCAGTTTCCTAGGGCAGCTATAACAAGGTGCCACAAACTGAGTAGCTGAAAACAACACAAATGTATTGTCTTAGTTATGGAGGCTGCAAGTCTGAAATCACGTTTTTGGCAGGGTCATGTACTCTCCTTGGTTCTCCAGGAAGATGTTCCCTTGCCTCTTCCAGTTTTGGGTAGTGGCCCCAGGCATTTCTTGACTTGTGGCAATCTAATTCTTGTCTCCATCTTCCTTCACATGGCCACCTTCCCACTGTGTCCATGTCTTCAGAGACCACATACCGTTCTCTTATGTCCATGCATCTGTGTTTAAATTTCCCACTTTTTTAAGGACATCTGTCACAGTGGGAAAATGACTCACCCTAAAGACCTCATCTTAATTACATCTGCAAGAACTTCATTTCCAAGAAGGATCACATTCACCAGTATCAGGCGTTACAACTTCCACACATCTTTGAAGAAACATAATTCAACCCACAACACTTAACTTTCAAAACTCCTCTAACAAATCAACAATAAAATTTAGCGGTGAGTGGTTTAATGCAGAACTCCAGCTCAGACAGAACTCAACTATGTGGCAGCTTTTCAGAGCTTAAAAGAACAACAAATCTGAAGGTACTTTAAACAGAGCATCCATCCATCTCCATCTCCTCGGCAGTAAGACTACTCTATTATTAAACAATAAAAGTTAAAAGAATAAAGTGCCCTCAAGCTAGTTTCTTCTAGCCCTAACTGTAGAACTTCTATTTTAAGACACACCTTTAGCAAAGTCCAGAATTCTCTACCCCAACAATCAAGTCCCTTCTGATATGCCAACCTAAAGGCAGAGCTTGTATTTCTTCCTATGCCCTTACAATGAAGCCGAACCAGACAGCACTGTCAATCCATGGCCCTGGACTAGTTCCCTGGGCCTGCCCTAATAGGTGCCACACACAAGGTGGATTACCCGCAGAAAACGACTGCCTTACAGTTTCGGAAGTCAGAAGTCCAAGCATCAAGGTGTTGGCAGGGCAATGCTCCTTCTAAAGGTGCTAAGGAAGTCTCTCTCCTAGCTTCCTTGGCTCCTGGATGCATTACTCAAGCCACCTTGCCATAGCTCCATGTGGCTCGTCACACTGTTCCTCCTCTATGTCTGTGTCCAAACTTCCTATTTTTATAAGGACATTCCCAGGTGGTGTGGTGGTAAAAAAAAATTTGCCTGCCAATACAGGGGACACAGGTTCGATCCCTGGTCTAGGAAGGTCCCACATGCCAGAACCAACTAAGCCCATATGCCACAACTGTTGAGCCTGGGCTCTCAAGCCCAGGAGCCACGACTACGGAAGCCCACATGCCCTAGAGTCTATGCTCCACAGCAAGAGAAGCCACCACAGCGAGAAGCCTACATACTGCGGCAAACAGGAGGCCCCCGCTCACCCCAACTCGAGAAGAGACCTAGTTGAAGAAGTTAAAAGAAGACCCAGCACAGCCAAAAATAAATAAAAAATAAATTTTTTAAAAAATTTAATCACTCTTCTCCTTTCCTGCAATAGCTAATTCAACCCCAGTCCAACAACTTGGACCTTGGTTGTATGACATAAATTGAGCGGATGAGCTGATCAATCATGGCTTTAAGAAGTATTAGAAGTATCTGCCAGTGCTCTTACTCTTTTCTTCTTCCACAAGAATGAACATGCCCTACATGGGGTCTGTTCCAAAAGCTTGGATTCCCAAATAAGAAGACACAAAACAGAGCCACAGTCAACCCACCTTATCTACACGCAAGAGATTGGAAAATAAATCTTTATTTTTGTAAACTGGTGAAATTATTTATAATCTTAAAAGAAAACTAATATACTTTGAAGTAGTATTTTGATTGCACATATCCCTACGGGATGTAACCTAGAGACCAAAAAAAAAAAAAACAACACACAAAAAGTTTAAATTGCTTTCTGTAGTCTTATTATAGTCATTCTATTAGTATTATTAATTTGAATATTTTTATAAATATATAACAAATAAGAAATTATGTTAAATCCATTACAAACCAAAATTTTCCAAAAGAAAAAATATACACAACTAGGGCAGCAGTAAAAATCTTCCCATCTTCTCTTTACTCTCTGTACCTCAAGCTGGCTACCCCTGAAGGATACACTGCAGTATGCTACGGAGTATGAGAAAACAGAGGATAAACATGTCACATTATCCCAGGGAACACTTTTTTTAAATAATAAATAAGTGTGGTCATTTTACTTTTATTAAAAAATCTCTTATCTGATAGAATTTAGTAAAAAAAATTTATTTTAATGTTTATAAAGCAGATATATTTTTAATAAAATCATACAATACAAATCAAGCTTTAAAACCTTAGAGTAACCTTAAATTTGAACTGAAATATAAGCAAGAATTTGTGATTTATTTCTCCTACTAAACATACACATTTCCTTATTCTAAAAAGGCCTCACAGCAACTAATGATAACCTAGTAGTAAACAGCACTCCTTGCTTTGATTGCAGTCTCTAAATAGAAATAAAACTGCTTTGGAGGAATGACCAATTCCAGGACTGAAGCAGAAAACCTGGAACATCTCGCCATGCAAGAAAGCAAGGAAACCAAAGGCCACGTGCGTCATGTCAAAAAGAGACAGGAACCCCAATTGGTTGAAACACCTCAAAAATCGTTCTTAATCCATGAGATTATAAAAATTAAGAATAAATTTCACATCACTGGTCACCTTGAGAGGGCATCACCAACTCATCAGTCTAAAAACTGGTAACTAAACAACTCAAGCACATACCCTGCTTTTGTTGTGCAAGTTCTATTTCAGAATATCCCAGTACTTGACTAGGAAGAGCCCTTCTTTACAGAATTCCATCTAATCAATGCAAAAACAATGATAGGATTTTAAAAATAACAATTTTCTATCCCTAAGAAAATTAAAATCTAGGCAACGGTCACTAACGGGCACTCTGACCACCAGGGGGAAATTCAATGTGGAATTTTATAACGGATATATTAGAGTAACAACAACTGAATTCACTTATCAACATCAACACCACAAAAAGTGACACAACCAGATGGTCTATGCCTCAAGGTGAGGCAGAAGGAAGAAAAAAGAAGACTTCATGATCAAAGAAAAGTGAATTTAATCACACCTCTTAACTATCACTGTACAGAAGTTACAGGAGGACAGCAGAATGTATTAGTAATTCCACAAGGATGTGCTGCGCTTAGTTGCTCAGTCATGTCCAACTCTTTGCGACCCCATGGACCGTAGCCCTCCAGGCTCCTCTGTCCATGGGGATTCTCCAGGCAAAAGTACTGGAGTGGGTTGCCATGCCCTCCTCCAGGGGATCTTTCCAACCCAGGGATCAAACCCACGTCTCCTGCAAGGGAGGCAGATTCTTTACCATCTGAGCCACCAGCAAAGCCATGTGACTAGCCAAATCGAGAATGTGGGGAATTTGACAAGACAAATTTATTTCTACCAATAGGTGGAAGAGATTGGAATTTAGCAACCAAAAGCAGTGTGCAGATCTTGTTTGGCTTCTGTTTAAAAGTAACCATCTGAAAATGTCACTTGGGAGAAAAAAATAACAATTTTAACTCTCTTTACCTCTTCCAGTTTCTCATCAGGCTTTCATCTTTTCCAGACCACTGTTAACAGTTAAAGCCTAGTGTTTTCGCCATATTAATGAATGTGAAGGACAGGGAAATCTATAAGAATGAGGGCAATGAGTGCAGAGACAAAACAATGACTTATTTCACACTCAACATGCATCCCAGTTTTCTGACCCTGATTTGAATATAAAGTCCTGGGCCTGACTCCTTTCTCTGAAAAGTAAACAGCTACAGAGAAGACAAGTTGGTATAAATTTATCTAGACACATTCTCTTTCAGCAGACTGACTATCAACTTGCTGATCAATTTCCTGCTTCTCAAGTACAGGTATTAGAACAGCCTGCTCCCCTCAATACGATGCAAAGGCATGCTAGCTACTCAATAAATAGCTAAAACACACACACACACAAAGCCTCAATAAATAGCTAACACCCCCCCCCCCAAATAAATAGCTCACACACACATACACACACGCACGCACACACCCACCCCTAAGGCACAAATTAGAGTGCTTTTCTTCTCATTGCTCCCAACTTCATCTCTTTCGTGGAGAAGAAGGAATTACATTTAGGGAAAAGAAAATACTGTCTTCACCCAGAGACATCAATTTCAGAATCACTTTGATCTCCTCTGAAAATATTAAGGAGTTGGCAGTAAGCTTTATTGAAAGTGAAGTTGTTCAGTCGTGTCCGACTCTGAGACCCCGTGGACTGTAGTCTACCAGGCTTTTCCGTCCATGGGATTCTCCAGGCAGGAATACTGGAGTGGGTTACCATTTCCTTCTCCAGGGGATCTTCCCGACCCAGGGATCGAACCCAGGTCTCCTGCATTGCAGGCAGACGCTTTAACCTCTGAGACACAGGGAAGCCCCAATTATTAGTATAGCTAAAAAAAAACCCTTGATTACCACACGGTAAACAAATATTTAATCTTTGTTTTTAACCACAATTATACAACTAAACTTACTCTTCAGAGCAGAATTTTTTTGTACAATTCTCTGAACTAAAGGAAAAAGAAACATTCTTTAAAAAAAAAAAAAAAAAGCCAGTTTTTCAGGGCACATGTCAAAACCACTCAACTTCAATTAAAATACCTATAGTTATAAGAGTAATCATTATGAAAAAAATGTTACAAATAAAATGTTATATGAAAATGAATACATATGTTAGAAACAATGAGCATTTGAACCAAGTCATATAAGTTTTTAAGACTAAAACTGTTCCCACAAATCATACCTATTCTCATTCTACTGCAAGGTTTTTAGCATTTTATAGGTACTCTACTGACCTAAAGGGCTTCCCCGATGACTCAGTGGTAAAGAATCCACCAGACAATGCAGGAGACATGAGTTTGATCCCTGGATTGGGAAGATCCCCTGGAGAAAGAAAGAAACCCACTCTAGTATGCTTGCCTGAAAAACTCCACGGGCAGAGGAGCCTGTCAAGCTACAGTCCATGGGGTCACAAGAGAGTCAAACACGACTTAGTGGCTAAACAACAAATGACCTAAAAGCTCGAAATATAAATTATAATAAATAAAACACAAATCAGGGGGAAAAAAATCTTTGTTTTTAACCTCATTTATATAACTAAACTTACTTTTTAGAGCAGAACTTTCTTTGGGCCTGCTGATACAAAATAACTGTTAATTGATACAATCTATAGTCACGATGGTGTGATCACTCATCTAGAGCCAGACATCCTAGAATGTGAAGTCAAGTGGGCCTTAGAAAGCATGACTACCAACAAAGCTAGTGGAAGTGATGGAATTCCAGTTGAGCTATTTCAAATCCTGAAAGATGATGCTGAACTCAATATACCAGGAAATTTGGAAAACTCAGCAGTGGCCACAGGACTGGAAAAGGTCAGTTTTCATTCCAATCCCAAAGAATGCCAAAGAATGCTCCAACTACCGTACAATTGCACTCATCTCACATGCTAGTAAAGTAATGCTCAAAATTCTCCAAGCCAGGCTTCAGCAATACGTGAACTGTGAACTCCCTGATGGTTCAAGCTGGTTTTAGAAAAGGCAGAGGAACCAGAGATCAAATTGCCAACATCCACTGGATCATCGAAAAAGCAAGAGAGTTCCAGAAAAACATCTATTTCTGCTTTCTTGACTATGCCAAAGCCTTTGACTGTGTGGATCACAATAAACTGTGGAAAATTCTGAAAGAGATGGGAATACCAGACCACCTAACCTGCCTCTTGAGAAATCTGTATGCAGGTCAGGAAGCAACAGTTAGATGGGAAATAGATGGGGAAACAGTGGAAACAGTGTCAGACTTTATTTTGGGGGGCTCCAAAATCACTGCAGACAGTGATTGCAGCCATGAAATTAAAAGACGCTTACTCCTTGGAAAAAAAGTTATGACCAACCTAGATAGCATATTCAAAAGCAGAGACATTACTTTGCCGACTAAGGTCCGTCTAGTCAAGGCTATGGTTTTCCAGTGGTCATGTATGGATGTGAGGGTTGGACTGTGAAGAAGGCTGAGCGCCGAAGAATTGATGCTTTTGAACTGTGGTGTTGGAGAAGACTCTTGACAGTCCCCTGGACCTCAAGGAGATCCAACCAGTCCCTTCTAAAGGAGATCAGCCCTGGGATTTCTTTGGAAGGAATGATGCTGAAGCTGAAACTCCAGTACTTTGGCCACCTCATGTGAAGAGTTGACCCATTAGAAAAGACCCTGATGCTGGGAGGGATTGGGGGCAGGAGAAGGGGACGACAGAGGATGAGATGGCTCGATGGCATCAATGACTCGATGGACGTGAGTCTGAGTGATCTCCGGGAGTTGGTGATGGACAGGGAGGCCTGGCGTGCTGCGATTCAAGGGGTCGCAAAGAGTCGGACACAACTGGGCGACTTAACTGATAATATATAAAATATTGAGAGTCATAGACTTTAGAGCTGAAGGGAACAGGAGAGCTTCCCCCTCCTGGTTTAGGCTGCCCTAATATTAATTAAAACCTCAAAACATTTATGTGTAAATATACAATCATTTTCTCTTTAAAAAACTGGTTAAAAAAAAAAAAAAACTAAGAGGGATGGCTCTAGTACTAGGTGTGAATAGTATGCAAAACTGAACCCATGAAAATAGTGACTGCAAAATGGAGATGAAAACAAAGCATCTGCTATTTCCAAAAGTTATACAGAGATATGGGGCTGGGAGAGGAAGAGCAAGAAGATCAAACAAAGAAGAACTTCATCCCCTTTCTGAGTTTCTGGGTACTCAATCAGTTATCACAGGGTTATCTAACTTTGGAAAGGTTTTCAATCTATTCACAGCCAGTAGGTAGGAGTCTGGAATTATTTCCCTTTGGACTGTTCTACAGTGAAGAAGCATATTGTGTTGAAACTCAAGACTGCCAGAACTGAAAGAATGTTCCTCATTTCCATTATGTGATGGAAATGGGTTTACCTCTTTCTTGTCTTCCCTTACATTAGTGGTAAAGGAAGCTTTCAGAGTGATACTTAAAAGAATAGTAAAAAAGCAGCAAGAGGTAACAGCAGCAAATGAAAACGTTCATTTCAAAATTAATTTTTTATTTACATAGACCACTACCCTATAGAAACAATTCTGGATCATATAATAGGATGATTCATAGGGTACGGTAGATTTTTCAAACACTATGGTGATTCAGTTAACAAATACTGTACTCTAGGAATGACAGTTTATTCGTGTTCATTAAAAAAATGCAAGCTATGTGAGAGCAGACACTTAATCCTTATCATTCACTACTATTGTGCCTGAAAATAACAGTTCGATTCATAAAAGGCATCCAATGACTGTTTGTTGACCAAATGAATAAATGTTTCCGACTAGGTCAGTGATGTTTTAAAAAAAAACAAAAAATAATCTCCAGTGATGATTAAAATTCAGTGCTCCCTCTATTCCACTCCAATATTGATCTCTACTACTCTCTCAATTTCAGTAACTTGTATCTCCATTTCTTTGGGGTGGTGTGAGGTCAAGGGGGACCACGACACTATGTATGAAGGGGAAAAAAGGCCACGTTCCAATTTCTAGCCTAACAGTCTTACTTAGTGTGATATATCAAAATCACCTGTGCAGCTTCTTCAAAGTAATGTCATAAATTTTTTGTGCCAAGCAGGAAAAGTCTTAATTAAGTTTCAGCAAGTCAGACGTACAGCCCAGGCATGTCTATCTTAACAAGTTCCCCACGTCATACAAACCATGCTTGCATCACACTACATACTTCAAAAACTTCTCTATCTTTAAATCCTGTAACTGTAAACAAAACAAAATACACACACCCTCTTTTTCACTGTGTGTACGTACTAAGTCATTTCAGTGTGTCCAACTCTATGCAACCCCATGGACTGCAGCCCGCCAGGCTCCTCTGTCCATGGGATTCTCCAGGTAAGAATACTGGAGTGGGTTGCCATTTCCTTCTCCAGAGGTTCCCGACCCAGGGATCGAACCTGTGTCTCTGTCATCTACCTGCACTGGCAGGTGGGTTCTTTACCACTAAGCCACCAGGGAAACCCTGGTGGTAGATTTTCACTGTAAACTCCTTGTATCTTTCATCTACTCAGTTTCTATAACTGAACAGGCTTTCAAGATCATCTCACATTACTCCAGCTTCTCAGTATCCTCCAATCCCACATCATTCACCTGAACTGTATCTCCATTCCCTCCATTTTCATGCAGATCAGACATTTCAACACAAATGCTATCATCATGACATTTAACTATTTTGGTGTCTAAAACTATTTTGTTCCTCTGAGGTATTTGGCAATCGTTTTACTACATTTTTAACTTTCTTCTCAAATTTGCCGTTACGGATTTTCAAAAACTTTATAAGGATTCTATCTCACTCAAAGCCCCTTAATTTCAGGTGGCTTTACTTCTTTGGTAAAAGTTATTAGGGCTTTCTGATTTTTTGCTCACTTCAAAAACCTTTATTTTTTTTCACCCTATTGTTCTGTGCTGACTGAGGAAGTAGTAGAAAAAGATACAAAAGAGAAAAAATAGTTTCCATCACAGAAGCTGTTGGATCTTCTAGATATATTATATTATTAGCAAATATCACCAGCCCTTCATAAAGGAATTTAATATAGTAGTGGCCAATAAAAAACAACAGCTTTTCTCTGCTCCAGTAATATGCACCTATAAATAGAGATGAGAAAACACATTACCTAAAAGACCAAAAATTTTTTAATATTTACAAAAGAAATGAACAAAAAAGGCACAGAATCAAATGACCAAACATTACATTCAATTGAAAAATACCACGTTATCCCTATGCAGTGTAAGTGGAAATGTAGAAAAGAGAAAAATCCTTGGAAAACAATCTGGCAATTCTTACTAAAAGTAAAAATATCAGACTGGAAAAATAAGAATTTGACTTTTTGTTTTCTGTTAAAATGTGGTCACACAGTTGTAATGTCACAGAGTTCAACTAAGATGATACTCTACAATACAGAGAGATAAAAACACAAATTCCTAAGGATGTTTATATGGGTTTTAATGGCAAAAAGGTTAGTATAGTGAATGCCCATTAAGGGGAAGAATCAAAACAAGATTGTGGTATATTCATGATACTCATGGATTGTAAAGTCATTAAAAACAATAAACTCATGGAGCTGAAGCTCCAATACTTTGGCCACTTGATATGAAGAGCTGACTTGTTAGAAAAGACCCTGATGCTAGGAAAGACTGAGGCAGGAGGAGAAGGGGACGAAAAAGGATGAGATGGCTGGATGGCATCACCAACTGGATGGACATGTGTCTGAGCAGGTTCTGGGAGTTGGTGATGGGGAAGCTGGGCATGCTGCAGTCCATGGGGTCGCAAAGAGTTGGACACAACTGAGCAACTGAACTGAACTGATGGGGGAGGAAGCAAAAAAAAAAAGAGCACATGACAAAATGCATATCTAATGCATTTAAGTAAAAGAATATGTTTAAGTATATAAAGAAGAAAATGTTTTTGTTATTGTTAAAATTTTATGGACTCTAAAGAACTTTGTTACTAATCCCCCCCAAATTCGACAGGTCTTCTCTTCATATGCCTTCATTATTTCATAGTACTTGTCATTTCCAGAACTTAAGATTAAAAAAAAAAAAACACAAAACTTTAAACTTCCAACATGTAACTTTCTGATTCTGTCCACTTCACTGATTTTTCTTCCTGCTCTACAGTATATAGTGGACTTCTTTTTAGCCTTTTGACCTTCACTCCACTCCTCCAACTAAGGATCTTGTCCACTCTGAATAATTACAAAACCACCATCTGTCCCGCTACATGCCAAACACACACACCCATCTTTCCCATTCCAAACATTCCAATTCTAGCTGCATATGAGCCGGCTCAGTCACTCAGTCGTGTCCAGCTGACTCTTTGGGACCCAATGGACTATACCCCTCCTTATTGCCAAATTCAGACTCAAATTGAAGAAAGTAGGGAAAACCACTAGACCATTCAGGTATGACCTAAATCAAATCCCTTATGATTATACAGTGGAAGTGAGGAATAGATTTAAGGGCCTAGATCTGATAGATAGAGTGCCTGAAGAACTATGGAATGAGGTTCGTGACATTGTACGGGAGACAGGGATCAAGACCATCCCCATGGAAAAGAAATGCAAAAAAGCAAAATGGCTGTCTGGGGAGGCCTTACAAATAGCTGTGAAAAGAAGAGAGGCGAAAAGCAAAGGAGAAAAGGAAAGATATAAGCACCTGAATGCAGAGTTCCAAAGAATAGCAAGAAGAGATAAGAAAGCCTTCTTCAGTGATCAATGCAAAGAAATAGAGGAAAACAACAGAATGGGAAAGACTAGAGATCTCTTCAAGAAAATTAGAGATACCAAGGGAACATTTCATGCAAGGATGGGCTCGATAAAGGACAGAAATGGT
>SJYT01016949.1:507995-538165 GCA_006410635.1 Cephalophus harveyi
TACTATATTAATACTATACTAATATTTATATGTAATATAAATATACAAAAGAAACAAGTTTATGTAAATACCATTAGAAAAAGACATTATTCAGTGTGAGAAAGGATGGAAATATTGAAATCAAAGAATTTAAGCTTGAAAAATTAAAATCCAAAATTTTATCAGATGTATCATAGACACACCAGATAGATACCCAGAATACAACAAATGTCCTCAGCACAAAACTGTGACTCTACATACTGCTTCTCACTAAAAGGAACTGGACTTTTTGGAGACACAGCTGAGTTGAGGACTGAGGAAGGACACGGAGAAGATGAGCTCAGGAACACCCTGACATGTAACAAAGCAGGGAAGCTATCAGAGCCCAGAGTCCCATCAAAAACGCTCAGAAGTCAACTTAAAAAGGCTCACTAGGCTAAGACAATCTGAGTATCCTAAAGGATAAAAACTACAATGCAGTAAAAAATCAAATTATTTAAATTCACAAGCTCAGAGAGACACTTTTTTAAAAGTTCTTTCTGGTCTACTTTTCCCAGCATTCTAGGAAACAACTTAGCACTTTAAATACTGGCAGATAAACTTATGTACAAAACAGGAATAGAGCTAGATAAAGAAAACTGATAAATAAAAGCAAGAATCAAGAATTTGGTATGCCGTTTCTGTGCAAACTGTGCCACAGAGTAACCAAATACCTAATGAGGGAAGTTTCTTTTTATAGAAATATTACAGATAATAAATAATGAGAGATGATCTAGGTAATGACCATCAGTGGTCACAAACAGAGACAAATCAATATTATATGCCTCTCCTTAAATTTCCTTAGTACCCCCTACAATATGTTCTGTCACCCTCAGTTCAGTCACTCAGTCATGTCCAACACTTTGCGACTCCATGGATTGCAGCACGCCAGGATTCCCTGTCCATCACCAGCTCCCAGAACTTCCTCCAACTCATGTCCCTGAAGTCAGTGATGCCATCCAGCCATCTCATCCCCTGTTGTACCCTTCTGCTCCTGCCCCCAATCCCTCCCAGCATCAGGGTCTTTTCTGATGAGTCAGCTCTTCGTGTCAGGTGGCCAAAATATTAAGAGCTTCAGCTTCAGCATCAGTCCTTCTAATGAATATTCAGGACTGATTTCCTTTAGGATTGACTGGTTTGATCTCCTTGCATTCTTGCTGTACTTGTTACTTTCTTTCCTGTGACAGTTTTTGGCTGTTGTGAGGGTTAGCGGGTTGGTTTCTTTGGTTTGGGGGTAGTATAAGGTGATAACTCTTGAGAGTCCCTTGGACTGCAAGGAGATCCAACCAGTCCATTCTGAAGGAGATCAGCCCTGGGATTTCTTGGGAAGGAATGATGCTAAAGCTGAAACTCCAGTACTTTGGCCACCTCATGCGAAGAGTTGACTCAATGGAAAAGACTCTGATGCTGGGAGAGATTGGGGGCAGGAGGAGAAGGGGACGACAGAGGATGAGATGGCTGGATGGCATCACGGACTCGATGGACGTGAGCCTGAGTGAACTCTAGGAGTTGGTGATGGACAGGGAGGCCTGGCGTGCTGCGATTTATGGGTCGCAAAGAGTTGGACACGACTGAGCGACTGAACTGAACTGAACTGAAGGTGATGACAGTAATTTCTTAATATCACCATATATCCTTTTAATTTGAACTTTTACAGATTGACAACAAAATCATATATTACATTTGGTTGCTGCTGCTAAGTCGCTTCAGTCGTGTCCGACTCTGTGCGACCCCAGAGACTGCAGCCTACTAGGCTGCCCCGTCCCTGGGATTCTCCAGGCAAGAACACTGGAGTGGGTTGCCATTTCCTTCTCCAATGCATGAAAGTGAAAAGTGAAAGTGAAGTCGCTCAGTCGTGTCCAACCCTCAGCGACCCCATTGACTGTAACCTTCCAGGCTCCTCTGTCCATGGGATTTTCCAAGCAAGAGTACTGGAGCAGGGTGCCATTGCCTTCTCCTACTTAGAGCTTATGCTTCACTACGTACAGCTTCTGTCACCCCACCGCCATCTCCAAATAATGCAGAAAAACCTGAATTAGATTAATCTTTTAAATCTAACTACTGATTTATTTATTTATTTTAATCAAGGGAAAGAAAGGCATAAGGATGCAATCAAGACAAACGTATTAGAAGGATAAAAAGAGGTAAAGCATAAGCCATACATAAAATGACTTAAAAATGACTTCAAGGATTTTTCAAAAAATTGGCAAATGTGCTTGAGATAACTGAATTTAAAATATAGTCTACAAGCTGTTTCCCAAACAAAACAACACATGGGCTATGTGAGAGGTACATTACAAAGTCACTTGAAGGTAGGCACTTAGAAGAGAGAACCAGGAGCATCACAACTGGCTCTCAGACATCCAACAGGTCTATGCACCTTATTTCTTGGGGGAGACATGCCACAAGTAGCTAAGACTCCAACAACCAAGAAAAACGCACAGGTTTCAAAAGTGAACTTCAAACAAAACAGTTAGTTACTCAAAATACTTGATGAGTTGCTTATGTGAGAGACTGTAGTGCTCCAGAAGAAACAGCAGATTTAATGATGGTTTATGAATCACCCAAGTACCATAAAGAACCCTTAAGTATTTCATATATGAATGAAGGACCATGTCATCCTTCATGCTAGGCAGAAACAGAACAAAAATCCTTTTTTCCCCCAACATTCCCCATTACCTACTGAGGGGAAGGAGAATGGGAAATTGGAGATAGGGAGAGGTATTTTCTCATCAGCAGTAAGAATATAGAAGATAGTTTAGGCAGAGGAAATCTAACACACTGACAAGTCCATCCTGAAAATGAATCATTTCCTAGAAATATTTTCACAGATAACTTTCGTTATCGCTCTCGCTCATTCTGGTTCTAGTTAATTTTTAGTACTTTTTATTTCAGACAAATGCATCTATAATTCCCCACCAAGTTCCATAAAACTTAATCAGTTTCTATAGCTCCCCAATTTAATATTTAAAATGAAAATTTGATTAAGTAAAAATAATTCAAAGTTTTGATAATGCACTATAGAAAACACTGTTATAAGACATTAATTCTTAAAAAAAATAAATAAAAATTCATAATTCATCTATTTCCTGACCCCTCAAATACAGAGCCATACCACTTATGTTAGGAATTATTTTTTGTAAGGTAAAAATCATTCTGATTTCTAGGTAATAGTGATGAGACCACTTAGCCTAGCTAGAATGAACATTAGAAATTTAGTCCAGTGCTATCACCTAATTTTTTAAGAGTGCTTCTGCCAAAAGTCACACAAGACGTATGCAGCAGAGGGCAAATCCTAATTCCCACAGTCTAGTGGTCTTTTGCTGTATCACACAGTGGACACATTTTCATTCCACGGAGAAGAGATTCTAAACAATCTTGTTAAATAAAGAATGGTTCTCTAATAATTATCCACTTACTAAAGACAGGTAGAATTTTAGCCATTTAACTGCCCATTAACTATAAATATTACGAGAAATGTGATATGACTATTTCAGTAAGATGATGGGCAAAAACACAAGAGCTATTACTGCCACTGTAACTTGAGTTTAGTACTCTTCATTCTGATAACCACAGCAAAGACAATGGAAATCTTCAAATCAAGTGTTCTGTCTTAAAAAATAAATAAGTAGTCAAACATTATTTTCTAAGTACCTTGAATTACATATTTTTAAAAACAGTTCTTCAGTTTGGGAACATATGAATTTTGTCAAATTATGGAAAACTTACAAATTTTTAACAGGTTCTTAAAAATAAGAGAATAATAAAAAGAGCAATTAAGACAATCTCTGACAAAAGAAAAAGGAGAAATTCTTACCATTGGCAGTGCATTGATGTGGGGATGTATAACTGAGTATCTGGTACCGCCAATCACAAGTTGCTGTTGCTGATGCTGAGGAAAAAGGAAAGTAAAATATTCAGTGCATCCTAAAACACATTCTGCTGAAAAGATTTCTCATTCCAAATTTTACAGGAAGGAAATACTATCTCTATGTCTTTAAGGCCCCCACCAGAGAGTATCTGTCTCTAAGCAACTGCTGTCATAAACAGCAGCAACTTTTGAGCATGTAGTACACAGCAGGCACTGAATCATGACGACATTTCTAAAAAGTTGACACAATGAACAAAATGAGGCTCAAGAGATGAATTTGCATAAAGGAGGCACTCACCACCATTCAACTCAACTCACGCAAATATTACCACTACTGGGCCCAGAATGGCAGGTTCATAATCTACCATCGTGAGCCATGAAAAACAGTATAAACTTATATGTTACATATTCTGTTTAATGACTGAGAGAAAACATGACTGGTTTTGAAGCAATTTCAATCAAAATGTACTAAACTGGAACTCTCTTCAGACTCTCTATTCTACAGAGTTTACCCAATCTTCTCAATTGCTGGGGCACAGCACATTACTTTCCAAGACCATTTTCTGCACACACACAGTGGTCTTTCACACACCCTTTCAGAGCGGCAGCTTTCAGGTGGGACACTGGCCAGTGCGGCTCCCACCACGGGCAAGCAGAGCGCATCTTTCTGTAAGAGTACAAGCTGATGCCACATGAAGCCATGCAAGAGACTTTCTTCATACACCAAAAAGTGTGAAGTCAGTAACACTAAAAAGATAACCTGGCAAATACACCAAATATGTGCAGAAAAAATGCAGTCCCTTGAAATGTGCTCCTCTCTGATTTTATCTTCAATTGAGTGAAACCCTCACTCTGCTGATTACCAAGGCCACACTAAATAACTTCAGTGCTATTATACAACTTTCACATAGCTGACCTGTAAGATCTAGGAATTAAAATAATATTAAACACACCACACATTTACAAGTGAAATTATAGACGGTTATATCAACATATGATATTTCACCGGCTTCTTGTGCTTCAAGACAGGTAAGTGAGCCCCAAGGCTTTCTGGCACAAAACACTGAGCTACTCAGTAGATCTTTACTAACACCTATTGGGAAAATGTTCTATAGACATTGTGATTGAATCCAAACAAAAACTAGATTACTGCTAGGTTCTGTCTACCTCAGTGTCATTTATTATGGACATCAATTATTTTACTATACAAGTTTTCATGAATTTTTGAGCTCTAAGCTATGTAGACTGGCATACATTTATTCTGCTGCTGCTGCTGCTCAGTCGCTTCAGTCATGTCCGACTCTGTGCAACCCCATAGACAACAGCCTACCAGGCTCTTTATAAATAACTAATACATGCTACTGAACTTCATACAACATTCTAGATCCTTAACAGTAAGGTTCATCAGTACTAACAGTGAAATCAGTACTATATGTCAAATGTGTTTCTTGAGAATCTCTAGTTTTTTCATCTACCTTCTAAAATGATTAGATCAGGGAAGGTGGAAAGCTTATTCTAACTGTTTAAGTACCTGCCCTACCATTTTCTTGTTTCCTATTCTTGTTCATGTTTCTGATATTCTGTTTCTTTGTAGGAATCTTCACATTATTAGTCTATTTTATGGAGTTTGAAAGAAAGTGAAAGTGAAGTCGCTCAGTCATGTCCGACTCTTTGTGACCCCATGGACTGTAGCCCACCAGACTCCTCCGTCCCTGGGATTTTTCAGGCAAGATACTGGAGTGGGTTGCCATTTCCTTCCCCAGGAGATCTTCCCGACCCAGGGATTGAACCTGGTTCTCCTGCATTGTAGGCAGACGCTTTACCGTCTGAGCCACCAGGGAAGTCATGGAGTTTGATTAAAATTGAATAATATAATCCACAAACCTATATAATCAAACACAAGTAAACTTACAGTAATAAGCCCAAATACATGGCAATTTTCAGAAATGGAATGAGTGAATGAGCGTGCCACTGCTGCTCTGCAGAACTCCCAACCCTTTGAATACCATTATGGACCATATGTTATACATGACTCTCTGACACCACAGCCAAGTGAACCGCAGTATCAAATATTAAAAACATTTAATTTTTAAAATCTAAAATGAGCATATATGGACTAACTGAGCACTGTACTTCAATGGAGAGCTTTCACTACGAGGATGTGTACACACCCAACACACACAAACTTACAAACATGTACCTTTGGGAAATACTAAATCAGATTATTCCTGTTGCTAGTCTTTACTTCCCCCTCCCTGGTTCTCTCCTCTTTTTTTGTGGTGAGTCCTCTCATCACTCTCACAGAGGTCTCTAATCTCAGTTTTCTCTAAATATATTTTCTCTTCCCTTCTTTTCATTCATTCATTTACCTTTTATCAGGTGACAGCTCCTCATGGGAAAAGCCCACAAAAGTGATTTAATATTGAAGGGGTTAAATATCTCACTCTAGGAGTTGAAAGGTAAATAAATCTATGGAAAATGGTGTACTAAAACAGGTATCTTAGTTCCTCAACCAGGGGTTCAACCTATGCCCCTTGCAGTGGAAGCCACAGAGTCCTAACCACTGGACCACCAGGGAATTCCAGAAACTTTAAAAAATTATACATAAGGCTATATTTTGGTTTCTGCATTAATATTTTCCCGGTTGATTCATTTTGAAAGCATCAATTCTCCAGTGTTCAGTCTTCTTTATGGTCCAACTCTCACACCTGTACATGACTATATTGTTTGGCTATGTGGACCTTTGTCGGCAAAGTGATGTCTCTGATTTTTAATAAATTGTCTAGGTTTGTCATAGCTTTCCTTCTGAGCAGCAAGCATCTTTTCATTGATGCTTTCAAACTGTGGTGCTGACCAAGATTCTTTGGAGTCCCTTGGAGATAAACCCAGTCAATCCTGAGGGAAATCAACACTGAATATTCATTGGAAGGACTGATGCTGAAGCTGAAGCTCCAATACTTTGGCCATCTGATGTGAAGAGCCAACTCACTGGAAAAGAAGCTGATGCTGGGGAAGATTGAAGGCAGGAGGAGAAGAGGGTAATAGAGGATGAGATGGTTGGATGGTAGTATCATCGACTCAAGAGACATGAGTTTGAGCAAACTCCAGGAGACAGTGACAGATGGGGAAGCCTCGCGTGCTGCAGTCCACGGGTTGAAAACAGTTGGACATGACTGAGGAACTGAACAACAACAACAAAGGTGATTTAAGATAATCCAATAGGATAAATATATATGAAAACCACCTGTACTAAAGCAATTCAACTGGCCAAAAAAACAAAGCCATTATGTATCCTGAACACCTGCCTGTATAATCGCATGTGCTCAGCCTCCTCTGCTCTCACTGCAGCAGACCAGCCTCCCTGCTCTCAGCTCTTGGGCTGCCTCGAAACTGCCCAGCACTTAGTCAGCAATGTCCTTCTACTGTGGTTTTGCCCACAAACCTAGCCCATCTCTTCTTTCAAGTTTCAGCCCAAATCAGCTTCCTCCCTTGACTACTCACTCACTACTTGAGAGAAATGCGTGTCTCCCTTACCACAACTCTGAATTGCCTCATGCTCTCCCCATGCCTCCCCTATCAGGCTTCCCCAGGCCAGGGACTGATCTGCTCAGCTTGCTATCCCACCACAGAACTAAGAACAATGCCTTGAGCATTCAGGTTGTGGGATACACATGATGATAAAGTTACATGGTATCTATACGTGCAGGAATAGGTACATACATATTTGAAAATAAAACACAGTAGAACTGAATTACAACACCAATCACAATGGCAAGGAAGAATTCAACAGTGAGTTTTGCTTTGTTTTTAATACTTAGGAGAGCCTGGCTATACCAGTAATTTTAGTATCACTTCCAAGAAAGCCAATAAAGGTTGATCTTTTGCCATTAAAATAAAAAAACTATGATAAGCCACATCATAAAATCTGTAAAACTATCAACTACTTAGTGTACTACATAAACTAAACTCATGTGCTTCACTTCTTGTCAAGTGTGCTTCACTTCACTTCTTTAATTTCATCTATAAACAAAAGCTGTGCTTTTAGAATCTAAATTTCAGAACATTTTACCTAAAATAAATGAAGTATTAATCTTAGAATAAGCTTTCAGTATAGAAACAGACACTACTAATTCAGCAGACATCACTATACATAATCAGGATTTTTTTAAGATGAAAAATCCTATAAAAAACAGCATTAACAGTATATTTTGACTGATCTTCAAACATACTACCCTGCAATCTCTCCAGAGGCAAATTTCTTTGATTGATAAATCTCTTTTAAAAGCTAATCGATTATGAACCTTCTCCCTAAAAAAAGTTAAAAAAAATTTTTTTTTGCTTATAATTCATAGCAGTGACATAATCTAGTCTAGAAACCAGTAACTAGTAACAAAGGCAAGAATGAGTGGCTGGTATCTTTAAGAAATAAAAGTTACAAATGAATTTTTTAAATTTGGAGAACTGCAGGGAAATTATCTCAAGAATTAAGAGAAAAATATATCAATCCTACCATAATCAATCTTCTTAGAAAGATTTTTGTTAAATGAACTTCTGGACAACAGGAAAGTCACAGATTAAGTTCAAATTAAACTGCTTAGCACAAGACTGAAAGCACAATAAATAATGGTGATTACCTCCAACTAGAAATTTAAGAAAGGAATGTATTTGTAAATCAAAGAGTTTCAACTTAATCTTCTCAATTACACTGATCCACTTCACACAAAATGACTTTGTTAGCTGCCTTCTTCAACATGGCAATCTCAACTAACACACTATACATTCATCAAAGCTCTAAAGCATTATGTCCCTCAGTCTCCTCACCCTATTCTCATTTCTCAGGGAATCACACACAGATATAAGCTGGGCAGCCAAAAGAGGAAGTTAGTGAAAAGGGGGAAGGAGCTGTGATAGAGGATTATCTTAACAAAACTGACCCTGAGATCAGGCCCAAAAGCAGAGCAGTTAGGCCAAACACAACATACCCATCACTGCCTCTGATTTCCACTTCATTTTGTTATTTAAGCGATTTAAGGGAAATGAATTTTATTATGATCCCAAATTTTCTAAAAATAAGAAGTATGCAGGACCACAAACGCAAAGAAAAATATAAACATGCACGGTGTCTAGCCATTCAACTTCAGGTAGGTTAGTTTCACTGGCAGTATCACATGTGGTTCCATTTTATATTAAATTTATATTTTTTAAAAAAACCCCACTATTGGGTGGAAAACAAAAAAACTCAAGGGCTCCAAAATTTGCCTGTCAGGAAGTAAGCTATCCATTTAAAGACAATAAATTAACAACAGATTCATACTAAGCCACAGAGATTTTTTAAATTAATGTTGGGTTTGGGCAGTTCCAAGTGTTATTAAAATTAAAGGTTATTTTTAGGCACTAACATCCACTCATCAAAAGCTTTCAGTCCACTAACTTTCAATGTAGACAATCTGAATATGAGAAAAGGCTCAGAACCAAATTTAAGTTCTGACGCTAGAGAGATGACACAAAAATGTATTATTGCCCATTACTTTTTTAAAAACTGAGTACATCAACATTATGTAACTGTAACTAATTTCTTTTCCTTTAAAAAAAAAAAGGTCACTAAATTAATGGTACAACTGTAACTTAAGATGCCTTAGAAATATGACAGATTTGACATTGTATTCTTTAAAAAAGCTGATAGCAGCTAAATCACTTTTTAAAAAATAGTTTAAGGGGAAGAAACAAGTAAAAGGTAAATGGAGACAATAAAATAGCATAAGGATCTAAGAAATAATAAGACTGAAAAAAAATTAAACTTTCCCTATTTGCCTAAGACCACACAAGTAGGTATGTGACACAGAACGAGTTAGAAGTAAAAAACTGACATAATTCCTAGATCTTATTAGATTTCTTACTCTTCCCACGGGGTGAATATTTGATTCAAGATGCCGAAGAATCTGAATAGGTAATTAAGCTAGACAACACAAAAATCATTCTGCTGAACAATTCATTCCCAGCAGAAATGAAACAGCTTTGCCAGGGATGTTGGGTCTTGGATTAACTCTGTCCACAGAAATACCTCTCCAGATTCTAACTTGTGACACAGAGGGTCTTTCACTTGGATTTAATTGGTCTAGGATAGAATCTGCACATCTGATGAATTTAAAAGGTCCTACAGGTGATTCCAATGGGTGCTGAGGACCACTGGACTAGGTGGCAGGAAAGGGCAGGGTGGGGAACTTTACTAGCCAAATTATTCATCTATGCAGGGAGGGGGAGGGGGCAGGCACAGAGGGATCACATCTTTCAACAATATTAGCACTGCAAAATGAGTCCTTCTCTCATTCTAAGAACAAGAGTGGGAAACATACCATATTGAGTAAAAGTTTGATTAATTTGATTTTAAGATTAACAAAATAAACAAAAGGTGAATGATAAACTCAATTCTTCTCCCCAAAAAATGAATTAGAAAAGCAAGGAGAATAATAATGAGGACATCTCAGAGAAAAAAAGACACAGACCACAAAACAGGAGTTACTGTTTTAAAGAGGTACATTCATACCTTTTAAACAAAATCTGGATTATCACTCGACATGGAAATTACTACAGTGGAATATGATAAGGTGTTTTAAGTGTGTTCTGCCAAATTCCTTCCAATTCAGCCTTCAAATATGCTATCAGGACCACCAATAATCTCTGTGGCATCTTTGCACAAATTAGATGCCAGCAGGACAAATTAGATAAAAAGAGAAGCCATATTACAGTACCAAGGGTTAAGAGCCTAAACTACGGAACCACACAGCTCTGAAACTACAGCCAGACGACCCAAGACAAGGTACTTAACCTCAGTGCCTCAGTTTCCTCATCACCTGTAATATAAACTGTAATGAGAGTTGAGTACCTTAATATTTACAAACTGCTAAAGAGTGCCTGGCACAGAATTCAAACCACTTAAAAGAATACATGTAAGTAAAAAGGAGGCCTTTCCTCTGAGAAGACAGTCCCAATACCAGGGAAATGGCTTGGCTGAGTGTGGCCTGAACGTCAGCCCCCGCTTGTCCCCTTGGCTGTGAACTTCTGTGCAGGACACCAACTGTCCATTCATACTCTGCTGTGCTGTGTGCTATGGCCTGTAGAGTCCAGCTTTGTCTTCTGTGAGCTGATACAAGAGCTTTATATATATGCACACAAAAAAGAGAGTAATCGTGGATAAAAGTTCACCTGAACATGACATTTATCTTGACCAACGTGACCACACACAGTGATAATGGATACACAGTGAAGCAGAGCCTCTCAATCACACTCCAAAACTAAGTCTTTAACTTTCAGTTTGTAATAGAAAGGAAAATGCTTAACTTTTTTAAAAATTAAGAACATGGCAGGAGATAATTACTAAAATGAAATCTGTCATTCTGAAGTACTCTAGACACAAAAAGAAAAAATATATTTACATTTAATTAGATGTTAGGTTCAGAAATTTAAAATATTACATTTCTGTCACAAAGATTCAGAAGAGTCACTCTTGTGTCTTAAGAGTATTTATTTCCTCACATACGGAAAAGCTTAAGAACTCATTGCTTGACTTTGTATTTTTTAAATTGGTATAATCTAGACAGGACCAACAAATGTTTTGTCTTCACTAAGCTAAAACAAATTGCTCATTCAACTACCATGTTTCTATCAGAATGGCAGTCACAAATACACCTCTTTAAGAATTCAAGGTTGCCCTGTCTTTTTAACATAATTCATTCTGAGTATATTATAAATTGGTGGTGGTTTAGTCAGTCGCTAAATTGTCACCCTGCTTATTTAACTTACATGCAGAGTACATCATGAGAAACGCTGGGCTGGGAGAAACACAAGCTGGAATCAAGATTGCCGGGAGAAATAGCAATAACCTCAGATATGCAGATGACACCACCCTTATGGCAGAAAGTGAAGAGGAACTCAAAAGCCTCTTGATGAAAGTGAAAGAGGAGAGTGAAAAAGTTGGCTTAAAGCTCAACATTCAGAAAACGAAGATCATGGCATCCAGTCCCATCACTTCATGGGAAATAGATGGGGAAACAGTGGAAACACTGTCAGACTTTATTTTTTGGGGCTCCAAAATCACTGCTGATGGTGACTGCAGCCATGAAATTAGAAGACGCTTACTCCTTGGAAGAAAAGTTATGACCAACCTACATAGCATATTCAAAACCAGAGACATTACTTTGCCGACTAAGGTCCGTCTAGTCAAGGCTATGGTTTTTCCAATAGTCATGAATGGATGTGAGAGTTGGACTGTGAAGAAGGCTGAGTGCTGAAAAATTGATGCTTTTGAACTGTAGTGTTGGAGAAGACTCTTGAGAGCCCCTTGGACTGCAAGGAGATTCAACCAGTCCATTCTGAAGGAGATCAGGCCTGGGATTTCTTTGAAAGGAATGATGCTAAAGCTGAAACTTCAGTACTTTGGCCAGCTCATGCAAAGAGTTGACCCATTGGAAAATACTTCGATGCTGAGAGGGATTGGGGGCAGGAGGAGAAGGGGATTACAGAGGATGAGATGGTTGGATGGCATCTCTGACTCAATGGACATGAATCTGAGTGAACTCCGGGATTTGGTGATGGACAAGGAGGCCTGGCGAGCTGCAGTTCATGGGGTTGCAAAGTGTCGGACACGACTGAGCAACTGAACTGAACTGAATGGTCTAGTGATTTTCCCCACTTTCTTCAGTTTCTATTTGAGTTTGGCAATAAGGAGTTCATGATCTGAGGCACAGTCTGCTCCCAGTCTTGTTTATGCTGACTATACAGAGCTTCTCCATCTTTAGCTGCAAAGAATATAATCAATCTGATATTAGTGCTGGCCATCTGGTGATGTCCATGTGTAGAGTCTTCTCTTGTATTATTGGAAGAGGGTGTTTGCTATGACCAGTGCATTTTCTTGGCAAAACTCTATTAGCCTTTGCCCAGCTTCATTCTAACAGAGCTTCTCCATCTTTAGCTGCAAAGAATATAATCAATCTGATATTAGTGCTGGCCATCTGGTGATGTCCATGTGTAGAGTCTTCTCTTGTATTATTGGAAGAGGGTGTTTGCTATGACCAGTGCATTTTCTTGGCAAAGCTCTATTAGCCTTTGCCCAGCTTCATTCTCTAGTCCAATGCTAAATTTGCCTGTTACTCCAGGTGTTTCTTTACTTCCTACTTTTAATTCCCAGTCCCCTATAATTAAAAGAATATCTTCTTTGGGTGTTAGTTCTAAAAGGTCTTGTAGGTCTTCATAGAACCGTTCAACTTCAGCTTCTCCAGGGTTGCTGGTCAGGGCATAGACTTGGATTATCATGATATAGAATGGTTTGCCTTGGATATGAACAGAGATCATTCTGTCATTTTTGAGATTGCATCCAAGTCTGCATTTCAGATTTTTTGTTGACTATGCTGGCTATTCCATTTCTTCTAAGAGATTCTTGCCCACAGTAGTAGATTTAATGGTCATCTGAGTTAAATTCACCCATTCCAGTCCATTTTAGTTCACTGGTTTCTAGAATGTCAACATTCACTCTTGCTATCTCCTGTTTGACCACTTCCAATTTGCCTTGATTCATGTACCTAACATTCCAGGTTCCTATGCAATGTTGTTCTTTACAGCATAGGATCTTGCTTCTATCACCATATAATGTACATAGGTAAATGTATACTCATTTATCAGTGAAAGTACTTCCCCTGATTTCACATGCACTGTGAATTAACCTGAAATGTGGGAACAGGTTCCTATGAATTTCAGTTAAAAGTAATGTGTAGAAGGAAATGTTTAACAACCAATTCCCCAGAGGGAACAAATTCTGATATCTAGCATTTGCCACTGTCTGAGGGGTAAAAACCACACTATTGTTGATTTCAAACTTCCAATGACATGTCACTGCATACAGAATAGGGAAGTGATGTGCACAGACCTGTTCCAAAATTGCATGTGTTTTAGGCCAGTGATAATCTCTTGGACAGAAAGTCAGTTTATACTTACGAAAAGCATAAAAGGAAGAAGTCTCATATCTTGCAGATAGATAATATGAATTCCCAGGACCAAAGAGACAAATAAACAAAACATAAACATAATAAGAGCTAATGAAATTTGCAAAAATATACATATATCTATAAAGACATCTAACCTTAACTTTAATACATGGATGTTATCATGTAATAAAGTTAAAATTAAATGTCTCAGTATATTTATTCTAGTATATATGTATATATATTATATACATTTATTTTAAACTACTTATAGTTGAGTATAAATCAAGCTAATGTTTTTCTCCCAGTTTCATAGCTTGCCACATAAGTAAGAAATAAATCACTTGATAAAATATAATTGACATTGATTATAGTAAATAGATATATATGGTCTGTGGGTGTGAGCATGCTGATTAGCTCTATTCATGTCTGACTCTTTGCAACCCTATGGACTGTATCCCTTTGTCGATGGGATTCTCCAGTCATGAATACTGCAATGAGGTGTCATGTCCTCCTCCAGGGGATCTTCTCAATGCAGAGACTGGAACTACGTCTTCAATGGCCATCAGATTCTTTACCACTAGTGCATCTGGGAAGCCCTATATAGTCTCTGAGTTTCCAACTATATTTAGCTTTAAAAAACAGACAGAACTACTACTGTGATGAAAAAAAGAAAAGCATTATTTTTCTAATGCACATATACTTGAATAAAACTTATGTGAAGCTTTGGTCTCACTTTAGTCTTAATTATGATGTTGTGTTATGATGCCACCAAGAGTTCTCAAAGCATTCAGACTATATTAATTAATGTTAAACTATCTAACACTCATGCCAAAGAGCATTTTCAATGTCCTGAAAATTAAAATTAACAGTTTGTAATGAACAGTTTTTCTAAGCTTTTTACAATGTTTTATACATTTTGTATTATTAATTCTCTCAAAATGTTTTGAGGTTGGAAGAAAATTCTACCATCCCTGCATATTAGAATAATAAGCTCAAAGAAGACTTGTGACTAATGGTTGACTGATATTGAGATACTCAAAATAGAATACTCAGTACTTTTGTAAGAATTTAGGGGTTTTAGTTTGTGCCAGGAGCAGATGAAACCAATTAAGGGCAAGAAAAAAAATGAGAGTCCATCCTCTAAAGTGATTGCATGCCATCAGTGTGTTGGATGGGTGCTGAGTGAGCACTCATTACTGTAGGAGATGGTAGCTTTTAGGAATCTTAGATAATTTGCTTACAAAATGCTGAAAGTTTTTACATGATGTTAAATATTCAATTTATATTTTTATTTTAGCAGTTATGAATGTTCATTGTGGAAAATTAGAACACATTTTTTTCCTCCTTTTACATTCTCTACAGATAAAAGTACATTCATCTGCTAACTGCAGGATATATATCTACCTACTTATCTATCTACTTTTACCTATTATCTATTTATCTCTATCACCTGATAGAAAACAACCCTGGAATAGTTTTCCCTTATTACCTCAAACAGATAAGAAGACAAGCAAGGAGACAAAGAACAAACAAACAAAATCTCATTTTTAAATAATAATCACTCAGTCCACCCTTTGCAATCATCCCACCATATCTTTCAAACAGCAGATAAAAACTTTTCTATGGACAGAAAGAAGCATCTACCCAACAGCATTTTAACTCAAAATGTATACCATGTATGTAGCAGGTATATAATGACAATATGCATTTGAGGGTTCTTTCACTAAATATTGCATTTATATTTTTGAGCCTGAATTATAGAAGTTTTAACTAGAAGATATATGCAAACACTTATTCCAAATTATATGTTCTTTTTCAAAAATGAGATGTTAAGTGCATCCTGAACTATACTGTTAAACATTTGCTCCTATTTCTTAAAAAACAAGGTATTTAAATTAAAATGTACTTTTGAAATGTCATTACTGAAGAATGTTGTTCCTCTTCTATTAACCTTTTCAAAATAAGTCTAAGATTTTGTTCCATACAAATTTGACTTCTCTTTGATTTAATGAGGAGAATGATAGACATTTAAACGTAAAATTGGGTAGCAGTGCTTGTGAATTAACAGTTTTTGGTGACAAATTTACTGTGATAAACACAGTAAATCCTCTGAGGCTCTCATGCTTCACTAGGTAAATGATCTCCTTTTGATGCTTCCCCAAATACATATACTTACATGAATGATTGCAATGGCTACAAAGAGGAAATTATATAAAGAAAGTCAATAATATACATTTTTAAAGTCTTAATCTGGCAGAATATGTTATGTCAGTTTCTTCATGACAACTCTCAATGATGCTTTCAAATAGAAAAATGTCTAAATTTGAAAAGATAAACTGAAGAGACCATTAGTTGTTTAGTTATGCCAGATGTATTAATAATAATGTTCATTATCTAAGATAAAAACTATTGTTTTATTAACATTTCATTGCTATTTTAGATGATCACAGCTGTTATCTATTTTACTTTGCTTTTTAAGTACTATTTGATGAGAACTAATAAAGATGAAACAATATAAAAACAATGTTTAATCAAGTCATATATTAAAGCCACAAAGAGACCTCCAAAATTAATATATTTGTTGAATGAATGTATTTATAAACTTATAGTTGGAAACATGTATATTTTGTGACTACTTTTAGACTTCTTAAAAATAACACCCTGGACCAGAATGCTTCTGTATATATTATGGGAAGCACATCATAAATATAGGCCTTGTGTTTGGAAGGAAAATAAGGTAGACTACACTGATGTTGAAGCCGAAACTCCAATACTTTGTTCACCTGATGCAAAGAGCTGACTCATTTGAAAAGACCCTGATTATGGGAAAGATTTAGGGCAGGAGGAGAAGGGGACGACAGAGGATGAGATGGTTGGATGGCATCACCAACTCGATAGACATGGGTTTGGGTGGACTCCAAGAGTTGGTGAGGAAGGCCTGGCATGCTACGGTTCATGGAGTCGCAAAAGTCAGACTTTACTGAGCGACTGAACGGAACTGAACACTTCACTTAGCTTTTCTTATTATGAGCATATTTGCATATATATATTGGGCAACTGAATCTAAATCTTAGAATTCTTGTAACTATATATATTACAAATTTTATAATAGTTGTATTATGTTAGCCAAGGATATGTTAAAAACGAAACGTGTGTATATGCTTAGTCGTGTCAGAATCCTTGCGACCTGCTAGGCACCTCTGTTCATGTGCTTCTCCAGGCAAGAATACTAGAGAGAGTTGTCATTTCCCTCTTCAGGGTATCTTCCCAACCCAGGGATCGAACCTGGGTCTCCTACATTGCAGGAGGATTCTTTACCGTCTGAACCACGAGAAATGAAACATACAGATCACTAAAAAATATATCTTCAAAGTAAAGATATTAACCTTTACTACTTATTGTTTACAGGAGGTGCTAGTGGTAAAGAACCCACCTGTCAAAGCAGGAGACCTAAGAGATGAAGGTTCCATTCCTGAGTTGGAAAGATCCACTGGAGGAGGGTATGGCAACCTACTCCAGTATTCTTGTCAGGACGATCCCATGAACAGAGGAGCCTGGTGTAGGGTTGCAAAGAGTCAGATATGACTTAAATGACTTAGCATGCATGCATTGTTACTACTAATAATGAAGACTAAAAGTAACCCATATGGTACAATCTCAATAAATTTGTGACATGATACCATTATCTCCATGGTTGAGGTAAATGATGCACATCAAGTCACCAGGAAGGAGGTCATCATTTCAGCCATAATCTTCACTTCCAAATGCTTAAATATGTTCAATCTGACAAACAACCAAGAACTTTTCAATTGGATAATTTATAATAATATTTAAATTAAATTATCTCATCCAAGTAATGGGATGAGTTTTATCTCTGATGAAGTTATTTTGTCACAATATTGTCCGTGGATTTTTTTTTTTCCTTTCTCATCTTTCCAAGATCAACTTCGTAAAATAACAATTGACAGAATAACTCAAGACTCAGTGCTGAAATATTTTTAGAGTATGATGTTCATGTCTAGGGCGTATACCTGTTTTTCTATATTCTATAGTCATAAGTTCTTTCCTAAATGACTTAATACTACTTATACATTCTCAAGAATAAAAATATGTTTCTTTATTCATTACCATTTTCACTTAATCCTTGGCCTGAATCAACAAGTTTAATAGAAAAGTGATAACCATTTCCAGGTAGTTTCCCTATTATAAGGTTGTCCTGCAAAGCAGTTGAGAAAATTTGCAAAACTTGAGTATAGTTTAAAGCTGAAGAGATGAACAAGCCACACAATAGATCTCAAAGTTCAGTGTAAAAAAAATATATATATATATATATGAGTGAGTGAGTGAAGTCGCTCAGTCGTGTCCGACTCTTTGCGACCCCGTGAACTGTAGCCTACCAGGCTTCTCTGTCCACGGGATTCTCTAGGCAAGAATACTGGAGTGGGTTACCATTTCCTTCTCCAGGGGATCTTCCTGACTATATACTTACCTAAATATAATTATTCCCAAAATAAGCATTTGTCATCTATAAAGGCCTGCCATATACTAATTTCTGTTAAAGTAATATTTTTCAACGAACCCTTGAAAGCAAATTTTGTGTCAGGAATATTCTTTTTGAATGTATTTTTTTCATTCACAAATAAATATTGAAGCAATAACCATCCTTTGTTTTGGAATGCTACTTGATTTTGGTAGCCATGTTACTGTAAAATATAGTTCTGAAACTGGGAAATCCTTTCTGGTAAGTGTTTTTCCACATAATCTGCCATTTGTAATTATTTTCACACTTGGCAATTTTGCATTCTGCCTTGCTGAAGTCTCCATTCAGAATTTTCTTGGCTTTTATCCAAGAAGGAAAAAGATATATAATTTTTGTTTTACTTTAACTGCTTCCCCTCATATACATGCATGTTTGCAATAGTCAATGGGTCTGAATTTCACTTCCTAGGCCAATGAGCTGAGCCTTTATCCATCATATCCATTAGAATTTGGGGAATGCTGATCAACACAGCAGACATACTCATCTGATGTTTTTCCAGCCTGCTATTACTCAGCTTTTAACTGACATCAATGTCATGTAGCAAAATTGCTTCCAACCTCGTTTAATCAGCTGCAAATTGGAATAGGACTAAATGATGGGCTTTAGTAAGTTAGTGAAGCATAAGTTTAGAGATGTATAAATTAACCTGGACATAAGCCAACTTTCAGAAATGTGATTCCTTTTTGTCTTCCTAAATACATATATATATATAAGTATATATATATTGTTTCCTAGGATGAGGACAATGGGTTAAAAAAGGAAATTCATGAATCATGTGCAAGATACTTTTGTTTGACCATGTGACTTGGACCTATATGGGCTCTCAGCCATTGTGCTGACCTGTGGAGGGCCAGGCACTTGAAAGAGCTCTGTGCTACCCTTTTCTTATTTTCAGAGCCATACAGTGACAGAGAACATCCTCTGCTGCTTCATTTCCATTGATGTGAAACTGTCCCTCTTTTTTTTGTCTTTTTTTTTTTTCCTTTTCTGAATGCCAACTCATGTAGACTCTATTATTATTGCTAAAAGTCATTTTCTAATGTTAATAGTTCCAATATTTCTTCATTCTCAAAACCTCACAAACACAGTGATTTTGGAACGTGTATCAATTTAGAGGAATTAAAGAATGCCACTGAAAAGTCAATTTACAATACCATTGGCATTTTTTCTTTGATTAAAGTCTAATCTTTACCTTGCATATCAATTTGGGTAGGCTAAAAATTATTTTTGACTGCAAAATAATCATACATTATTGAAATGATTTTGTCAATAAAAGTGAAGGAAAATGTTCTTTGTCACAGTTTTTATATATTACCCCTTTAAAATCTAGTATATATATATATATATAACTAAACCAAAACAAACCCATGAATTTAATTCAAGAGCTCTCTCTAGTGCTGAATGCTCCATCTAGTGGCATAATTGAGCCCTGTCAAAATGTATTACACTTGAAATATAGTAAGTCTTTTTATCTCCTGTACTCAATAACATTTAATGTTGAGATAAAAGTGCTCAGAAGCAGAGTGCATCTTCAAAATACATCTAACTTCACTTAATATTTTACTTAAAATATTCTAACATTTGAACTATATATGTATTTAATGTTTTTAATAAGAGCAACATATATTTCTACTGCTGCTGCTGCTGCTGAGTCACTTCAGTCGTGTCCGACTCTGTGCGACCCCATAGAAGGCAGCCTCCAGGCTCCCCCGTCCCTGGGATTCTCTAGGCAAGAACACTGGAGTGGGTTGCCATTTCCTTCTCCAATGCATGAAAGTGAAAAGTCAAAGTGAAGTCGCTCATGGGATTTCTTTGGAAGGAATGATGCTAAAGCTGAAACTCCAGTATTTTGGCCACCTCATGCGAAGAGGTGACTCACTGGAAAAGACTCTGATGCTGGGAGGGATTGGGGGCAGGAGGAGAAGGGGACGACCGAGGATGAGATGGCTGGATGGCATCACGGACTCAATGGACGTGAGTCTGAGTGAACTCCGAGAGATGGTGATGGACAGGGAGGCCTGGCATGCTGCAATTCATGGGGTCGCAAAGAGTCAGACACGACTGAGCAACTGAAGTGAACTGAACTGAACTGGAACAAAAATCACTATCGTACATCAGTAAATAAAAATCCTTGCCCTCACAAAGTTCAAATTTCAGCAGAATTTAAGATCAAGTGTTATGTAAAAGGTGATAAATGCTACAAAAAATGAAAAAGGGAATTCCTTGGTGGTCCAGGGGTTAGAAATCTGCCCTCCCACTTCAGGGGGCACACGTTCAACCCTCAGTTGGGGAACTAAGATCTCGCATGCCATGGTGCGGCAAATAAAAAGCAAATAAAGTAAATTAAAAAGCAAGCAAACAACAACAAAAATTTCTTAGAAAAAGAAAATTGAAAAACAATGCAAGTAGGCTAAGAAAAATCAGGACTTTTCACAGGGAAGGGAGGTGCTGATACCCACAATGCAGCAGAAGTAGGACGGTCAGAACTGGTTTGTATTTCAACTGAGAGCTGGTGAGATACTCAGGAATCTACTCTTATGTTTGTTCTGTATTTGGAAAATCATGTATGAAGATGTGTCTTATCTTGATGTTGTCAGCTTAGTGTTAGAAAGAGAACCTCATATCCACAAACTATAAATGACCTTCATGTTTCAATTACTCTAATTTTTTCCTCTGTCTGAAATATCTGTTCTTACCTACATTTACTATGTATTATGAAGCTCTAATTCCTAGGATAGATACTAGGTGTCACAAATGACAGGTTTATGTAAATATTTAGCATTATATATAATATTATGAAAGCCATCACAGTGGCCTTTTTCCGTTTTTTAGTATCCGGTGTCTTGATAAAGTTTGAAACGGAAAAGGGCCACTGAAATGGAATGCCTGATCACTTAAATCCTACTACAGTCTAGATAATAGACTCAATTTTTTAATATCCACCAAATGCTTCTATTGTGCCTAGCATGACACACACTTAACTACCCATCATCACCTTAAAATATTTTAGTTAAAAAGAACTAAACACAACTATGGATATAGACCAACATGTACTCAAATGACTAAGGGTCTCTGGTCTTGTTAGCCTTCCTCCCACTGTGTTCCATATTCTTTATTAGTACAACAAGAAACTCAGCTATAAAATCCTGGAAAAAAATCAGAGTTATCTCTATAACTTGTACCTGCTGTCATTTCTAAAACATAATTCTAGATCTCAAGGATGTGGGTGGTAGTGGTGGCAAGATTTGTGGAGGTCAGCTATGGCAACAAAATCTCACCTCTTCCTCAGAAGACGGGAAATAAGCCAGAAATTGTTTAAAGAATATTTTGAGGAAAACCAAAGAGGATGAAAATCTGTTGTGTGTGATTGTTCTATGGCCTTTTGATCTCAAGTCAAGGCTAACCAATCAGATGAAAAGAACTACCCTGATGATTCAGACTAGAGGAAATCACAGACCTAAGCAGACCACAGCTGTAACCTGTTCACTCAAAGGCTGCAGGGCCGGAAAGCCCAGCAGGGCAGCAGCAGGCCAGAGGTGTCAGCAGGACGCGCACTCCAGGAGCCGGTGTCTGTGCACCTCCTCCTAACCACCACCACATGACTGCTCAGGTGCAAGCGTACAAGACTCACAGCAGGCTGTGGAGGCCACTCTGGCTTGGAAACCTTAAGCTGGAACCAACATCCTCTTTTAAGGGTCTCATGGGTATAGCTTCCACGGGACCCAACCCGTCAAGGGGCACACTCAGAAGAATGTACCACTTCCTCCTACCAGGTAGTCACTCCCACTCCAGATGCAACTCACAAATCAGGGACCATTCTGCCAGACCCACACTGGTAATACCGCTGACATTCTGCCTTTATGTGCCCCATGAAACACAGCTGAAAATTAAACCAAGGTCATTTATCCACAGAAAGAGAAAGGTTTGGTGAACCTTTTCGTCAAAACACACTGGGGTCCTTATCCCTACTCTGCCTCTAGGATGTCAATGGTCTGGGGCCTGTAACTTAAGCTTCTATGGGACTAATTCACCTTCTATACAAGCAATGACTGGGTTGCACTGTGAAACTGTCTGGAGTCTTTAAAAAAAAAAAAAAAACTAGGCTCACTGAAATACAGACTCTCAAAGGAAAGAAGGAAATATCTTCTGAGTTCTAAGAAATAAAGGCAACACAGATATAAAAACTAAAAAGCTAAAAAATATATCTTACAGGGAATTCCCTGGCAGTCCAGTGGTTAGGACTCAGCACTTTCACTGCCATGGGCCCAGACAGGGAACTAAGATTCCATAACCTGCCCACGAGATGCAGCCTCCCAATTTCTTTTTTAATTTAAAATTTTAAATTAAAAAATATCTTATTAATAGCATAGAATGCTTGTTTTGATGATATGAAGGTTAAAGCAAAGCAATGTAGTTTATATAGTTCACAAACTTGAGGTCCAGAGGTTCAGTATTTCTTACTAGAAGTAACAAAATAAATATTAAATTCTGCATTGTTTGCATACTCAGTATCATTTAAATCTCAAAACAAGCTTGTACAGTAGGTATTACCTATCTCTGTTTAAGAAACAAGCTAACTGGGGCTCAAAGGAATTATCAGACCAAGAGCAACACCAATAAGAGGAAGAATAAGGTACATCAGGTGCTGGGTCTCTTATCAACTTCCTCTCTAGGTCTCTCGAGTCCTTTTTCAAAGCCTTTGCTTCCGAAGAGTTTTCTTATTCCAACATAACAAAGAATTTGTAATGAGAGCATCACTTTACTTAAGGGGAAGAAATCTATATCGATACTCTTACTGCTGTAGGTAGGATGGAATCAATACAATATGGATCTCGGGTACCCCCACCAGGGGACAGTATAAGTACACTCACGAATAAATACAACTTTTTTGCCAGCCACACCTACCCAATTTTCCAAATACTTCTGACCTAGAGTATTTTGTACAACTAACTGGTTCTTCAAATGCCATGTAAAAAAAACAGGGGTTGGGGAGGGCAGCCATCAAGGCAAGGGAGGAGGCTAGGGAAGCGCGCTTTCCTGAAAACAAACAACAGACGCAGCATTTCCTTCTGCTGTATTATTTAACAACATGCCTCCCGAAGCAGGAGCCATTTTTCACTGAGGCAAGGAGTCTGATGGAATTCCTTTCACTGGGGACAATGGTATAAAAAAAAAAAGAAAGCAACTTCTTTCCTATTTTTTTTAAAATTTGTTTAAAATAGTACTTTCAGTTACTTAAAGCCAACTAGACATCATTCTCTCCTAGATGTCCCCAAAGCATTGCAAACTTAACTACAAAGAAGTGAAAGTGTTAGCCGTTCAGTCGTGTCCGACTCTATGTAATCCAATGGACTGTAGCCGGCCAGGCTCCTCCGTCCATGGAATTCTCCAGGTAAGAATACTGCAGTGGATAGCCATTCCCTTCTCCGGGGGACCTCCCCGACCCAGGGATCTAACCTGGGTTTCCTGCATTGCAACAGGTGGACTCCTTACAGTCTGAGCCACTATATAAACTTCATGCATCTCCCACCCCAAACTTGTTCCTCTTCTCATATTCTCTAGTATGGCTCTATCCTCCAGTCACTCAAGCAAGAAATATGGCTCCTTCTCCTCCCTCATCTCCTATAGCTCATCCAATCAGCAAACACCCTTACTTTCTATCTCTAGGGTGTTATTTCACAAACGTGTTTTCAGTTCCCCAAACCTCCCATATCCTCATGACTTTGGATGAGGTATATCCTCCAACTAAACTTTAGATCACCCACCTAAGTTTTACCACCATTGTGGATACTTGTTTGATATGCCTATCTCCTTTCAAAAGACAATACATAGCTTGAAAAATACCCTAGAACAAAGTATAACAAATATGATCAAATATACCCTTCTCACAAAGGAGTGCTAGTGATTAAAGACTTCACCTGCACAGGTACCAAAAAACTATGACAATAACATCACTGACATGTTATTTACTCATTCACAAAATCAACTTCATGAAGAACGAAGACAAATGTTAGTCTAATGCAAACCATATGTGAAATTAAGGATCCTGGAAGTATAATTTTTGTTTCAAGGGTAAAAATAAAGAACTATGACCACTTATTGAACCACCACACTTTGCTCTGAAATACTGTATCACCCTAACACACTAGTGAACTATAACACTGTAGTAAGCCATTGAAAACTATTTCAATACAATACCACTCTGTTACAAATAAACACGCAAATTTTAAGATATAAAGGCTGCTCTTAAACAGCATTTCCTAGTTTTGCCCTTTTAGGGTCTATAGTTTGATTGATCCTGTTGAACACTGCAGACCAGATTAGAGGAACTGGTAACACAAAGGAGAACTACATAAAAAGAATTATCAACAGCTGCAAGTGAATCACTGAGAAAGGTCTAAGATTTGCTATTTTTTTCCCTTCCTTGTGCTACAGACAAAAGCTGGACAGACTAATCAAAGAAACTGGAAGGCTTACAACAGGCACGGACTCTTTTCATCATCAGTTTCTAACCCCAAAATCCTGGAAAGATAGACAAGGAAGGTAGATTAACTCGTTCTACTGGCATTCTAACACAGGAGGAAATAAAATCCAAAAGAATACAGATGTGCCTTACGTGTTTACTATAATGAAGCTGTCTGTGCATTTTCAAATCTTCTAGGTTTATTTGTGCCACTATGAAACCATATCACTATCTCATACATATCATTTTTATTTCTTGCTTTCCTGTCTCAAAATAATTTGAATATTTTATGTCCTTGTGCTCTTCTAGCCACACCAAATTCCCTACTCCTTCTGACATGCATCTAATAATACTATGCCAAGCCATTTCTTTACAATACACAACTGTTTAAAAGGGGGGGGGGGGGGGGGACTAGTTCTTTACCATTATTCAATTGTATTAGTGCATTCGTTCAATAAATATTCACATTTCCTTCTATTTCAGTTTTGCCCATTCTTTACCAAATTCAAGCATTTAAGGCAAAAGAAACTACACACAGAACTAGAACTGCAACAATACTGTGACTCCACCACTTACTGAGATGATACATCAGGCTGGTTATTTTATTTCTCTAAATCTGTTTTCTCATCTGTAAAACTATATAGAAGTGCTGCTATGAGAACTAAAAGAGAGAATGCATAACAGTGGAGACAGTGTCAGACTTTATTTTTTGGGGGGCTCCAAAATCACTGCAGATGGTGACTGCAGCCATGAAATCAGAAGACACTTACTCCTTGGAGGAAAAGTTATGACCAACCTACATAGCATATTCAAAACCAGAGACATTACTTTGCCGACTAAGGTCCGTCTAGTCAAGGCTATGGTTTTTCCTGTGGTCATGTATGGATGTGAGAGTTGGACTGTGAAGAAGGCTGAGCACCGAAGAATTGATGCTTTTGAACTGTGGTGTTGGAGAAGACTCTTGAGAGTCCCTTGGACTGCAAGGAGATCCAACCAGTCCATTCTGAAGGAGATCAGCCCTGGCATTTCTTTGGAAGGAATGATGCTAAAGTTGAAACTCCAGTACTTTGGCCACCTCATGTGAAGAGTTGACTCATTGGAAAAGACTCTGATACTGGGAGGGATTGGGGGCAGGAGGAGAAGGGGACGACCGAGGATGAGATGGCTGGATGGCATCACGGACTCAATGGACGTGAGTCTGAGTGAACTCCGAGAGATGGTGATGAACAGGGAGGTCTGGCGTGCTGCGATTCATGGGGTCGTAAGGAGTCAGACACGACTGAGCGACTGAACTGAACTGAACTGAGATAAAAAAAAAAGTAATTAGCAGCAGTATTGTTCATTGGCATTCTGAAAATGGGGTATCATTTTTGGATAAATATTAGATATAAATAAAAGGAAAAAAGCTATCCAACAGAAAAGCAGGAGTGGGTCAAGACTTGGGCCGCTGCAAAATAATATCCATTGTTAATAAGCATCACAACCAATCATCTGTATTCAGTATTGGATTAATCAAATGTCCGTATTTTAAAGAAATATAAGTCTAACATTTTTATTCCTGTTCCCTGGCTTCCAACCAGTAGCTGAGAAGCAACCAGACTACTACATAACACAGCAACACTTAATTTCTGAGAATCACAACTTTCAGTGATAGCAAATGATGGCTAAGTTTAATAAGGCTTCAATTAAGCCTTCTTCACAATGAGACAGTATCTTTAAATATTACCTTTATTTTTGAATGTCATATAGATTACTGAAAATCTGTGTAGTTTTAAATCATTTTCTTTCTAGATAAAACATCAAAAATATTTTACAAACATCAAAAATAAATTACAAACATGTAAATCGTAGTCTCCTATTCCAGAAAGTTCCTTATAGGCAGCATAAGCTCTCAGTTCTCCCTGATGCCTGCTACCCTGGACAATTTAATGTCTCTGTAAATTCCATTAATATGCGTCTTCTCTAGTATAGTAATAAAGATGTTAACAGTATGATTCAGTCTAACAGTGTCACTAGTAAAAGACTAATTATACTAATTTGAAAGAAGTCAGCAAATCCCACCTGGAGTTTTAGTCAATTCTGCTTGATTTCTGTGTCAGTGATTGGAAGAAACAAAATAAAACGGGCTATTTCATTCAAAGGGCAGAAAAGCAGTACTGGAGAGCAGAATAGGATCAGCAGCATAAGGCGAATGTCAGCCAAGAACCACTGAACATTCATTCTGACCTCGTCAGTTTGCTTTTTCCTACCATGCAGGGTAAGCAGTAAACAGTTAAAAACAAAGTCTTCTTTGCTATACAACAGAAATTTTAACACAACCTTGTAAATCAACTATACATCAATAAAATAAATTTTTGTAAAAAGTCTAGGGTCAATGGCCTTTTATACATTTCCTAACGACTCTTTTTTTCTTTTCCTTTTTTAATCCATTGTTCCTAGACAGAAATTCAGGACACACCAAATGCTCAAGCTATGCCTGTTGTGAGCCCCATACTAAGAAATTTTTTTCATTCTAAGTCAATGTAAAACATCTATTCTTTCAAAATCACTTCTCTCTTTAAACTCTCAAATGTCATTTATTCAGAGCCTATTTTAAGGACCACAGATTTTACATTGTAAAGGGTGAAAGAAGAATCTAGTTAAAACCATACTACACATGCAAAAATAAACTTCTAGAACCGCTTCAAACTTTAAGTCCCCACAGAAGTCTCTGAATGGAGGATGACTTGGCAGATTATGGATCTCCTTGAAGTTCAATTCTACCCAGATATGTATTCCTACACTGACATTTGGAAGGAATGATGCTAAAGCTGAAACTCCAGTACTTTGGCCACCTCATGTGAAGAGTTGACTCATTGGAAAAGACTCTGATGCTGGGAGGGATTGGGGGCAGGAGAAGGGGACGACCGAGGATGAGATGGCTGGATGGCATCACTGACTCGATGGATGTGAGTCTGAGTGAACTCCGAGAGATGGTGATGAACAGGGAGGCCTGGCGAGCTGCGATTCATGGGGTCGCAGAGAGTCGGACACAACTGAGCGACTGAACTGAACTGAACACTGACATTAAGTATACAGGGAGAACACAGAGAAATACCATATTTTTGCTCAAAGTAAACGAAGATCATGGCACCTGGTCCCATCACTTCATGGGAAATAGATGGGGAAACAGTGGAAACAGTGTCAGACTTTATTTTTTTGGGCTCCAAAATCACTGCTGATGGTGACTGCAGCCATGAAATTAGAAGACGCTTGCTCCTCGGAAGAAAAGTTATGACCAACCTAGATAGCATTTTCAAAAGCAGAGACATTACTTTGCCGACTAAGGTCCGTCTAGTCAAGGCTATGGTTTTTCCTGTGGTCATGTATGGATGTGAGAGTTGGACTGTGAAGAAGGCTGATTGCTGAAGAATTGATGCTTTTGAACTGTGGTGTTGGAGAAGACTCTTGAGAGTCCCTTGGACTGCAAGGAGATCCAACCAGTCCATTCTGAAGGAGATCAGCCCTGGGATATCTTTGGAAGGAATGATGCTAAAGTTGAAACTCCAGTATTTTGGCCACCTCATGTGAAGAGTTGACTCATTGGAAAAGACTCTGATGCTGGGAGGGATTGGGGGCAGGAGGAGAAGGTGATGACCGAGGATGAGATGGCTGGATGGCATCACTGAATCGATTGATGTGAGTCTGAGTGAACTCCGAGAGATGGCAATGAACAGGGAGGCCTGGCGTGCTGCGATTTATGGGGTCGCAAAGAGTCGGACACGACTGAGCGACTGAACTGAACTGAACTGATACCTAGAATAACCTTACTGCTAATTTGATCCATCTGATACTGAGATATAATACACACACACACATACATCCACATATCAGTCCCCAATTCCTGGCACAGAGCTCTTAAAATCCTTGTAACTCCCTAATGATACTAACACTGGGAATGTTTTTTGTTCTAATATTTGATGTTAGATCTTGGTTTTTCACAGAGGTCTTAAATTCCTTAGAATTTGCTGGATGATAGAAATGACTTTAGTTGTAATGAGGAAACTCTTGGAGAGCTACTAGACAACTTCAGGATGGAGGCGGTCACAAAAAAGAACTCCACCATTGTCATCCTCCAGGAAAGAGAGAGAGTGGTGACTGGGTTACGGTCTGACCATGCTGCATGATGAAGCCTCCATATAAGCCTCAGAGGATGGGATTCATAGAGCTTACTGGCTCCCTGAATGCGCAAATGCACTAGCAACCGTGGCTCTGCACCTCTCCCCCACACTCTTGCCTCACGCATCTCTTCCATTTGTCTGTTCATCTGTATCCTCTGCTAAACCCTTCCTTTTACAATAAACTGGTAAACATAAATATGTGATACCCTACGTTCTATGAGCCATTCTAGCAAATTATCAGGCCCAAATTATCAAGTCACAGGAACCCCAATTTATAGACAGTTGGTCAGAAGCGACAACCTAGGACCTGTGTCTGGCATCTGAAATGGGGGTAGTCTTATGGGACTGATCCCTTTACCTGTGAGACGATGCTAACTCCAGGCAGACAGTGTCAGAATTGAAATGAACTGTAGGACACATGCTCATTACCTTCTCATGGTTTATGTCAATCTACAATGATTTTCTCTCCCCAAGCATTATTCAAAGAACATATATTTCACAAAGACATTATCATGGACATTTCACTCAAAAGTAGAAGACAATAAATGGTATACAAAGCTCACAGACAAAGAAAGACAAAAATAAATATATAATGGGGACCATCAAAAGAACCAAAACGCAAGTTCTGAACATTGCTGCCTCCTGAGGACAGGGATACCAAGAAGTCCCCCACCTTTCCCTCACTTTATCACGTGCATTCACCGTCGTCGCCGCTGCGTCACTAAGTCGTGTCCAGCTCTTTGTGGCCCCGTGCACTGTAGCCCACCAGGCTCCTCTGCCCATGTGACTTCCCAGGCAAGAATAACGGAGTGGGTTGTCATTTCCTTCTCCAGAGGATCTTCCCAACCCAGGAATTAAACCCCCATCTCCTACATGGCAAGCAGATTCCACCCCTGAGCCACCTGGGAAGCCCCATGAATTCATTACTTCCAAGGTATTTTTTTTTAAGCATTGAAATTTCTGATTTTCTAAGTCATCCAAAGCCAGAAAATTAAAACTCCTGTCATGTAAATAACAAATATTAACTATACACATGCCTTTTGTACACCCCCATCACTGGTAATTTGATAATTTAATAAGATTTAATATAAATTTTATGTAGAAAATTTATTTACCAATGTTTTAAAATTTAACCACTAGT
>SJYT01016949.1:538332-623899 GCA_006410635.1 Cephalophus harveyi
CATGTTTTAAAATTTAACCAGTAGTACAAAGTAACTTATAAATTTGATGGTTTTTATTAAAGGCTGTTAAATGTCCTTTCCAATTAAAACTAAAAACCTGGTCATGATATTTTTTCCCAAAGTCATGAATCAAAATATGACTTTGATTTTAGACAAAATCAAAATATGACTTGTCTGTCATATTACCCTTTCACTGATCAAAGCAAAGCCCATAATCAAAGGGGGAAGGAGAAAGGGGGTAAGTAGAAAGACTTTAAGGAAATTTTAGAAGAATCCATTTGTGATTTCTCTTTTTATTGGGCTTAATTCATAATTAATTATAACTGGGATTAATTATGCATTATACTGTGAAATACTGAATTTCTTCACTCATTTTACTATGAGTTGTGTGCCTACTATAAGCCGGGATCATTTCCAATGATAAAGACAGAGCAGTAAAGAAAATTCCCTTAAGTTTATATTTTAGTAAAAGAAGAAGAGAACAAATAATTATGAGTACTTTATAATACATGGGGACTGTCTTGTCTCAGTTTCTAAAAACAAGAGTAAATACTTAGTTTTAGCACTGCAACCATTCAGGTTCACTGACTGCAAATACAAGAAAGAAACTCCAGGAAACAGGATTTACTGAAATCATTAGCTCAGAAAAACCTGGATAGTCAGATTTTGAAATAAAGAAACCACAGCAGTTTTATGGATCAAGAATATTCCCACTCAGCCCAATTAAGTTTGTTCCTGGAATCTGTTTCAGCAACTTTTGGTCAAGTACGGTCCCATGGCTCTTCTATTCCCAATGAATGACTGGATTCACACATAATTAAGACTCGCATTGATTTTATTTATAGGTAGGTAAATAAACAGAAATGAGTGGAGGGTGAAAGGTTATCAATCCTGAGGCAGGGAGATCTACAAAGAACAATTATTTGTATACCATTTCTCCTGCCACAGGACGGGACTGTTGAAATCTGCTCTAAAAAGACAATCTCACGTGCTGCTGCTGGTTTACCTCCCGGTTCAGGCGACAGCACTGGCTACCAACTTTGAGGATTATTTTAGTTTACTTCCAGAACCATTTATTGTTCCTGCAACATCAACAGAAGCTCCAAAATCAACTGACATGCACAAACATTCCAAAAACCTCCTTGGGCCTGTATTTCAACCTCACGCATTTTCTTCCAGGTCATTTTATTTGCAGTGTTTTGTCCTTGCTCTTTCCTTCCATTAAGTCTTGGTATTTCTAACACCAAATTTCTGGAAGGAGAGGACTGAGGACCCTCCTCTCCAACAAAAAGCCCCTAGGCTCCCTAAGCAAACAATCCACAAACCAAAATGTGACATAAAGTGAATCTAGTTATATTCCAACACATATCTCACCAAACTTTATTCAAATAAATGAAAGGGCCATTTTCCTACTCCACAACTCTAAATGCCACACATAATTATAAAGATCCTACTGACAGAGCCTAGAACAGACAAGCTTAGTTTCTTATTACTTTCCAACATGCATCCCTTCTTAATCTGTGATAGAGTAGGTTTATTCTCAATGGTGCCCTCTTTAATTTAGTATACTTATTCTAACAACTTCCCCTTTCCTTCTTGTCCCATCCAGAACCTATCCATTTTTCAAGATCCAGCTCTATGCCTTCCTGCTCAAAGTCTTTCCTTAATATTCCTACCTATCAGTGACGTTCCTCCTCTCGGAAGACCTCTGACATACAAGTCATTTCACAGTGCTGGAAAATACAGCCCAGACAGGTGAAGTGATCTGCCCCGATTTAAACAAGTAGTCAAAGACAGAAACTGGAATATAATCCAGGTCTTTAAACTCAAAAAACTAAGGTTTATCACTAGTTCTTGCAATCTTCTCACTCTAATCTTACTTCCCACACTAATCTTACCATATTGCTTCACCCTTAAAAATTTCTCATGGATTCTCTACAGATCACAGGTCAAGTGTAATCTTCTTTAATGTTTCTTTTTGACAGCTCTAATTCATATTAATTTCCCTCTTTTCCAAATCTACTACATTTAAATCAGTATCTCACAATATAGCAAATTTTTATGTCACATGTTATCTCATTTAATCCCCAGAACAATTTGAAAAGGCAGGAATATATTCGTCACCTTTACAAACAGCCCTAAGATGTTAAGATGCTTACATTCAAACAATTACAGTAGCTCTTCCACCAAGAGCTGCTATTAAGAAAGATGTCACCACCTCCAAAGCATATGCTCTTTAAATACAACGTATTTCAATTCTTTTTTGTTTTCCTTCTCACCACACACACATACAGAGTGGAAATTATGCTGAGATGACAGATAAGCAATTCTTTCTTTGTAACTAGAACTCAGACTCTTAATTTTTGATCCAGAATTCTTTCAATTATAACCGATAGCTTTTGCTTGTTAAAGGAATTCATCCTTTTCTTTAAAACCACAGGTAACATAATCTGAACCCGTTTCTGAGGAAGCAAAGCTAAACTGAGGAATATTCTTCAAAATTGTCAATGTCAATGTAGTAAGACACAAAGAAAGTCTGAGGTCAGACTAAAGATTAGTCAGTGTGTGATCTTGGACTGGATCCTATATCAGAGTAAAACAATTGTTAGAAAGATCATTTCGACAATTAGCAAAATTTGAACATGAAACACATTAAGTAACAGTACTGTATCAATATCAATACCCCTAAGTTAGACCATCGCACTATGGTTACTGTAACAGGAGAATGCTCTTGTTCTTAAGAAATACATACAAGCACCGAGAGATAAAAAATCATGATGTGCAACTCTTATTCTCAAATGGTTCAGCTAACGTAAGAATAATGAGATTAATAAAAAATAATGATAAAAGAGACAATGAATAATAATATAAAACAAATGTACAAAAATGTCCCAAACTGGTAAACCTATTTGAAAGATATACAAGAGTTCAAATTTGCAGAAAAGTTGAAAAAAGATGTTATTGGGAGAGGAATGGATGGGCATAATCCAACATTTTCTGGGAAGGGCCAGATAACTCATATTTTAGGTTTGGGGGCCTTCTAGTCTCTGTCACAATTACTCAGTGCTGTCACTGGAGCACAAAGACAGCCTACAGACAACAACATAAACAAATGGGCTTAGTGTGTTCCAACAAAACTTTGTTTACAAAAAAGCAGGCCTTAGTTTTGCTGACCCTTGACACAAATGCAAAAGACTGGCCATGTGGTGGTAAATGTTGGGAACTGTGCAACAGGAACACAAAATTCACTGCATTTTCTCTTACATGTTTTGACATTTTTCAGAATAAAGATTTAAAAACAAAGCCCTTCACCAAGAAATCTTCCTATATGTCAATCTCTTCCTTCCCTTCCACTGCCTACCTCCTGCAGAGGAAAAGTCACAATTGATGTATTAATTTTCTCTTTAAATTCTAAACTCCCTGATGAAAGGGTGTGATCTGATGATTAACATAAATCTGGTGGTCTAACAGGATGATGGAGCACCGTTCATCTCTGGCTCTGAACACAAGTCTCTGCTTGGCACATGGGAGAGGAGACTGTTTCTGTGAGGTGTAAGGAAGGCAAGCCTGGTTGTGGTACAGGGCACACTGGCAGCTGTAGATGCCTTGACAGAGGCTGCCACTGTGCATACTGGACACACTTTTAGATTTTACAAGTTTTTTCTTGCTAAAGAAATAAAATTGGTGGAAGCTGCAACTAATTAAGAACCTCAGATTACTAGAAACCTAGAAAAACACAGGGTTTGAAGCAATTAAAAGAACCATCCTTGTTCCCCATCCCACAGATGGAAGAAATGGGGGTAATTTCAGCATTCTAATTAATAAATGTGAAATCAAAACCATGAAGCATGTTGAAAAACTACAGCAATATTAATAAACAAACTTTTATTCTATTAAGAGAAGACATACTTAAAATATATCTGTACAATGTTGACAAATTAACCAAAATTCTGCTTCTGAGCACTACTGTCAAATGTACTTATTCCAAAATACTGTCTCTTAAGTACAGTACATTCTATTAGGTGATATAGGGTATACAACAATTCAAATATTTCCCCCTCCTCTAAAATAAGATACATGAAGACATTAACTGCTATACAAGACACATGTGGTGAACACTATAAGCCTGTGTGTCAAGGCATCTAGAACTATTAAGAACATCACTCCAAGCCGGGGTAAAGGAAGAAGTGAGATGACAGAATGGAGACAACATCAAAAAGTTCAACATATTCCCTGGAAACTGCTAAGTACTAATCCAAAGTCCTTAATACTGTCATGAGATCAGCTTCTAATACAGACATCAAATTTGGCTCTATATACTATAATTTGAACTCTTGTGCACTTGAAGAAGTCAAGACCTCTGACCTGAAATGTTAGAACTATAAAATACTGCAAGTCCACCAATAGTACAGCCACACTGTTGAAAATTCAATTTTCTGAGGCTAGCTTTCATATTGCTATTACAGTCAAGTTTGAGGAAAAGCAGAGCTTTAGAATCAATGGCTCCAGTCTAACAGAGCTAAATAGGCTGTTGCAAAGAGCAACAGGTTCTTTAAATAAGTGGTGGTAGCCTGAATCAAAGCACAGATCATCATATATGTGCAGGAAAAACTGGTGGTCGGGTATCTATCTTTTCGAGCTCTTTTGCAAATAACAAATAATTAGCATCCATATCCTCACCTTCTAATTCCAACAGCATTTCTTAAATTGCAATACAGCTAGCTCTTCCCTGGTGTCTCAGATGGTAAAGAATTTGCCTGCAATGCAGGAGACCCAGGTTCAATCCCTGGGTTGGGTAGATCCCCTCAAGAAGGGAATGGCAACCCACTCCAATATTCTTGCCTAGAGAATCCCCCAGACTGAGGAGCCTGATGGGCTAGTTCGTGGGGTTGCCAAGAGTGGAACAGGGCTGAATGACTAACACTTTCACTTTCACTGCCTGAGTGTAGGGTACTATTTAATACAGTGAATTCCTCTCTAATAAATTAAGCTAAGTGAAAGTGAAGTCACTCAGTCGTGTCCGACTCTTTGCAACCCTGTGGACTGCAGCCCACCAGAGTCCTCCATCCATGGGATTCTCCAGGCAAGAGTACTGGAGTGGGTTGCCATTTCCTTCTCCAGGGGATCTTCCCAACCCAAGGATTGAACCCAGGTCTGCCGCATTGCAGGCAGACGCTTTACCCTCTGAGCCACCAGGGAAGATAAATTAAGCTAAGAGTGCTGTTAAACATTACCAGAAGTCAACCATAGGAAAACATCAGGTTGTACGACTATTTCCTATACATACTATCCCATACTTCACATTTATGTCTTTCGGCTATAAAGTGAGAAAAAGTGAAGTCTTTTTTATTAACTTGTAGAGTCACAGAAACCTGTGAACAGTGGACCATTCAAAAGCAGGCAACGGAAATGAAAATCCTGACAGTATACTTTAATTCAGTTCAGTTCAGTCGCTCAGTCATGTCTGACTCTTTGCAACCCCATGGACTGCAGCACATCAGGCTTCCCTGTCCATCACCAATTCCCAGGGCTTGCTCAAACTCATATTTTAAAAGTCTTTTATTAATGTATAAGCAGATTCAGGAAAAAAAATTCATGTACATGAAAAACAGTATTTTTACTTCAATTTTTTAGCATCCAAATAATTTTGTATTGGGATATAGCCAATTAACAACATTGTGACAGTTTTAGGTGAACAGTGAAGGTACTCAGCCATACATATACATGTTTCCATTCTCCCCCAAGCTCCCCTCCCATCCAGGCTGGCACATAACACCGAGCAGAGTTCCATGTGCCATAAAATAGGTTTTTGTTGGTTATCCATTTTAAATATAGCAGTGTGTACATGACCTTCCCAAAGTCCTCAACTATCCCTTCCCGCTGGCAACCATAAGCGCACTTTCAAAGTCTGTGAGTCCCTTTCTCAAAACAGTATTTTCACTTTCTTAAGCATAAAAGAATACACACATTAATAAAAACTTCTAAATTTAAGTCTTAAAAATTTACAGTTACATAAAATCTTCACTTTAATGGATTTGTACCAATTACACATTGAAGCAAACCTATACCAACATCACAGAAAGAAAGCTTTTATTTTAAGCCAATTTTTCCCAACCAAAATCCAGGCTATTCAAAATGAGCAAACAAGATAAATGTTTAAAACATGGAACAGGCTAAGCTCAGTTTTTTCTATTTTAAAAGCCACTCCAAAATCTCACTTCAAAGAAATAAAGACACCTACTTTTTTCATGTTCTTAATTCTTATTTTCAGTTTGAGTCTTATCACTAAAAGGTCCTTAAATCATTCAGCCGAAAAGCCAGGTATTTAAATATATTTGCATCAATCAGCTTATATAACTAAGAGGTTTCTTTCAAACCTTAAATGATTTAAATACACCTACCACAAAAGTACAAATAGGTACTGGTACATGTTCTCCTCTAAGAATACTCTCTTCTAATGGATCCTTTACAAAGTAACAGCATAAATTCCTGAATCAGGAAATGAACCTTTTAGATTTTCCTGGAAGGATAACAATGAAATTCCATTTACACTATCACAGTTTACAGGTTTCTGAAACCTTGCAAACTTCAATCCACAGTCAACGAATCACAACTATGACAAATGTGATGGACTAACGCTTTAATTTTCAGTTCTCACCAACTTTTCCCTCTTGCTGTAGTATCTCATTCCTACTGTTCATTGTGTTTTACAACAAGCTTAGTTAAGCCAAAGAAGAAAAGAATTAGCTCAAGAAGGTGATCAGTTTTCAGGATAATGCATAATAATGTCAGCTAACCAAATCCTTCAAGGCAATAATCAATTTTCACTCTCTCATTTTGCTATTTGACAGAAATGTGGAAACGGATGAACCCTGAAAAGAACAACCCTTCATAAATATGAAAGCAAAGTAGAAGAGAAAAATGGAAATCCTTCAACAACCTTTGTTCCACACAGAAATCCATTCTGTCAATTTAAGGACAAAATAACTCAACCTCTGCTTGAGTTCCTTCAATGATGAGTGCTTTCATGTGAGGGTGCCCATTTTACTAAGGGAAAGGGAAGTCGCTCAGACGTGTCCGACTCTTTGCGACCCCATAGACTGCAGCCTGCCAGGCTTCTCTGCCCATGGGATTTTCCAGGCAGTAGTACTGGAGTGGATTGCCATTTCCTTCTCCAGGGAATCTTCCCAACCCAGGGCTCGAACCCGGGTCTCCTGCATTGTAGACAGAGGCTTTATCCTCTGAGCCAAACTGTTACAAAGTTCTTTCCTCTCTAGCATTCAAAGGTATCTACCTGTAACTTCTACTTAGGGCCTCTGCTGTTGCTACTGTTGCTAAGTCGCATCAGTCGGGTCCGACTCTGTGCAACCCCATAGACAGCAGCCCAGCAGGCTCCCACGTCCCTGGGATTCTCCAAGCAAGAACACTGGAGTGGGTTGCCATTTCCTTCTCCAATGCATGAAAAGTGAAAAGCCTCTAGAGCTACATAAAACAAGCTTTTAACCTGCTCTAAATGAAAACCTTAGGTACTGGAAGGACTTTCTCTCAGTCTCATTCCCAAGTGTTCTATTTCCCATTTTAAAAAATTGTGATGTAACAATTACAAAAGCTGCTCCAGTTTGTGTCCTTCTAAAAATATAACTCCTACAATGAAACATAGTGCTTTTATTTACAGCAGTTTTTCTTCAATACTTAGTGAATTTGTTCTTATTTTAGACAACAGGATGACAGCAGTCAGTAAAACTCAATCTCTTCAACCACTAATAAGATCTAGGAAGTACAGATAAAAATTCAAAAAATATTAATAATCAATATTCTGTAATAACCTAAGTCGGAAAAAAATTTTGAAAAAGAATAGATACAGGTATAATTGAAACGAACACAACATTGTTAATCAACTATACTCCATTATAAAATAATTTTTTTAAAAAAATTCACAAAAATCTGTCATTGTAACAAATGGATGCTGAGACAACTGAATATCCACATGCAAAAGAATGAGGCTAAAACCCTACTTCCTATCACATAAAAATCAGTTTAAAATTGATCAGAAACCTAAGTGACATTAGAGTTAAGCCATGGTTTCTTAGAGAGATGATACTTAAAACAAAAGCAACAAAAGGAAAGAACGTTAACTGCCATCAAGAAAATCTGAACCATTTTTGCTTCAAAGAAACACAATTTTTAAAAAATGAGGTTATCAACAACAACAAAAGCCCCAGTAGTAATGGTTATCGAGGATGTGTATAAACAGTAAATCTCACACACTGCTAGTGTGAATATAAAATGCAGTCACTCTGAAAAATGCTGGCATTTCCTCAATTATTAGCATTTTGCTTGAAATAATGAACTATTAGAAAATTTTTTTAAAAATGAAAATTTCAAAAAGATACTTAGTGTAAAATTTACATGTCATTAAAAGATTTCATAAAAATAAAAAACTTTATCAGGATATGTTTCCTTTCTGTATGGTACTCCCCAATGACTACAACGACCCATTTGCAATTGTCTTTAAACTTATTCCTGACAACTTAAAAAATTCACTAAATTCTTCAGTTACTAGATTTTCAAATTTTTAAGATTAAAAAAAAAATTATCCCTCACACTGAAAAGAGATTGTATAATCAAATAGTTAAGCTGGAGAGCAATGACTTGTAATCAAAGTTATAGTATGGGTGACTAAAAATAATAGCTTCTAGAGGAAGATCATGTATTTACAAAAAAGTATATGCAAAGTACATCACGCAAAATGCTGGGCTGGATGAAGCACAAGCTGGAATCAAGATTGCCATGGGAAATATCAATAACCTCAGAGATGCAACACCACCCTCATAGCAGAAAGCAAAGAAGAACTAAAGAGCCTCTTGATGAAAGTGAAAGAGGAGAGTGAAAAAGTTGGCTTAAAATTCAACATTCAGAAAACGAAGATCATGGCATCTGGTCCCATCACTTCATGGAAAATAGATGGGGAACAATGGAAACAGTGAGAGACTATTTCTTTGGGCTCTAAAATCACTACAGATGGTGACTGTAGCCATGAAATTAAAAGACGCTTCCTCCTTGGATGAGAAGCTATGACCAACCTAGACAGCATATTAAAAAGCAGAGACATTACTTTACCAAAAAAGGTCTGTCTAGTCAAAGCTATGGTTTTTCCAGTAGCCATGTATGGACATGAGAGGTGGGACTATAAAGAAAGCTGAGCGCCGAAGAATTGATGTTTTTGAACTGTGGTGTTGGAGAAGACTCTTGAGAGTCCCTTGGACTGCAAGGAGATCAAACCAGTCAATCCTAAAGGAAATCAGTCCAGAATATTCACTGGAAGGACTGATGCTGAAGCTGAAACTCCAATACTTTGGCCACCTGATGCAAAGAACTGACTCACTGGAAAAGCCCTTGATGCTGAAAAAGACTGAAGGCGGGAGGAGAAGGGGACGACAGAGGATGAGATGATTGGATAGCATTACCGATACGATGGACATTGAGTTTGAGTAGGCTCCGGAAGTTGGTAATGGACAGGGAAGCCTGGCGTGCTGCAGTCCATGGGGTTGCAAAGAGTCAGACACGACTGAACAAGTGAACTTAAGCTCTATCCAATAAAGCTGATATAGATACTGCATTTTCCCCCACAAATTATGAATAGTAAATGCTTGGTTCTCTCAAAACAAGAAAATACTCACAGAGCAAAGATTGCTGGGTACCCCTTCCTCATCCCCAACTTCGTGATTCAACTGCTAGGCTTGGGACAAGACCAGGGATTTTCATTTATTACAAGTTATCAAAAGATCCTGATGCTATCAGAGGCCTACTATATGATCCTGAATCATATTAACAATATTCTGCTGAGAACAAAAATTGGTAATGTTTATGATCCAATGATCATTTGCCAAACATCTATTACCAAACAACCAGTACATGCTTCCATTAACATGCCCATGAAGTATCTTTCAAGTCTTTGCTCAGCTATTCTGCAGATATCCATGAAGTCTTTGATTCTCCTGATGGGAAATAATTGCTTACTCCTTTGAATCCAAGTCCTTTCTTGTACTATCCATAAAATAACGATTTTTAGCTTTATTTAGACAAATAACTAGTATTATTTGTCTAGCTATTTTTATTCAAGCCTTATACCATCTATTAAACTAAGTTTCATGGTAGCCAACAGCTCAAGAGTTCTCGGCACAGGCTCTCCAAAAAAACTGAATAAAAACATGTTCAGTAAATCATCAGAATCAATATCTTTCATTTAATCTCTGGAAAAGAGGAAGGCATAGTACATAAACTTTTATAGAGACATGAATTGAAAATCGAATCTTTTTCAAATGACTGTTCAGTTCAGTTGCTCAATCGTGTCCGACACTTTGCAACCCCATGAATTGCAGCACGCCAGGCCTCCCTGTCCATCACCAACTCCCAGAGTTCACTCAGACTCACGTCCCTCGAGTCCGTGATGCCATCCAGCCATCTCATCCTCGGTCGTCCCCTTCTCCTCCTGCCCCCAATCCCTCCCAGCATCAGAGTCTTTTCTAATGAGTCCACTCTTCGCATGAGGTGACCAAAGTACCGGAGTTTCAGCTTTAGCATCATTCCTTCCAAAGAAATGCCAGGGCTGATCTCCTTCAGAATGGACTGGTTGGATCTCCTTGCAGTCCAAGGGACTCTCAAGAGTCTTCTCCAACACCACAGTTCAAAAGCATCAATTCTTCGGCACTCAGCCTTCACAGTCCAACTCTCACATCCATACATGACCACAGGAAAAACCATAGCCTTGACTAGACGGACCTTAGTCGGCAAAGTAATGTCTCTGCTTTTCAATATGCTATCTAGGTTGATCATTAACTTTTCTTCCAAGGAGTAAACGTCTTTTAATTTCATGGCTGCAATCACCATCTGCAGTGATTCTGGAGCCCCCCAAAAAAAAAAGTCTGACACTGTTTTCACTGTTTCCCCATCTATTTCCCATGAAGTGATGGGACCGGATGCCATGATCTTCGTTTTCTGAATGTTGAGCTTTAAGCCAACTTTTTCGCTTTCCTCTTTCACTTTCATCAAGAGGCTTTTGAGTTCCTCTTCACTTTCTGCCATAAAAGGGTGGTGTCTTCTGCATATCTGAGGTTATTGATATTTCTCCCGCAATCTTGGTTCCAGCTTGTGTTTCTTCCAGTCCAGTATTTCTCATGATGACTGTACATAATGGTAAATTATAATACTTAACAATTTAGGCACAAGATTAGGAGTAAAAACACTGGACCAGAGGCTCAAAACCTAGCTTCAACAGAAACTTAACAATATAACCCTTGCGTTGGTCAATTAACCTACTCTGCTCATAAAATGTATTCACACAATCCAAAATCAGACTATATGCTTTTAACATGAGATCTGCCAAAGACAGATTAAAATCAGTATATACCTGCTGTCCAAGTTCAATTATATTATTTATATTAAAAATATCTTTTATGGCATTTATTAGATATGCTGTCACCTGACCTACATAAACAAACTCTCCTTGTATACACGGTGGTTTAGTCGCTAAGTCATGCCCAACTCTTGAGGCCCAATGGACTGTAGCCTGCCGGGCTCCTCTGTCCATGGGGTTCTCCAGGCAAGAACACTGGAGTGGGCTGCCATTTCCTTCTCCAGGGAATCTTCTTGACCCAGGAATTGAAGCTGGGTCTCCTGTACTGCAGGCAGATTCTTTACTGACTGAGCTACAAGGGAAGTTCCCACCAATTTCCTTGAAAACAAGAATCATTCCTATGGTATCTCCAAAGTCAGAGAACATCACAGAACAAAGAATTTAGCAACACTTTTTAAACGTTCTCAGTTATCTGAATTCTCAGCATGAGTTATAATTCTAGATTATCACATAAGTCCAAAGTATTATCTTTCAACTGTTTCCCCAACTTTAGCAGACTATGAGCTCCTTCAAGAGAAAAGGGGGACCCAAGTGTTATTCATACCCCCATGCCTAACACAGAACCTAGTGAACAGCAGGTGCTTAAGAAATACACAAAAGCACTGTGTCTTTCATGATCTCACATATTCTTTTTCAAATAAGTGTGTAAGACTATTAGTATCTACACTAGCAATTTAGAGAAGAAATGAGATCCAAAGCAGCTCCAGCAACTCAAGTCCTAAATACAAGAAAAGCATAGCATATTGGAATCCTATCTAATCTATGATGAACTTCAAGATCAGAACAATAAAGGGATCACTTTCTGAAACATATCAGGTCAATTTAAGGAGTTTTAGAGGGACAGGAAGGCTTTCCCAGGTGGTGCAGTGGCAAAGAGGCCTGCAACGCAGGAAGACTCCGGTTCAATCCCTGGGTTGGAAAGATCTCCTGGAGTAGGAAATGGCAACCACTCCAGTATTCTTGCCTGGAGAATCCCATGGACAGAGGAGCCTGGAGGGCTACAGTCCATAGGGTTGCAAAGAGTTGGACACAACTGAGCAGACACACATAAAGAGGGAGAGGAAGGGCTGTTTAAACACACGCAGGCAGTCCTCGTTGTCCTTGTACAGTAGTGTGGGACCATAAAAATGACTTTGTTAGATGAAATCAAGCCAAGTAACCTTAATCAGCGGGAACTGTTGGATGACCTTTTAAAACTGTCAGTTATATATGTATAAGAGGATAAAATATAGGAGAACTAATACTCACTTAGTACACTCTAATTTAAAAAATGAGAACAATTGTGAACCAAAGCACTTTATTTGCTTATAAATAAACTTATCCAGTAGTTTGAATAGCACTTGTCTCCTCTAATGGTATAAGTTACAATACAGATGGAGAGCATCTTTTACATTTTATACATCTTGGGAAACTGCCATACCATTGTCTAAATTGGGACCAGCTTCTAACATTTTATCCCCTGCACTTTCAATGTTAGAAGAGTCCCATTAGTGTGAATATTTCTGCCAGCATCACTTCCTCTGGACATCGCCCTTTTCAGCACAACCACTTTCCCTCATTTATTCATAAGTCTGCCTTCATTAAGCTCCTCTGACTGCAAATCCAGAGTCTCTAGAACAGTGGCAACATTCTTTTCTTCTATAACTCCATTTACATCTGATTCAAGTATCACTTTCAGAGTTATCACTTTTCATCTCTTTATTGTACTTTCGTTTTTATTGACATTAAGGCGTGACTTAATAAAAGTTCTGAAGACAGTAAGTAGGTTTACCGAGGAAAACAAGTAAGGAATATTATCAAGGGAAATGTTTAATGGCCATAAAAATTAATTAGGTTATGTAATTTTTTAAAAATCTACATGCCAAAACCATCATATGCAAAATTTAAAGCTATGATTAACTGGAAAAAGTTACAATTCATTTCCCACATAAAAAATTGACTTCCTTCATATATAAAAAGATCTTTAAGGAAATGACCCTCCATTCAGAATGTAGGAAACAAACAGCTTACAGAAAACAAAAATTTTAAAGCCTGAAACATGAAAGGATGCTCATAAAAATTTAAAGTTTGAAACATGAAAAGACAGTCTTCCTGTAAGAAAAATGTAATTAAGAGTTCACCAAGAACTTCTGATAAAACCTGGATAAAAGTCAGATATAATGCTGAGCAAGCTATAAATAAGGACACTTACTGTATGATTTATATGAAGTATGAAAAAAATGAATTGATACTATAAGTCAAGATGGCATTCACCTTTCCATAGGCTGGGGCCAAAAAGAAGAATGAGGGAAAAAAGGTAAAACAGTGTACTAACATAGAATATTTTAGAGGAAAAAAGTTGAGAGAAAGTATATTATTAATATTATTTGTATATAACTTCATCTCTGGAAGGACATATAAGAAAATGAGAACACTGGTTCCTCCAAGGAGGGGAACCAAGTAGTTGCAGGAAGATTTTTCCATGTATACACTTTGCAAAATTTAAACTTTGAGCCATGTAAAATGTTTAAATCTTCAAAATGATGACACTAAAAAATGATTACTTGAAAGAGAAGCAAAAATAGGAATCCATAAAGAGATTATCAGAGCCTAGATTAAAATAATTGCTCATCACTTCTCAGAGAAAGACTGTCTAGAAATGTTTTAAAAGGAAAAGACCACAATATTTGGGATTTAGATATACTGTGAAATTAGTTAAATTACTGCAGCTTATTGCGAGGTCTGCAATACAATAGCAATAGGAAACTATGTTTCTGAGAACAAAGAGAATTTATTCAGCAAAATAAGGATTTTCGATATTTCAACATATCTTTTTGACATGAATCCAAATAAGAGAGAGGAGACAGTTCTAAATACTTAAGTAGAAAGGAAACAGAAAGAAAGAGACTAGACAGAGCCCCAGAAGCTATGTTTAACAAGGAATCAGCAAACTGTAAAGGGCAGAACATTGAATTTTTTTTATATTCACACCACATAAAATGTTACAGTCGTGAGCGTTCACTGTAAGGTTCTTGCTGTCTTCTACTTCTACAGTCTTGTACAATGAGAACTCTGGTTTGGGAGCCCCAGAGATCTAGATGCAAATCTACCCCTGCCCGGTCATTACTAAGAACAAGTCTGAGCATGGCACTTCTGAGCCTCAGCTCCTACTTGTTTAAAATCAGGATATTACCACCCACACCTTGTAGGATTCTCATAAGGGTTAGAGATAATGCATTTAAAAATAAAAATCAAATAACAAACCTTAGCACAATGTCTGGTGAATAAAAGGCACAAAAAGGGGGGGGTCGTCTATTTATTATTGCCTCCTCTGCATGTAAAAATACTACAATTCTTTTTACAGTGTGTGCTAAGTCACTTCAGTCATGTCTGACACTTTGTGACACTGTGGACAGTAGCCTGCCAGGCTCCTCTGTCCATGGGATTCTCTAGGCAAGAAAAGAATACTGAAATGGGTTGCCACGCCCTCCTCCAAGGGGATCTTCTCTACCCAGGGATCGAACCCACATCTCGTGTCTCCTGCATTGGCAGGCGCGTTCTTTACCACGAGCACCACCTGGGAACCTTTTTATAGGAGATGGTCCGATTTTTCTGTGTCTAGGACACATGACAACAAACAAAAAAAGATAACTATTTTATTTGCCTAGACACAAAGACCCTTCGTGATGAAGGAATAAGGCGGCGAAGAGAATCACACTCACTTTTATACCCATTCCTTCTCATTAATCACTGCTTCCAGCCCTCAGTACTGCATGGTCCTTCCCAAAACACTAAGGTCCCAAACTTAGGAGGAAAAAAGAAAAAACCTAAATGGAAAAGGTACCTTTGGTCATTCTGAATATCCACTGTCAAATCTTAAACACTTTAAGGAAATCATTGACAACTTTCAATACAAATTCCTGCTGTAGAGGCCTTTAGAGTCCAGTGGAAGAGAAAGAAGGAAACATAAAAGCAAAAAGCATTCTGAGGGTTAATTCCAGCCACAGTATATTCATAAAACAAGTTTCTTATATGACAGCCATGCCTGGTCGGAGCACAAAACACAGAGGCGCAGACATAGAGAACCGACTTACGGGCACAGACGGGTAAGGAGAGGGTGGAACAAATTGAGAAAGTGGCACTGAAACATATTCATTACCATATGTAAACCAGATAGCTAGTGGTGGGAAGCTGCCATACGATGCAGGGAGCTCAACCCGACGCAGGGAGCTCAACCCGATTGCACTGGGCAGGCAGGAGGGAGGTTTAAGAGGGAGGGAACATATAAATATGTATACTTGTGGCTGATTCACATTGTTGTACGGCAGAAATCAACACAGCACAAATACACAAAAAAACCAAACATACTGATTAGTAAGGTTGATTTAAACTATGGGTGCAATAAGCTTTGAATTGTTTGTACCAGCAATGTTTATTGTTCATTGTTAACAGTGTGATTGATGGTCTGCACCTGGTTTTGGTAAGACTTCCAGAGAGCCCTGCCACTGGGGCTGGTTACATAGCACAGATATGCCTTTGTTGCCAGCAGGACATGAGAAGTCCCAGCTGAGACTCCACTGTCGGGTCCCCGGTTCCAGGGTGCTTCGTGCACACACTGATCCTGACCTGAGAGAAAGCATAGCTGGTATGATCTACAGAGGCAGGTCCACTGCAGTTCACACTCAACCTCTTCAGGTCCACTGCTGTGAGGCAAGCTGTGGTTGTGAAGCATAACCTTAACCCAGTGCAATTGCTGTGCTACACCCTTTTACAGCAATAAACCACAGACTAATCAGCACCATCATTTCAGGTCCCTTGAGTCTTCTTTAGCAATCAAACCCTGCCTAACCGCCACTATTAGAGGAACAGGTTGAAAAAAAAAAAAGAAAAAGAAAAAATAACAAACTGTAATAACTGTGATGAAAAAAATAAAACAGAATGATCTGATAGTGAAATGCCGTAAGAGGCATTGAGATTAGAGACTACAGCCAGGAGGTGGGGGCGGGGGAAGGGAGGTGTGGAGGGAAATATGAGTTAAATCCAAGCAAATGCTAACCGAGAGTGGGAGAATTCCAATAAAGTACATAGACTCTGAGATGAGAACAAGCTAGTTGTGAGCAAAAGTGTGGTTAGACAGTGGTTGAATAAGGGAAAAATGGTAGGAAATTAAATCAGATCAGAGGGCCTGATGTCGACTTTCTCACTGGTTCTGCTGCCTCTATCTTTTTAAACAGTCCTTCACCCTCACTCCAACCTTTACAATGCCTCCAGAGTAAACTTTATAAAAAGTAAATATGATCATATAATGTGGCATATTAAAATAAATGAACGTGAAATCCTGGGAATTACATTATATTTGCTTATTATCTCTCCTCTCACATCACATAGTTTCAAAATACCCTAAGGTTGAGTCACATATTTCCCCAGAATTCTGTTCACTTTTTTAAACCACATAGCATGCCCAGTATACATACTCTATGCAGGATAATGATTAAGAACCAGACACATCTTCTCTCTAGAGTTTGAAAAATATATATATATACCCCTCCGCAAACACACACATACACACACACAAACACACACAATATTGGACATCTGTTGTTTTTGGCTGTAAGCATCCAGTCTCCTTCTGGAACAACATCTAATTTTGCTTTTAAAACACAATACAGCTCCTACTGAGTCCTGGTTGGATTTTCATTCAGCATATCTTCTCCTCCCCTGGCCAAAGAATGAAAACAATTAAAGCTAGGCAAATCAGATTCTCTTCTAGGTATCTGAATGTGAAGAGAGAAAAACTATATAGGAAAATAATTGCAGATTAGCAACTTCTGCCAAACCAGCTCATTGATTCCTATGACCCAGATCTCTTGCTCTTCAGGGCTTTTTTTTTTTTTTTGCTTCACTCAACCACCACATATCATTCCTCTTTCTTTGCTTCAATTTCTGTTGCTTACAACTAAAATAGCCAGAAGTCAGAAAATCAAAAGTGTGACATAGGTCAGCAGAAATCACATTGCAGCAGAAATCATAAAGAACAGTAGAGGAAACGCTGGTATCTAGTGGGAGACAAAACTGAGCTATAATGGTAAAATACTGGACTTGGAGGCCCTGTGTTGCTGCTATTGAAGGGAAACATGAGAATTCAGTCCCTATGACTGTCATATTCTTCAAGATGTCCAATTATTCATGAAGTTAGAAAATGGAAACAATTCGTTATGGTCAAAGCACAACTGCAATTTTCTGAAATGCTTGGCTTTGCAGCTTTAAAATGATTCTTGTTTTTCCTTTCCTCTTTTATGTATCAAATCTAACTGGAGCTAATTTGAGAGACCCTGTTCCTTGGGGAAAGAGAGGGCACACCTGTAATTTCCCAACACAGACTTCCTTTAAGTTACTATACCTCTAGTAACATCCTTTTCCACCCCACTCCAGTACTCTTGCCTGGAAAATCCCAGGGGCAGAGGAGCCTGGTAGGCTACAGTCGACAGGGTCGCTAAGAGTCGGACACGACTGAGCAACTTCCCTTTCACTTCTCACTTTCATGCATTGGAAAAGGAAATGGCAACCCACTCCAGTGTTCTTGCCTGGAGAATCCCAGGGACGGGGGAGCCTGGTGGGCTACCGTCTATGGGGTAGCAGAGTCGGTCACGACTGAAGCGACTTAGCAGCAGCAGCAACATCCTTTTTATCCTGTAGGACGGTTACGCCTCTGTATTAATAAAATGTTATCTTCTTCCCTAAAAGCAAGAACGTTTGAATCTCAGTGCCTACTTAATAGGACAGATGGCATATAATAAAAATAACCAAGATAATAATAAACCTTCCAATTATTAAATATCTACATCATTCCTAGCACTGCTAGGCACTTTTCATTTATTTCCAATTCTCACAATCAAGGTAACAAAATATTATTATTTCCAGTTACAGCTGCAAAAACAGGCTCAAAGGAAATTACCCAAAACTATTAAGCTAGAATTCCCTCAGTCTCTCAGAATCCAAACCCCTCCATCTTCCCACTTTTCCGAGAGACCAGGATTTAAACCAAAAAATTTTTTCAAACTGCAGGTTATAACCAATTAGTAGATCATAAAATAAAGTTAATGGGTCATACTCTTTTTGTTAATGAAATAGATAATATGAGTGTATCACATCAAAGGCAAACACTGTTTCACAAAACTCTAATTCTAGTGTTACATACTATACAAGGCAGCAATGTTAAATGTATGTCTCACTGTGGACCACAGACCAAAAGATTCTGAAACCCGTGGATATACTCATTGTCATTACTGCAGTTGTATGCACTGACACGTCTCAATTTTTCATCAAAAGTCTGATGTTAAAAACATGTGGGCAATAAAATCCTTCACCCAATATCAAAGACACTACCAAAGAGGAGGAGGGGGATGGGATGGGGTTTACAAAGTGTTAAGTGAAAAGGAAGTATTTGGGACATAAGTACCATATTTTTCCCCCTCCAGCAGAGTGTATGCTAAAACTACACTGAACACCCATACAAGACTCAAAGAACAGAAATGTTCTAGCTATTCTCTTATTCCTTCCCCCCAGGTTTTTACTAAACCATTTTCAAAAATACTTCCTTTTTGCTGTGCTTCACTAGAGATAAACACAATTTTATCAGTTTTCTGACCATCTTCATGAGTGACTGGATATTCTCCAAGATATACTGTCTCTTTAAAAAATATGTGTATTCCCTAGTAGTCCAATGTTAAGACTTTGCCTTCCAATGCAGAGGATGCAGGTTCAGTCCCCGGTTGGGGAGCTAAGACCCACATGCCTGACCACCGGAAAACCAACACCATATCCTAACAAATTCAATAAAGACTTTACAATTAAAAAAAAAAAATTACTTCACTCACATGTATAACCCTACATACCAAAAAAAGGTGGGAGGGGCATTCAGAAGGTGATGGCCAGCAGGGTCACTATGGTTATGTATGTTTTCTTCTACAACAGAATAGCAATGAGCATTACGACTTAGATCGAAAATTAAACTATTCTCTACTGCAGGGGGACAGGGTCGGATGATTTAGTAAATCTTCTAAGGAACACTGAGAGAGGATGTTGTTTAAGAATGTGTTTAAGAACATCAGGAAGATACCCTGGAGAAGGAAATGGCAACCCACTCCAGTGTTCTTGCCTGGGAAATCCCATGAACAGAGGAACATGGTGGGCTACAGTCCATGGAGTCGCACAAGAGTCAGATAGGACAGGGCAACACTTTTTTTTTAAAGACGGATCTACCTTTTAAAAATTAGTCACAAATTGGCCAATTACAGTAGGACACAGTGGACTGAAACAGATGTACCTCTCTCTCCTCCAGCCCAAGGTCCCACTGAAATGACAGGGAAAAAAATTAAATTTAAATGATAGCACTGTTGGCAGATCAAGAAAAGACGTCACTGGACAATCATAAATTTTAAAGAATTCTGGGTATATAGAAATTATAATTGGGAGACTGGAATAAAAGAGGAAAAAAGGATGAAATCATATGGAAGACCCTATAGTCTTTTCCAGGACAAGAAAGAGAAATTCTAAGTTATAATCAAATTAATCACAACTCCCAAAAAGGGGAAACAATTAGGGGACTTCATCAGGGTACTGCATTATCCTACCTGGGACAGATGATCCCCTCCCCCCGCTCTTTGTGAACTGAGATGCAAGGGGTGGCAGCTTCTGCCTTTAAGACAGAGCCAGGGGGCTGACCTCCACAAAGCAGGCACTTCTGCCTGGGTCAGAGCTCTTACGAGTAGCCAGATCTGAGGGAAAAGCAGAGCAGAAAGATGGAAGGACCATCAAGCTTCCAACACCAAAAGGGAAATAAAAGGGGAAAGAGGGAAAAAGCAAAGAAAAGAGGGGCAATGGAGCAATCTCAATACTACCTGAGTGAAATCTAAAAAAGTACTACTCCGCTGCATTACTTAAAGACTCCACAGTTATCCAGGCGAGAGGCACACTGCCTTACCCACTCCTCAGCCACTCTCTCTCGGAAGTCTGATCTGCTGGTCCACATCTAAGAGTCTATCACCAAAACTGCCACTCAACACAAAGGCCTGGTGGAGAAAGAGCTACTTACTGAGACAGACACACTTCAACTGCCAGTATCAACCATGACTCCCCAAACATCTGAGGAAAACTTAACAGAATAAAAGGGGAGCAAGACGAACAGAGAGAAGAAAATCGTGTCTGTGCTGGGGGGCGGGGTGGGGGGAGGGTGTAGTAATACACGGACAGGCAAAACTAAACACCAAATTACTTATCTATACTATAAGGCTGAAGAGATTTTTCCCTTAAAGGGAAGGGAAATCTACCTTACTTCCAAAGTAAAGGAAAACACACACAAAGATGGTAACTGTAAGAAAATAGAAGATGTGAATTAAAATCTAAAGGGCCCAACATCCACTTACATAAGATATCCAAAAGTGGAGGGAAATTAATCCAAACAAGGGGACACATTTAACTTTCCAAGAGCTAAGGAAAGATTCAGTCATCAAATTGAAAGACATGCAACGCAACAAAAACCAAGTAAAAAAAAAAACGATATCCAGGATGATGCTGGAAAAATTTCAGAACACTGAGAAAGGCTCCAGAAATTAGAATCACTCTAACATTCATTTTCTCATCAAAAATACAGGATACTAAAAGATAACAGAGCCGTTTCCTCCAAATTCAAAGGGGAAAATATTTTGAAATCAGATTCCTACAGACCTTCACCAACATGTGTGTTACAAATTAATGGGTTACCAGGTAACCTGAAGAGCCAGATGCCTCTGTTGCAAACAACTTGACTCACCACACACACATTATCACTTTCTATACAGATATTATGACATGAAAACGGTTGGAAAGCACTGCTCTCACAAGTCAGATTTCCCATCAAGAGTCAAAATAAAGACGTTTTCAAACTTTGAAAAACTAAAATTTTACTTGAAAATAAAAAATGAAAAGATACAACACCAAAACAGAAAGGAATCCAATAAAACACATGATATGGAAGAAACAGTGGCAGCTTAATTATGATATCAAAATAACATATGAATAAGAAAATAAAAGAGGATGCACTTATCCCTAGCAGTAGATAATTCTCTTCAGTAAACATTTAATAAGACAGTATTGTATCCTCCTCTTCAAAAATAGTACATAATAAAAAAAGTTAAACAATTAGTAATTCTTCATTTCTAAAATCATTCTATAGGAAACTAAGGCACAGAACTAAGCAGTTTTAAACTCCAATCTTTACTTTGTAAAAAGTTAGGCTATCAAGTCAATAGAACAGTATGCATATAATCCCAATTGCTACTAAACTGTATGTAAATGAGTCATTAAATATTTTCACATTGATACATATCAATAATATACACATAGATGACACATATATCAATGTATATACTTATATATTTGTGTGTATGTATATATATCATACTCCTTAGCTGCACAAAAACACATGTGAAAGGCTATACACCAAACTCTTCGGCTGTCTCTAGTGAACGGAATGAGGTCAAACTGAGAACTTTTACCTGTCACTTTATAATATACATCTGTTTAGTTGGGTCACTCATTTTCTTATGTATACATGATATATCAAAGATAAACTTACTTCTAAAAGCAGGGTCTTGAAGAGAGATATGCACACCCACGTTCACAACAGCCAAAAGATGAAAGCAACCCAAGTGTCTGCTGACAAATCAAAGGGTAATCAAAACGTGGTCTATATACACACAATGGAATATTACTCAGACTTAAAAAGGAAGAAAATTCTGAGACATGCTACTGCATGGATGAACCTTGAGGACATTATGCTGAGTGACAGAAGCCAATCGCAGAAAGACAAAACACCATATAGTGGCCACAGTGTAGTCAAATTCACCGAAACAGAAAGCAGAAGGGTGGCTGCCAGAGGCTGAAGAGCAGGGGAAATAGGGAGCTGTTCTTTAATGGGTATAAATATGAAAAGAGTGCTGCAGACTGACTGCACTTGAAGGTGCTTAACTATTTCATTATGTGTGCTCGGTCGCTTTAATCATGTACAACTCTTAGCAACCCAATGGACTGCAGCCCGCCAGGCTCCCTGTACATGGGATTCTCCAGGTGAGAATATTCGAGTGGGTTGCCATGCCCTCCTCCAGACATTATTCTACCACAATTATTGGGCTGACCAAAAAGTTCGTTTGTTTTTTTTTCTGTAAAATTGCTCTAGTAGCACTTAGTTGTCTTTTACTTCATTTGACACAATTTTGTTAGATTGTATTGTGACAGCTGTCATATCAGCATGCATTTAAAAAAATACTTATCAAAACTGGTCAATTTTTGTGTAGCCATTTTAATATTGACAATGTAAGAAATACCACATTTTCAACACATTATGCTTTATTATTTCCAGAAAGGTAAAAACACAACTGAAATGCAAAAAAAAAGGCTTGCACAGTATATAGAGGTGCTGTGACTGACAGAATGTGTCAAAGCAGTTTGCAAAGTTTCCTGCTGGAGATTTCTCACTGGATGATGCTCCACTTGTTAGGTGGATCAGCTGGAGTAGATAGCGATCAAACTGAGACATTAACTGAGACATCAAACTAAGACATAAACTGAGATCAATCAATGTTATACCAGGTACAAGATAACCAACATACTCAAAACATCCAGATCAAGTGTTGAAAATCATTACCCCAACTTGGTTATATTAATTGCTTTGATGTTTGTGTTCCACAAAAATTAAGCAAAAGAAAAACCTTCTTGACTGAATGTATTTCCACAGGTGATTCTCTACTGAAACTAACAAAAACATTCCACTTTAAAAACAAATTTTGACAGTTGATAGAAAGTGGATATTGTACAGTTACAGTGTAACAGAAGAGATTATGGGGCAAGCAACCTGAATCACCAACAACCAAAGGCCAGTCTCCATCCAAAGAAGGTGATGTTGTGTATACGGCAGGATTGGAAGGGCATCCTCTACTATAAGCTCCTTCTGTAAAACCAAACAATTAATTCCAACAGGTACTGCTCCCAATTAGAACTGATGGAGAAGGCAATGGCACCCCACTCCAGTACTCTTGCCTGGAAAATCCCATGGACAGAGGAGCCTGGTAGGCTGCAGTCCATGGGATCGCTGAGAGTTGGACGCGACTCAGTGACTTCACTTTCACTTTTCACTTTCATGCACTATAGAAGGAAATGGCAACCCACTCCAGTGTTTTTGCCTGGAAAATCCCAGGGATGGCGGAGCCTGGTGGGCTGCCGTCTATGGGGTCACACAGAGTCGGACACGACTGAAGCAACTTAGCAGAACAACTGAAAGCAGTACTAGATGAAAAGTATCCAGAATTAGTCAACAGAACATGCATAATCTTCCATCAGGTTAATGCAAAAACATGTTTCACTGATGACCAGGCAAAAACTGTTACAGCTTGGCTAGGAAGTTCTGATTCATCAGCTCTATTCACCAGACATTGCACCTTCAGATATCCATTTATTACGGTCTTCATAAAATTTTCTTAATGGAAAAAAATTCAGTTCCCTGGAAGATTGCAAAATCACCTGGAATAGTTTTTTTGCTCAAAGAGATAAAAAGTTTTAGGGAGATGAAATTATGAAATTGCCTAAAAATGGCAGAAGGCAGTAGAACAAAAACAGTGAATACACTGTTCAATAAAGTCCTTGGTGAAAATGAAAAATACATCTTCTATTTTTATTTAAAAACCAGAGGAACTTTTTGCCTAACCCAATTAAAAATAAGGCTCAAAGCAAATAAAAAAAAAAATTAAAACATAAATGATAAATTGTGGCATCTGTGAAGACATAGTCAATCCTTACTGTTCATTGATTTCATATTTGTGCAATCTGCCTACTTGCTAAAAGTTTTATGTAATCCCTAAAGTAATACTTATGGCATTTCTGCGATCTTTAGACAGGTGTAGAAGATCAAAGAGAAGTTACCCAGAGAGGGTGTGTTTAACTCTCTTCCTTACTGTTTTTGCTCTTGTTCTGTAAACAAATGTCCCCTGTGAGGTCAATTTACTGCCACATTTTTGTATTTTGGTGCTTTTCATTGGTGATTTTGCTCTTCAGCATAGGGCTGAAAGGCTGTCTATTGTTCCTAAGCACAAGAAGGTGGTTGTGTCTTACGGAGAAAACGTGGTAGATGGGCTTCTTTCATGCAGGATTTATAATGCTGTTGAGCCATGAGTGCCATGTCAATGAATCAGCTATATATTCAATAAAGTGTCTTTAAACAGAAGTACACAAAACAAGGTTATTATTGATCCATGGACAAATCTGTTGTGACCAGAGGCTCACAGGAATGAAACTCTGTATTTCCTAGGAAGCAACAGTTCAATATTTTCTAATTCAGTGTTCACAGCAACTTTATAAACTAACTACTGTGAATAATGAGAACTGACTGTATTTATCTACAAGTTTTTTAAGGAGCAACATTATAGGCAAAAAAATTAAGTTACGTCAATCACTCCAATTTAAACTTAATGTGATTTTTAATACTTTAATGGCTAATGAAGTTTTTTATAGTACATGGTGTATGAAGGGGTAATTTATTTCTAATTAAAAATAAATATCAGCTAATCTTTATTGAATACTTATGTAACAGGCACTTAAATAAGTACTTTACAACTCACGGATTAAAAAGTGCTTAGCTCAGTACCTTGCACACAGTAAAAATTCACTAAAATCTTGGTTAATCTTATTTATAGCATTAAATTCCTACAATCACTCTGTGAGGTAGGTACATGAGCAAACCTTCAAGGTAACGGGAATCTGAGAATGTATCTAAACTGGCTGGGTTTGAATGCAGTGTAAACACAGCTATTGAAGATGATCTCTGACAGTTCATTCAGGCTATGACAAAATTAAATTATCAAATCTGGTCGTCTGTGATGAATAAGTCTTTGGGGATCCAGTGGTAGCAGTAGTACAAAACTATGAAAGGAACGAGGTAGGCAAACAAGGACAGCCAAGTAGGACTACTGCTTGTAACAGTGTGTAACAGCTCAAAAAAAGAAAGTGACATATTCACAGTATAAATTCTTGACTCAAAGCACTGACAAAAACTAAGGCAGCTTCTAAGTATGACATAAAAGAATTTTTCTCCAAATTCTAGAGCAGCAATCAGCAAACATTTTCAGTAATGTGCCAAATAGTAATTTTCTAAAGGCCATGGAAGGTCTCTGTCACAACTACCAAAGTGAGAGGAGCCAAAATTATACATAATGTGGCTTGTGCTCCAATAAACCCTTATATATGAAATTCTGAATTCCATATAATTTTCACTTGCCATGAAACAGTATAATTCTTTTGACTTTTTTCCCAATTACTTTAAAATGTGAAACATATTTTTAGCTATGGATCATCTAAAAACATGTGCAGGCCACATTTGACCTGTACAGTGTAGCTTGCCAACCCCTACTCTAGATCTCAAAACCAAAATGCATAACATGATTTTGTTAACTGCCTAATTATAACATCAAGTAGTACTAAGCAAGGTTAAAGAAACAGGAACATACTGGTTATCAAACTGATTTACCTCCAAGAATCCTTCCTTAAAAGTCCCCAAGATCATGATATTGGGAAATCCCACTATAATCCTGTGTCATTTGTAACTGAGATCCAGAAACAACAAGCTATGGTCCAAATCTGATCCATTATGCTTTTATAAGTAAAGTTTTCTGGGAACACAGGCACACTCATTCACTTATGTATTATCCATAGATTCTTCAGCACCACAATAGCTCTGCTGGGTAATTTTTTCACAGAAAAGCCTTAGATATTTAAAATGTGGCCCTCTACAGAAAAAGTTTGCTTACACCTAATCTACTCAAACAACTCCAGGTATGGCATATAGTTAAGCCTGACTAAGGGAACATAAGCCACAGACTCTCAAAGTTCCCAGACCCAGAGCCCCTCAAATAAGGGAAAAGCAAAACTACCGCACAATTGTACTCATCTCACATGCTAGTAAAGTAATGCTCAAAATTCTCCAAGCCAGGCTTCAGCAATACGTGAACCGTGAGCTTCCTGATGTTCAAGCTGGTTTTAGAAAAGGTAGAGGAACCAAAAATCAAATTACCAACATCCGCTGGATCATGGAAAAAGCAAGAGAGTTCCAGAAAAACATCTATTTCTGCTTTCGTGACTATGCCAAAGCCTTTGACTGTGTGGATCTCAATAAACTGTGGAAAATTCTGAAAGAGATGGGAATACCAGATCACCTGACCTGCCTCTTGAGAAATCTGTATGCAGGTCAGGAAGCAACAGTTAGAACTGGACATGGAACAACAGACTGGTTCCAGATAGGAAAAGGAGTCCGTCAAGGCTGTATATTGTCACCCTGCTTATTTAACTTCTATGCAGAGTACATCATGAGACATGCTGGACTGGAAGAAACACAAGCTGGAATCAAGATAGCCAGGAGAAACAGCAATAACCTCAGATATGCAGATGACACCACCCTTATGGCAGAAAGTGAAGAGGAACTCAAAAGCCTCTTGATGAAAGTGAAAGAGGAAAGCGAAAAAGTTGGCTTAAAGCTCAACATTCAGAAAACGAAGAAGGGACGTGAGTCTGAGTGAACTCCGGGAGTTGGTGATGGACTGGAAGGCCTGGTGTGCCGTGATTGATGGGGTTGCAAAGAGTCGGACACAAGTGAGCGACTGAACTGAACTGAACCTTCAAAAACGGCTCTATGTTTCATCAGCAGCACTGTGATTTTTGTCGTGGCTTTCCACAAAGGATCAACAGCCACTTATCAAAATAACCATGCACTTGGGAAAGGAAAATACTCCAACCTTTCCAGGAGTATAAAATCTAACTCTTAAAATAATCCTGAGGACCCAGATAGCACCACTGTGACGTATGAAGCCAAATAATATATGAAGTTTAGGCCCAAGTCCATTTATCAGAGTGGAGTAATTCTCCCATCTTATAGCTATTTCTTCAGGAATTGAACATACAGCTGAAAAGGGTAGTCTCAGGCTGACTACCCACTGAAAAAAGCCCACACTGATGCCAGGACAGGTGGAGTAGTGGGGTAGTATAATACCAGGAAAGGCCAGAGAGAGACCCCTGGAGCTCTCCCACCAATCAAAATGCCATTCCTGGGGGATTATCCAAGAATCAAAAGCAATAAGGGTTGCAGCCCCTAGCAGATATTCATTTTGTACAACTGTCTGACTAATGCAGAACATACAAAAGTTCTTAGAGAAGAAGTGCTTTAACCTTAATGACTACAGGCAAAGTTGGTAATTCAAATTAAATCTCTTCCATGCAGCAGCGCCTGGTATAAAGCTACAGTTCTGGCAAATGGTGTCTCTGTCTCTACAATCTGCTTTAATTTCACTTGGATAGCAGTAGCACCCCACTCCAGTACTCTTGCCTGGAAAACCCCATGGACAGAGGAGCCTGGTGGGCTGCAGTCCATGGGGACGCTAAGAGTCGGACACGACTGAGCGACTTCCCTTTCACTTTCTTGCATTGGAGAAGGAAATGGCAACCCACTCCAGTGTTCTTGCCTGGAGAATCCCAGGGATGGCGGAGCCTGGTGGGTTGCTGTCTATGGGGTCGCACAGAGTCGGACACGACTGAAGCAACTCAGCAGCAGCAGCACATGTTCACTATATTGCCTTGCTAAGTTTCTACTTTCTCAGACTGTTCACACCATTCGACATCACATTGGCTCACTATACTGATAAACTCAAGCCAACCGAACCTTTTGAAAAAGAAACAGCAGTGCTCTAGATGCCTTAAAAAGACAGGTATGCCAAAAGACAAAAAATAAGTCACAAGAAAATACAGGGTCCTGACACCAGTATGAAGTTCTAGAAGCAGGTGGAGTGTGGCAATTCAGGATATTCCCTTCAAAATAAAAAGCAAGTCAATACCCACTACAACAAAAAAAAGCAGAAAGCTTGCTGGGCCTCTGGATATTGAGAACAAGATATACGAGTTTGTGTGTGCTCCTCTATTTACTGAATAACCTGAAATCCAGCAGCTTTAAGTTTATCCCAGAGCAAGAGAAAATGCCTGAGTCAATCCAGGCTGCAGTACAAGTAGCTCTGCCGTTTGACCATAATGACCTTCTGATGGCAATGGCGCTCCAAGGGTCAACAGATGAATGCCATAAGGAGATACTGGCAAATCCTTTAGGAGAATCACAGCAACGACCCTAAGAGCTTTGGGGCCGAGTCATACTTTATTAAACTAAGACTCTTGAAAATAATTCTTGTACCTTTTGTACTTTGGAGAATGAACACCTAGCCACAGGTAACTATAAAACCTGAGCTGCCTGTCAGGAATTGTCATCATGGGATCCACCAAGTAAAGCTGATGCGACAGAAATGCTCCATCGAGTGTTATGATAGACACCGAGCAGGATTCAGGCTGGTTGTGAAGCATGAGCAATGGCTCACATTTTCAGTGTGCCTACTCCTGATGCAGTCATTTTCCTCACACAAGGCCTACTGCTACATTTGAGATTCTCTATTCTGGCTAAGAAAGAAAATATCTGACCCTGCATTACAAGTGAGTCTGCACAACATGCTGGTATCACCCAAAAACTCTTTCTACCCTACTGTCCCATCGGGAACAGCTGCTAAGGAATGTCAGAAAGGGAAGTTCTCCCACTGGGCAGTATATCTCACAATCCACATTGTCAGTTAACGGGAAACACAGTGAGGAAGCAATAATTTGGCTAGATTTCCAGGTCAGGTTTTCAAAAGACACAGGTATGGACAGTGATTTAAGGATGAGATATACGGATGGAACTGTCAGAACTGACCAAGTGTTAAAACATTTCTGTTCCATGCAAAGGCTCACCAAGAAGTCCCAACAGTAGGGGAAGATTCCATAATCATATGGATTTGTGCGGCAAGATAATCCATTCCTTGGAAGTCGGTCAATATCTTTCACCAGTAACTTCAATGCCTAATCAGTGACCTCACAAAACTCAGCCGCAGTCATAACACAGAGCCTCAAGAAATTGTATGAACTTGCACTTCACAACAAGGTTGACTCACCTACCCTGCCAATGTACCATCTCTCACTAGGTTATGATTCAGCAGCAAACAATTCTGAAAATCTTAACAGTTACAACAGTGATTCTTAAAATATTTTGGGCTGATAATTCCTTTATACCCTTAAAAATCGAGACTCTCAAAGAATTTCTGCTTACACGGACTCCAACAATATTAATTACATTCGAAATTAAATTATCCTTTTTTTTTTTTTTTTTACAAATAAATAATCAGTTCAGTCGTTCAGTCGTGTCCGACCCTTTGTGACCCCATGAATTGCAGCACACCAGGCCTCCCTGTCCATCACCAACTCCCAGAGTTTCTGCTTTAGCATCATTCCTTCCAAAGAAATCCCAGGGCTGATCTCCTTCAGAATGGACTGGTTGGATCTCCTTGCAATCCAAGGGACTCTCAAGAGTCTTCTCCAACACCACAGTTCAAAAGCATCAATTCTTCGGCGATCAGCCTTCTTCACAGTCCAACTCTCACATCCATACATGACCACAGGAAAAACCATAGCCTTGACTAGACGGACCTTAGTCGGCAAAGTAATGTCTCTGTTTTTGAATATGCTATCTAGGTTGGTCATAACTTTTCTTCCAAGGAGTAAGCGTCTTCTAATCATGGCTGCAATCACCATCTGCAGTGATTTTGGAGCCCCCCAAAATAAAGTCTGACACTGTTTCCACTGTTTCCCCATCTATTTCCCATGAAGTGATGGGACCGGATGCCATGATCTTCGTTTTCTGAATGTTGAGCTTTAAGCCAACTTTTTCACTCTCCTCTTTCACTTTCATCAAGAGGCTTTTGAGTTCCTCTTCACTTTCTGCCATAAGGGTGGTGTCATCTGCATGAGTGAAGAGTGAAGTCGCTCAGTCGTGTCCGACTCTTTGCAACCCCATGGACTTATCAGGCTATCAGGCTCCTCCGTCCATGGGATTTTCCAGGCAAGAGTGCTAGAGTGGATTGCCATTGCCTTCTCCAGGGGATTCTCCTGACCCAGGGATCGAACCTGGGTCTCCCGCATTGCAGACAGACGCTTTACCGTCTGAGCCACCAGGGAAGCCCATATCTGAGGTTATTGCTATTTCTCCCAGCAGTCTTGATTCCAGCTTGTGTTTCTTCCAGCCCAGCGTTTCTCATGATGTACTCTGCATAGAAGATAAATAAGCAGGGTGACAATATACAGCCTTGACGTACTCCTTTTCCTATCTGGAACCAGTCTGTTGTTCCATGTCCAGTTCTAACTGTTGCTTCCTGACCTGCATACAGATTTCTCAAGAGGCAGGTCAGGTGGTCTGGTATTCCCATCTCTTTCAGAATTTTCCACAGTTTATTGTGATCCACACAGTCAAAGGCTTTGGCATAGTCAAGAAAGCAGAAATAGATGTTTTTCTGGAACTCTCTTGCTTTTTCCATGATCCAGCGGATGTTGGCAATTTCATCTCTGGTTCCTCTGCCTTTTCCAAAAGCAGCTTGAACATCTGGAAGTTCACCATTCACATATTGCTGAAGCCTGGCTTGGAGAATTTTGAGCATTACTTTACTAGCATGTGAGATGAGTGCAATTGTGTGGTAGTTTGAGCATTCTTTGGCATTGCCTTTCTTTGGGATTGGAATGGAAACTGACTTCTTCTAGTCCTGTGGCCACTGCTGAGTTATCCAAATTTGCTGGCACATTGAGAGCAACACTTTCACAGCATCATCTTTTAGGATCTGAAATAGCTCCACTGGAATTTCATCACCTCCACTAGCTTTGTTCATAGTGATGCTTTCTAAGGCCCACTTGACTTCACATTCCAGGATGTCTGGCTGTAGGTGAAGTGATCACACCATCGTGATTATTTGGGTCGTGAAGATCTTTTTTGTACAGTTCTTCTGTGTATTCTTGCCACCTCTTCTTACAGACATTTATTAGAGAATTATCTAGTTTACTTTCAATATACTAACATTAAAAGAAAAGAGAAAAAGAGCGAGCAGAGAGTATTATCACCAAACTGGGCTTTGACCAACATCAGACAAAGTAGTCCCATGTCACAGCACATCTGGGGTCCCAATTGGGAAAGGGTCCCAGGCAGTTCTTGATGCTCCGTGGGTGAGACTTCAAAGATTTGTTAATCCATTTTAAAAATAATAAACCAACTACATGTTAGCACAAATAAACTTTTTATTTTAAAATAAACTACATCTTCCAAAAAACAAAACAGTAAAATTTTAAGAAGAGTTATATTTTTAAAATCTCTTTGGGCTTTCCTGGTGGTCCAGTGGTTAAGATTCCAAGTATCCAATGCAGGGGACATGGGTTCGATCCCTAGTTGAGGTATCTGGTACCACATGCCACGTGGCGCAGCCAAAGAAAATAAAAAATAAAAATTTAAATAAAAAAAATCTTTAAGATCTGACTTAATAAAATATCAGATTAACATATCTGTTGCAATACCATTTCGGTAGAAATATATGAGAAAAATAACTCACAGATATATATTTAGAAAAGGGGGGAATATTTGATGGCTTTTTTGAATAGCTTTGAGTATCAATCTTTGATTCTATCTCAAAGCTCAACAATAGTGTCTTAAAGGTTCACTGAAGAACCTAAAACATTATAAATCAATTATACTTCAATAAGAAAACTAATTTTTTAAAAAACGGTTCATTTAAGTATAGAATCGTTAATCTTATCAGTTAACTTTCTTACTGCTACATTAATCCATCAGTCTGGCAAAATGAGTCCGTCTTTTGCTTATGTATAATTTTGTAACATCATTCATCAGTCAGTTATAAATATTGGTCCACTGAGTTTGGTATAGCTCCCAAATGTTGGCATTTCATAATACAGTATTAATTATTTTAAAAAACTGCCTTCACTACTATCACTAGCAAGCTCATCAGAAAAAAAACCTAAGTACTGAGAAGCTATCAAGCTCACACTGCCTGATAATTTTCTAAAACATTAATTTACACTTGAAATCAAATTTTATCACTGGCAACAAATATTGCCAGTTGCTTTCCTTGAAGTAAAGGGTCACTTCAATTGACAAAATGTCTGTCAAACACTCACGTCAAAATAACCCTCATAAATCACTGTTTCAAGTGAAAATTATATTCCATAGAGGCTAGTTTGCCTCATAATTCAAATAATCACACAAGTGCTTTTCCCTGTGACAAACACATACTTCAGCATGCAGAAGTGCTTCATCAATACTTTCTGCTTCATTCAAAAAGGCTTATAGAAAGATGCATATTTAAGATCAAGATTTTTTTTAATTAGTAAGTTTAATCCTCAAGTATAATTTTTTGTTTACTATAAATATATGGTGACATAGATAGAGCACAGCTTGAAGCAAGTGCACTGATTTTTGCTAAGGCACCATCAGTTTTCTCCTCACCATTGCTTATGAACCATACTGCAACTGTCAACATAAAAAAAAGGAATTTGGTATTATTATTAAAATAGCTTTGATCCTTAAAGGGTCTTAGGCTCAACAGACAGTACTCTAAGAACTACTGTTTTATGAGGTGGTACAGTTGGTAAAGTATCCACCTGCCAATTCAATCCATGGATCAGGACAATCCCCCAGAGAAGGGCATGGCAACCCACTCCAGTATTCTTGCCTGGATAACTTTATGGACAGAGGAGCCTGGTGGGCTACAGTCTATGGGGTAACAACTGAGAACGTGGGCACACGCAGTTTGCTAGTACAAAAACATATTTCTCATTTTTGTTATGTTAACTTTGGGTTGATTACAGGTATCATCTTCATTCTGGAATCCTGGAAAAAGAAAAAGCCTGTATCTGGCACCTGCTTTCCTCGTGACAGAGAAAAATGAGCAAAGATCAATTCATGTAATGGCTTCCAAAGTTTATTAGACATGACATATATCACTTCCCATCTTCCACTGACTTTGGTCAAATCCCAAGGCCAAGCTTGATGTCAATGATAAAAAGAAGTACTCCTCCCATAGGTAGGGACCCTGTAGAGAGAAACGCAATAAAGAAGGAAGCCAACTACTTAGAATAATATAATCTGCCATAAGCAGCAACTGAGTCCCTCTCATCTCCACACCAAACTGTACCATATTCACTGTGGACAAACAGCCACCTGGTAGCAAGCTGGTAACACTCAGGATCTTTACACCATGAAGCAACTTATCTCTGTGAAATAGACACTTGGCTGGTGTAAACAATCTTATGCTTACTACCCTGGAAACAAGTCCATTATTTATAACCTTTTAATTTTGAACACAGAATATATTCTAGGTTCTAACAAACCAATTCACATACTAACTTAGAACAGAAACCTTTCATACATCATAGTTTTTAGGTGAGAGCTTATTATAGTTGTTTGAAGCCTAAGTACAAAAAGAGGTATACATACTAATAGTTAAGTATCTACTATTGTAGCTACTCATCATACTCATCACCACTAAAATTTTCAACAGACTTTAATTTGCAGATATTTCTACAAATTTTATGATCCAGTGCCTAATCTATTAATGTAATTTCTAATTAGCTCATGTCATCTCTAATGCAGAAATTAGAATTTAAATTTTCCAGTCTCCTTTCTAATTATGGACATAGCATAGTATTCTGTATTATGTAAATTTCCAAAAGACTTTGATTTGGAATTAAGTAACAAGGAGAATTTCCATTTCTGCTCAAAACCCACATATGGCTTTTGATGGTGGTGGCAGCAATGTTAGTCACTTTCCAGTGGTTACAATATAGAGTTCCTGCCACTGAAAAAAGCACAACAGCAGTAGCATCTGCAATCAACTTGGGTCTCTGGCATTTAGAGCTCAGCAACATTAGCTTTCTCAAACTGAGTCCTGCAGTATGGTTTTGGGAAATGTTCCCTGAGGCTTGGACTAAAGTCCAATCTCTAGCACTCCCCAATGACTCTAAGAGCTACCAAATATTATTTAATAATTCCCTACTCTGCTTACAATAGCCAGGGTGAGTTACTGTTTAGTATAAAGAAATATGATTTACAATATGTGTCGCATTCCAATTTTACACAGAAGAAAACTAAAGGTTTAGATTGGATTTCTCAGATTTGAAAGCTTAGACTTTGTTGTGCTATATTACACAAATTCTAAAATTGATTACTTAAATAGGACAGGGCAGGGATTGAAACAAATTTATCAACATTTTTCTAAAGCATGAGTTGGCAATATACGGTGAATGGGCCAAATCCAACGTGCTTTTTCACAATCCAAAGCTAAGAATAGTTTTCACATTTTTTAATGGAGGAGGGGGATTATATTAAAAATAACATGAACTTCAAATTTCAATATCTATCATAAATAAAATTTTATTGGAATACAGCCATGCCCATTCATTTACATATTGTCTATGGCTGCCTTCCCACTACAACAAACAGACTTGAGTAGCTGCCTAAAATATTTACTACTTGGCTGTTTACAGAAACAGTATGTTGACCTCTGCTCTAAAATTCTTCTAAAATAACTGAGGAAATGCCAATGTAAACTAATATTAAAATAGGTATATGTATATTTCTATCATCCTTGCTTACCTACTTTGAGAACAGAAGACATGAAACACTGCACAATTTAGCCCATAGTTAAAAGTGAACCACAAAGTCCAATTTTCTTCAGTCACTTTCCTGCTTCTACAGCGAGGGCAAACACATCAAATTAAAATATTGTGTCAAAAGTTATTTTCAGCATAATACCAAGTCACCAAGAGCCAAATGTAACTGACTATTCATTTTCTCTAGAAACTGAAAGAGCCAGCAGTAAGGGAGCCTTTTTTAAAAATAACCAGTATTAAGGTTTTTGTTGGGGAGGAGGGGGAATAGGATTCAAAGATTATAGGAAAGGAGCAAATAAGTATAGTGTCAAAAGGGTTGACATTTTTCAGAAGATAAAGAGTACTCAATTCCTTAAACAAAATGAGCCCAAACAGGAAACTCACAGGTAGATGACTGGAACATACAATTGCTAATAAATGCTCACAATAAGATGCCTTCTCTGCATCCAACATCCAGAGCCCAAAAGTCACCAGATCAGTAAAAAGTGAAAATCGACCCATTCCTGATCCTTTCTTCCGCTTTCAGCATCTACGAACTGAGTTACCTAGCAAAAGAATATTATTTGTCTTTTTGAACTACTGATTCAAAAAAATTTTCCCCTTTCATATAATAACCTTTTAGAAGAAAGAAGGGCTTTCCTTTCTTTACTGGTGACTCACCAGTAAAGAATTCACCTGCTAATGAAAGATACAGGTTTGATTCCTGGGTGGGGAAGATCCCCTGGAGAAGGAAATGGCAATCCACTCCAGTATTCTTGCCTGGAGAATCCCATGGACAGAGGAGCCTGGAGAGCTACAGTCTATGGGGTCGAAAAGAGTCAGACACAACTGAGCACGCATGCAGAAAAAAAGAAAAAAATTTCCTATCCACTGGTAGCATTCCTTGCTCTATCGATCTATCTCCAGCCCCCAAAATGAAGTTACCGTGCTGCTGCTGCTGCTGCTAAGTCGCTTCAGTCGTGTCCGACTCTGTGCGACCCCACAGACGGCAGCCCACTGGGCTCCCCCATCCCTGGGATTCTCCAGGCAAGAACACTGGAGTGGGTTGCCATTTCCTTCTCCAATGCATGAAAGTGAAAAGTGAAAGTGAAGTCGCTCAGTCGTGTCCGACTCTCAGCGACCCCATGGACTGCAGCCCACCAGGCTCCTCCGTCCATAGGATTTTCCAGGCAAGAGTACTGGGGTGGGGTGCCATTGCCTTCCCCGGAAGTTACCGTGAGGAGTGAGTAATGTCTAAGCCTTTACTCAAGTGCCATGCAGAAAGCGACTAACAGTTATCTAAAGATCCTGCAACAAAATCCAAACAGGCTCCGAATGAAGTAGAGGAAATTACTCATAAATGAGAAACAGTCAAAGTTTTATACTTTACTTCATTTAAAAATCAGGACCAAAAAAAAAACAACTATTTAACGATGGAAAAAAAAAAAATTAGGACGCAAACTGGAACAACCTGTAAGGATCTGAGATTTCACCTCACCATGTAATATAGAATACAAATCTACCACTGATAAAAAGGTCTGGAACATGAGCGTGTTGTTCAGAACTTCAAATGTATTCTCTCTAGTGAATACGGTTATATATAATGTACTTGTTTCGAAAACAGCTCAGAAAAACTAATAATAAACTAAAATAAAAAAAAGAAATGATCACAGAATCAGATATGATGCTGATTAAAGTTGACGTTCAACTCCTTTATTTTACAAATAACGTGGCTCTGATGAAGAGAAAGTTGGGTCACTTGCCCAGTGTCACCATGATATATAAAATCAAGGGTTAGTTGCTCAGTTGTGTCCGACTCTTTACGACCTATGGACTGCAGCCCACCAGGCTCCTCTGTTCTTGGGATTCTCAGGACAAGAATACTGGAGTGGGTTGCCATTTCCTCCTCCAGGGGATCTTCCCAACCCTGGTGGGAAACCAGGCAGATTCTTTTTTTACTGTCTGACCCGCCAGAGAAGCCAATATAAAATTCAAAGCTGGTCAAAAAAACCAGATCCATGACTCAGTACAGACATACATTTTCAGATTTCATCATCTCTACATAACAAGTATATTTTATGTATAAACATCCTAATATGGTGTAATTCTATTGGTATGTATCAAAAGAAATATTTAAAAAACACCTTAGATTGTGTTAGGTGGTGATGTTTTACATAATAAAAGTAAACAGGCTGAGTGAGAAAACTAGCTGCACTCTAGAACCCCTGTGGTGTTTTCAATTCCCTCACCTATGGTGAAATCTCAGGATGATTTTTCACCAATCAAGAGTAAAGGCAGTTTTCCCTCTATTAGATACAGTCCTAAATACTGTTTTGTCCTATGTATCGCTAAACACAATTTGTTTCAAGTTGACTCAAATGGATAACTGTGAGGGACTTACACGAATAAATTAAATACAATTACAGCAAATTAAAAATTTTGTTAGATTACTCAATTGGCCTGGGTTACAAAACTTCTTCCAAAGATGCTCCCAGCAGTCACACTTTTCTTTTCAGTTGCTGTGTGAAAGTGAAAGTCGCTCAGTGGTGTCTGACTCTTTGCGACCCCATGGACTATACAGGCCATGGAATTCTCCAGGCCAGAATACTGGAGTGGGTAGCCTTACCCTTCTCCAGGGGATCTTCCCAACCCAGGGATCGAACCCATATCTCCCACACTGCAGGCCAATTCTTTACCAGCTGAGCCACAAGGGAAGCCCAAGAATACTGGTGTGGGTAGCCTATCCCTTCTAAAGCAGATCTTCCTGACCCAGGGACTGAACAGGGGTCTCCTGCATTGTAGGCTGATTCTTTACCAACTGAGCTATCAGGGAATCAGTTGCTATACTCACTGTGAATTATGAACCTTACTTTTCACTCCCAGACCACTATCCTTGCTCTTATTTCTCCAGAGCCAAAAGATTAACTAATTTGAGCCCCACTCTACTCCATATTTATTTCTCTCACCTACTCAGGCAATGCTGGCCTCAAGTTCTATGTATATCTTTTTCTACCTAGATCTCTCTGTTCCTCATTCATAAAGCCTCCTCCGAGTCTGATATTCAATTTACTTTGCTTCCTAAATGAACTAATATTGCTTCCATCTCCCCCTGTTCTTTTTCTGTTTTCCATACAGCTTTCCTCCAAGTCTGTTTATCTCTTGTTCTTCACAATTCCTGTTCTCACATTCTTATTCCTGTTCTCACATTCTACCCTGCCTGAAGACTGGTTTGCAACCAGCATATGTAACTTATTACCATCTATGAACCCAGAGAAAGTAAACTGATCTACCGAGTAGTGCATATTTGAATAATGGTAAGGTCTAGTCAAGGCTATGGTTTTTCCTGTGGTCATGTATGGATATGAGAGTTGGATTGTGAAGAAGGCTGAGCGCCGAAGAATTGATGCTTTTGAACTATGGTGTTGGAGAAGACTCTTGAGGGTTCCTTGGACTGCAAGGAGATCCTACCAGTCCATTCTGAAGGAGATCAGCCCTGGGATTTCTTTGGAAGGAATGATGCTAAAGCTGAAACTCCAGTACTTTGGCCACCTCATGCGAAGAGTTGACTCATTGGAAAAGACTCTGATGCTGGGAAGGATTGGGGGCAGAAGGAGAAGGGGACGACAGAGGATGAGATGGCTGGATGGCATCACTGACTCGAGGGACGTGAGTCTGAGTGAACTCTGGGAGTTGGTGATGGACAGGGAGGCCTGGCGTGCTGCGATTCATGGGGTCGCAAAGAGTAGGACACGACTAAGTGACTGAACTGAACTGAAGGTCAAGATTTAATAGAGAAATTCTTCACCAACCAAGCACACACCTTACTAAGAATATTATAAAACATTGCTTGAAAAATAATCAGAGGGTCACAGAAGAATGAAAAGAACAATGTTAAAAAATTTTTATTCAAAACTAATATGTAATACAAATAACAGAAAAGGAAATGGAAGTAGTAATGAAGCTACTGAACAAAAACACTTGTTAAAAGCTTAAGCTTTGTCAAAGATGATATACAAATGGCCAATAAGCACATGAAAAGATGCTCAATATCATTAGGTATTTGGCTATTCCAAGTCAAATACCATAATGAAATACCACCTCAGGCCCATTAGGATAGCTACTACCAAGTAAACAGAAAACAAGTCTGTGCATCAGAGTATACAACCAACAGTTAAAAGGCAACCTAGGGAACGTAAAACAAACCTGCAAGTTATATATCTGATATGAAATTAGTATCTGTAATATATAAAGAACTCCTACCATTCAACAATAATTTTTTAAATCTCATTTAAAGTAAGCAAAGGATTTAACAGACATTACGGCAAATAAGATACACAAAGGATGAACAAACTTATGAAAAGATGTTCAACATCACTGATCACTAGGGAATTGTACATCAAAACAATAATATATATTAGTATGATTATTAATTTTTAAAAAGCCATACCCACAGAAAATGTGTGTTGGCAAGGAGATGGAAAAATTGAAAACCTCGTTCACTGCTGGGGAGTATGTAAAATGGTGCAGCTTCTATGGAAAACAGTATGGCAGTTTCTCAAAAAATTAAAATTTAATTACTATATGACCCTATATTTTCACTTCTAGGCATATACCCACATCTGAAAGCAAGGTCTCTATGACATATTTGCACATCCATGTTCCTAACAGCACAATTCACAATAACCAAAAGAGGGAAACAACACAAGTATCCGTCAAGGGACAAATGGATAAACAAATTGTGGTCTACATACAATGGAGTACTATTCAATCTCAAAAAGGAAGGAAATTCTGACACATACTATTATGCATATTAACCCTGGCGAATTTTCTGCTAAATGAAAGAAGCCACTCTCAAAAAGACAAATGCCACACCACTCATGAGGTATCTAGACTACTCAAATCCACAAAAACAGGTGGATGTTGGGGACTAAAGTGGGAAAAGGAGAAGTTAGTGAGTTGTTTAATGAGTAGAGACTTAAAGTTTCAAAAGAGGAGAAGAGTTCTTGAGACTGAACAGTGTACTTAACACAACTGAAAGGTATACATAAAATGGTTAAGCTGGTAAAAAATCTTGGTTGTATTGACCATGCCACAATTAAAAATAATGTGTGGTTTTTTTTTTTAAGCCAGAAAATACCAAGTGTTGGAAAGGGTTTGGATAAGGTGAAACTCTTGAACACTAAGAATATAAAATGGTACAGTCAGGATTTTCTGATGGTCTAGTGGTTAAGACCCAGCACTTCCCGTGCAGGGGCATGGGTTCATCCCTGGCCGGGGAACCAGGCTCCTAAATGCTGCATGGTGCAGCCGGAAAAAAAAAAGGTACAACCAATGAGAAAACAAGGTGGAGTTCCTCAAAAGACAGAATTGCCCCTCGATCCAGCAATTCTGGATATCTACTCAAAAAGAACTGAAATCAGTGGCTCAGATATTTATACACCAATATTCAGAGAATTATATATATATCCACATTAACCAACAGGAGGAAACCACCCAAGTGTTCATCAATAAATGAATGGATAAACAAAATGTAGTATAAACATACACAAAAGAATATTATTCAATCATAAAGAAATAAATTCCTTTTTCACTGGTAGTCAAAGGTACAGGGTTCTAGTTATAAGATAAACTAAGTTCTGGGGATAGAACATGATGATTATAGTCAGTAACACTACAGTGTATATTTCAAAGCTGCTAAGAATATAATCTTAAACGTTTTCATCACAAGAAAGAAAATAAACTGTGTGAGGAGATAAACGTTAACTAAACTTATTGTAGTAATCATTTCACAATATATACATTACCAGTTCACTCTCTGTCATGTCCAACTCTTTGTGACCCCATGGACTGCTGCACACCAGGCTGCCCTGTCCATCACCAACTCCTGGAGCTTGCTCAAACTCATGTCCATCGAGTTGGTGATGCCATCCAACGTATATCAAATCATTATGTTATACACCTTAAATTTACAGTGTTCAATTATAGTGTTATTCGTTCAGTAGTGTCTGACTTTTTGTGACCCCATGAACTATACAGCCCACCAGGCTCCTCTGTCCATGGAATTCTGCAGGCAAGAATACTGGAGTAGGTTGCCATTCCCTTCTCCAGAGGTGTTAAAGAACCTGCCTGCCAATGCAGGAGACATAAAAAGATGTGGGTTTGATCCCTGGGTGAGCAAGATTCCTGGAAGAGGGCATGACAACCCACTCCGGTATTCTTCCCTAGAGAAGCCCATGGACAAAGGGGCCTGGCAGACCACAATCCATAGGATTGCGAAGAGTTGGAGCACAACTAGAGCGACTCAGCATACACACCAGCACTGTCAATTATATTTCAATAAAACCGGGGAGAATTTTTTAAGAAGTGAAATTCTGATATATACTATGACATAAGCCATACACTAAAGGATCAAATTTACATGAGATACCTAGAATAGGCAAATTCTTAGAAATAAATAGTAGAACAAAGGTTACCAGGTGCTGAGAGAAGAGAGGAATGAGGAGGTATTATTTAATGAGTACAGTGTCTGTTTTGGATAATGAAAAAGCTCTAGAAATAGATAATGGCCCAGGTGACTTTTCTGGTGAAATGTTCAGAGACAATACCAAACCTACACAGTCTTCAAAAAAACAGAGAAGGCAAACATTTCTCAATTTATTTTCTGGAATAAGCTTTACACCAACATTACCAAAACCAGACAAAGAGAGAAAGAAGCAAATAAACAAAAACTATAAATCAATGCCCCTTGTGAACATAGATGAAAAAAAGTCTTCACAAAGTATCAGGAAATCAAATCAACAATATTAAAAAAAAGAATAGTACATCATGACTCTGGATGCAAGCAAAGATGACTTATCACTTCAAAGTGCTAAATAACAAAGGAAAAAACATATATGATTGTCTCAGTAGATGCAGCAAAAACCTGTGACAAAATTCAACACCCACTCACAATAAATACTCTCAGGAAGCTATGAACAGAAGAAAACATACTCAGTCTGATAGAGTTTTGATGAAAACCTTGTAGCTAACATCATACTCAATAAAGAAGGACAGAAAGCTTTGCCCTCACATTTGAGAAGAAGGCAAGAATGTCCTGTATTACCAACTGTAATATGTACTGGAGGTCCTAGCCAATTGAAATAAAGTAAGAAATTAAAAAATTACAATCAGAAAGAATAAATTATCTGTATTCACAGACAGTATGATCAGGCACACAGAAAATTTTAAGAACTTAACCCTCCCCATAGATGGTTTTTGGCAAAGGATAGTCTTTTTCAACAAACGGTACTGAAAAAACTGGGTATTCACGTGGGGGCGGGGGGGAGAGGGATAGTTTACCTCATACTATACACAAAACTTAAAAGTAATTTAATGTTTGATCCCAGACCTACACGTAAAACTCTAAAACTTCTAAAAGACATCATAGGGTAAAATTTCTTAGGATATAAAAAGCACAATCATAAAATCATGAAATAAAAAATTTATCATCTAAAGATAGAAGGTGGGAGGAGAAGGGGACAACAGAGGATGAGATGGCTGGATGGCGTCTCCAACTCGATGGACGTGAGTTTGAGTGAACTCCGGGAGCTGGTGATGGACAGGGAAGCCTGGCGTGCTGCGATTCATGGGGTCGCCAAGAGTCGGACACGACTGAGGAACTGAACTGAAACAACCAGATGGAGAAGGCAATGGCAACCCACTCCAGTGTTCTTGCCTGGGAAATCCCATGGGCAGAGGAGCCTGGCGGGCTGCAGTCCCCAGGGTCTCAAAGTCAGACACAACTAGTGACTATGCAAACAACCAAAATGTAAAACTTTGATTCTTAAAAAGAACATGAAATGAATGATACAGCAAGCCATATTACTGGAAAAAGTAGTCTATGTACTCCTGACAAAGGACTTACATCCACAGTATATAAAGAAAACTATAACAATTATATGAAAACATACAACCCAACCAATAATTAGTAAAATATTTAAAGAGTTCACAAAAGACACATGAATGTCATCAATGAAATAAAAACACAAGGAGATGCTATGAAATATTTACTAGAATGGCTAAGATTAAAAAGGCTAAAACTTCCTGTTGGCAAGAATGTGGACTGAAATAACTACTTTAGAAAACAGTTTAGTAGTTCTTGTAAAATTAAACATACACATATCACTTGACCTAGCAATCGCACTCTTATGTGGAAAAGAGTAAAAACATTACGTCCATACAAAGACAAATATTCATTCACAGTAGCTTTACTTCTAATAATTCCAAACTGAAAGCAATATAAACGTTTCATCAACAGGTGAATGGATAAAAAACTGTGATACATCCATATAATGGAATGGGACTAAGAGTGAAAAGGAACTAACTATTGACAGAGATAACAGCATAATGAATTTTAAAATGGCAGGAAGGAGGGCAGAGAAGAGAAGTGTATCACTTTCTATTGCTATTGTAACAAACTACCCTGATCTAGCAGCTTGCTGCTGCTGAGCCGCTTCAGGCATGTCCGATTCTGCAACCCCACAGACGGCAGCCCACCAGGCTCCCTCGTTCCTGGGATTCTCCAGGTAAGAACACTGGAGTGGAATCCAGCAGCTTAAAACAATACAAATGCATTACCTTACAGTCCTGCAGGTGAGAAGTCTGACACAGGCCTGACACAGGCACTCAAATGAAGACCTAAAAGCAGAGCCACATTCCTCTTTAGTGGCTTATGGGGGAGATCCACCTCTTTAACCTTTCCAGCTTCCAGAGGCAGCCCACATTCGTTGGCTCAAGCCCCCCCACGTCTCCATCTCTGACCGTCCTTCAGTAGTCACCTCTCAGACTACAACTTTAAAGGACTCAAGCAATTAGATTATGCTCACCTGTATAATCCAGGATAGTCTCCCCTTCTCAAGGCCCAAAATTTAATTACATCTGCAAAATCCCTTTTAAAAAGCTACATAAGGGATTCAAGGAATTAGATCTGATAGACAGAGTGCCTGAAGAACTATGGACAGAGGTTTATGACACTGTACAGGAGGCAGTGATCAAGACCATCCCCAAGAAAAAGAAATCAAAATGGTTGTCTGAGGAGGCCTTACAGATAGCTGAGAAAAGAAGAGAAGTGAAAGGCAAAGGAGAAAAGGAAAGATATACCCATCTGAATGCAGAGTTCCAAGGAATAGCAAGGAGAGATAAGAAAGTCTTCCTCAGTGATCAGTGCAAAGAAATAGAGGAAAACAATAGAACAGGAAAGACTAGAGATCTCTTCAAGAAAATTAGATACACGAAGAGAACATTTCATGCAAAGATGGGCTCCATAAAGGACAGAAATGTTATGAACCTAACAGAAGCTGAAGATATTAAGAAGAGGTGGCAAGAATACACAGAAGAACTGTACAAAAAAGATCTTCACGACCCAGATAATCACGATGGTGTGATCACTTACCTAGAGCCAGACATCCTGGAATGCGAAGTCAAGTGGGGCTTAGGAAGCATCACTACGAACAAAGCTAGTGGAGGTGATGGAATTCCAGTTGAGCTATTTCAAATTCTGAAAGATGATGCTGTGAAAGTGTTGCACTCAATATGCTAGCAAATTTGGAAAACTCAGCAGTGGCCACAGGACTGGAAAAAATCAGTTTTCATTCCAATCCCAAAGAAAGGCAATGCCAAAGAATGCTCAAACTACTGCACAATTGCACTCATCTCACACGCTAGCAAAGTAATGCTCAAAATTCTCCAAGCCAGGCTTCAACAGTATGTGAACCATGAACTTCCAGATGTTCAAACTGGATTTAGAAAAGACACAGGAACCAGAGATCAAATTGCCAACATCTTTTGGATCATAGAAAAAGCAAGAGTTCCAGAAAAACATCTATTTCTGCCTTATTTACTACGCCAAAGACTTTGACTGTGTGGATCACAACAAACTGTGGAATATTCATAAAGAGGTGGAAATACCAAACCACCTTATCTGCCTCCTGAAAAATCTGTATGCAGGTCAAGAAGCAACGGTTAGAACTGGACATAAAACAACAGACAGGCTCCAAATCGGGAAAGGAGTAGTACATCAAGGCTATATATTGTCACCCTGCTTATTTAACTTACATACAGAGTACATCATGAGAAACACTGGGCTGGAAGAAGCACAAGCTGGAATCAAGACTGCGGGGAGAAACATCAATAACCTCAGATAGGCAGATGACACCACCCTATGGCAGAAAGCCTCTTGATGAAAGTGAAAGAGGAGAGTGAAAAAGTTGGCTTAAAACTAAACATTCAGAAAACTAAGATCATGGTATCTGGTCCCATCATTTCATGGCAAGTAGATGGAGAAACAGTGGAAACAGTGAGAGACTTTATTTTCTTGGGCTGTAAAATCACTGCAGATGGTGACTGCAGCCATGAAATTAAAAGACGCTTGCTCCCTGGAAGAAAAGCTACGACCAACCTAGACAGCATATTAAAACACAGAGACATTACTTTGCCAACAAAGTTCATATAATCAAAGCTATGGGTTTTTCCAGTAGTCATGTATGGATGTGAGAGTTGGACTCTAAAGAAAGCTGAGTCCCGAAGAACTGATGCTTTTGAACTGTGGTGTTGGAGAACTCTTGAGAGTCCCTTGGACTGTAACGAGATCCAACCAGTCAATCCTAAAGGAAATCGGTCCTGAATATTCACTGGAAGGACTCATGCCAAAGGTGAAACTCTAATACTTTGGCCACCTGATGGCAAGAACTGACTCATTGGAAAAGACTCTGATTCTGGGAAAGATTGAAGGCAGGAGGAGGGGATGACAGAGGATGAGATGGCTGGATGGCATCACCGACTCTATGGACATGAGTTTGAGCAAGCTCTGGGAGTTGGTGATGGACAGGGAGGCCTGGCATGCTGCAGTCCATGGGGTCACAAAGAGTCGGACACGACTGAGCGACTGAACTGAACATAGGGTAAAAAATACACAGGTTCTGCAGATTAGGGTATGGACATCTTGGAGGAGGGGCCTTTATTATGCCTACCATAGAAAAGAATGGAATTTATATAAAACTTAAAAAGAAACAAAAGTAATCTGCAGGGTTAGATCTACTGATCAGGTGAAGAGCAGGACTGACCACAGTTGGGAACAAGAGAACTTTCTCTATAATGAACATGAGCCTTGGCCTGAGCTGGGTGGTTATACAGGTATATTTATTTGTCAAAATTCATTGAATTAAACACTTCGAATGGGTACCTTTTATTATATCTAAAGTATGCCTTGTTTAAGTCATAAATACTATCTTTAGTAAGTATTGTTTTAACTGGTTCTTAACCTCCACACTCCAACTTATCTTTCTCATATATTGTAAGTTCCCACTGTGGCAGTTTTCAGAAAAAACAATCTATATGGCTAAGGAGAAAGTAATATTTACCACTGAAGAACTTAACGCTCTTGTAATACTGTTTTTAAAAAAAACTCTGCTGCAAATTCCAGTTCAAATACAGGAATTTAGGACAAGGCTACAAAAAATGGCAGTGGTAACAACTCTAAATTTGATATTGTATAGTAAGAAATGAAAATCCTGCATGTTAGTATGGTACTGCCTCTAGACAGAAGAGAGTTCAGAAGTAGTAATTTAGAGGAGCTCAGCAGCCAATCTACCTGGGTGTGGCTGTGACTGGGCAATCACCTGTGGCACCACTGGACAACCACTAACAACCTTAAGGTTATATAAACCCAGAAAATTAGTCAGCTACCTGCAGTAATACAAAACAAATATTCTTCTTCTACACACACACAATGTATCTCAAAAAACAGGAATACCCATCCTACAGGCCACATTTAAACTACTGAGGCTAGCACTAAGACGACATCTCTCCTCACCTCCAAAACTAAAGCTATAAAGAAAATAAAAAACCATCAGCATTCAAAAAGCCTCAGTGTAGAAATACCCTTTCAGAATTTTAGAGCTCCTGTTCTAAAATGTAAAAATAACAGGAAGAATTCTTTTTAAATTCCTGGAGTGACAAGAGTTTTTTTTTGTTTTGTTTGTTTTTTACTTATGTGGCACCAGATAAATTTTCTCAATGGGAGAAGAGAAGAAATCCTTTTCCATCATGGGTTTAAAATGCTGGGCCTGATTCTTGCTGCTGAGGAAAGTAAATAGCTCACTTCCAAAACTGAATGAACAAGCTTCTTGAAATTATATCAATTCTCTAATGCTAAAAAGATTCTCTCCAAAATGGTAAGTAAATTACCACTTACAGCACAATTTAAAGCATCACTTTGAAATAAGGACCCTCTATTTTAAAACAGAGCACTTTCAACACTGGTATGAGAATTGCTTGATTTATTAAAGAGAAAAACCATATGAAAGTCAATATATATTTACACACATATAAATAACAAGTCTGATCAAAATTATTTGAAAACACAAAGATGTAAAATTCTCATCACACTTTTTAGTAGCATGAGTTTATATCCAGTCTCTCTTCTTTCTTAAAATAAACATTTATAATAACCCTTCCAGGTATTAAAGGTGTATAAGCCCTTAATATTCTAGTGGAAAAAGAATAGAGAGGGAAAAGTCACCCAAATAAATGTATAATGAGTTGTAAAGCCTAAAAAAAAAAAAGTACTACTTCCTATGACACCAAGAAAGGCTTCTCTAAGCAAATAACACTACTGCAGCTACCTAGTGCATGGGGCTTTGACAAAGATTGATCATGACATTTTCAAGACAAGCTAGACACTACATCTTTATAAGGACTCAAAGTTTCAATAAAATTTCACATACTTTAACATGCTAAATTTAGCAAGTTTAAGTTTTTCAACTAAGTCACTCTGCTATAAAGCAAAAATTAGCACAACACTGTAAATCAACCATGTGTGCATGTGCTCACTCAGTCATATCCGACTCTGCAACCCCAGGGACTGTAATCCATCAGGCTCCTCTGTCTATGGAATTTTCCAGACAAGAACACTGGAGTGGGTTGCCATTTCCTACTCCAGGGGATCTTCCCAACTTAGGGCTCGAACCTGTGTCTCTTGCATCTCCTGCAGTGGCAGGCAGATTCTTTACCACTTCAATTTAAATAAATTTTTTCAAAAGCATAATAAACGCATCAAGGTCACTGATATCACCATGTTCAGGTACCTAATCTCATAGTTTAGATCTAGTTTCACTTACTAACATTAAGTAGTGGTGAGCATAGCTAACATTATGAGCATAGCTAGAGAATCAGATTAAGTGAATCATGTGCAAATCTAAGAGAAGAGAGAAAAGAGGAATGGGAAGATACAAAAGTAAGAGTGCTTTTCTCTCGGAGCTTGGTCAAACAACATAAATTAAAGAGCTGCCGGAGGCTTTGTTCTGCTGATTTGTGGACCAAGTGAGTAGAAGTACCTAGTTTGCAGAAAGAAAGAAGAACCATATGATGTCCAGAACAGTCTCCACTGAGTCCTCACTGTGCTCCCAATTTCACAACATATCCTCACACCAAATTTCACAAGATGCTTTCCAATCAAGCTTTTTCATCAAGCTCTCAGTTACTGGGTTTTGTAATTTTAAACTCAAGAGTCCCAAATCATAAGACACACCTAAAGTCTATGACACTCTAGAAATGTAAAAAATTATAAAGTACTTATCAGTCAAAACCAGTTAAACAACAACTGTATATACAAATAAATCTACACAACACAAACACAAATGTACACAAACACATTGGTTTTAAAAATCTGATAAATGTTTAACACTGTAATTTTCCATTTCTGTTATTATCTAATAGTTGTTTTTCTGATAGTTCTGCCCACCTACTATCTCAGACACCCAAGCCAATTCCTGCCTTTCTCACTTTTCATGTGGTTATTTTAGCTGGTCTATGTGCCCTTTAAGTTTTCTTTTACCCAAAAACCCTTATTAAAGAGAGATTTCTGCAAGCAGTAGGCAAACAGATTATTCCCTGCATCTACCTCACATTTTTATGTACCTTATGAACCTCTTAGGTTAATTCCATTTTCAATTAGTAAAATGCAAGTCGGAGACTCTGACCTCAGCACTACATGTACATAAAAGATAATCACTGTAAAGCGGCCAGGCAGCACTGGCCAAGGCTGTGAATATTCAGAAGGCAGTAAATAGCTCAGCAACATATACAGGAGAGTGGTTTTGTTGTTGCTTGTTGTTTTGTTTTTCCGTCTGTTTTTTAGCCTTTTCTGAATGACATGTTTATATATTCATGTATATACACGAAAAATTACTGAACCAGGACACTATAATTTCTTTAACTGAAAGAAATAATTCAAACTGATCAATGTAGAGAAAAATGCACTTCTCTAACTTCATACTGTATATTAAATATAAGATACAGAGTCTTAAAATACAGATTTTTTTTTTTTTTTTACAATTAGTGTTGGCCAGCTAACATCACACCATACCTGTCCTCGTTTGTGATTACACAACCAGCATCAACATTTGCAGAATGGAGGTTAGCAACTTGGGAAGCTGAAACATTAGCTGGCCACTCTTTTACACCCTACAAATCAGAATTAAGAGGTACAGAAGCTGGAGAATAAGAAAAGTTTACCAAGGTTCATAAAGCTAGAATAAAAAAAAATAAACTAGATCTGCATGACGTGCTCATTCACATCCAGCTCTGCAACCCCATGGAGAGCACCCACACACCCTCCACCCTCAACCCCCCCGACTCCTCGGTCCATGGAAATTTCCAGGCAAATATCCTGGAGGAGCCATTTCCTCCTCTAAGGGATCTTCCTGACCCACGGATCCAACTCAAGTCTCTCCTGTCTCCCACACTGGCAGGCGGGTTCTTTACCACTGCGACACCTGGAAGTTGCTGCTGCTACTGCTGAGTCGCTTCAGTCGTGTCTGACTCTGTGCGACCCCATAGACAGCAGCCCACCAGGCTCCCCATCCTTGGGATTCTCCAGGCAAGAATACTGGAGTGGGTTGCCATTTCCTTCTCCAACGCATGAAAGTGAAAAGTGAAAGTGAAGTCAGGCCTTCTTAATTGCAAAGTCAGCTTAAGAGCGAAGCCTCAATGGCTTTTGGGTGTTTATTCTGTTTTGTTTTTTTAATTCTTTTAAGAAATGCTCCTCCCATCTCCCCACCAACACTCTCTTCGGTACAAAAGACAACAGAGAAACACAATAGTAAGTCAAAAGGCACCTCAGAAGTCCTACTCTAAAAGTGAAAAATTAGGGGAAATACTTTAACCAATATATTTCATGTCTATTTTCCTCTCATTTATCTGGAAGAGTAGTACATACAAAACTAAAAGTATAAGGTAAAGATTCAAGAAGTAAAAAAAATCACGTCAGTTTAATAATATTTTCCCTATCTTATAGGAAAACGTAGGTGTGCACTCTCTCACTCAGTCGTGTCCAACTCTTTGTGACCCCATACACAAAACAACAAAATAGCACACATTTGGGAACACATTAAGTTTGTTAAAATATGGTGACTTCAGAATGAAGCAAGACTTTCTAGTTTCTATACCACAAAACTAGGAGGCAATTGTGAAACAATTAAAATTTTAATCAAAATAAAGTCTACTTATTTAAAGTTTACTGACTGTGATTTCTGCCAGGCAATCAAAAGTAAAAGACATACTACAAACCAGTAAAAAGCATATTTGCAAACTCATATCACAATGGGCTTATAAACATACACTATTAAAAATAACTCCTACAAATTATTTCAAGATCCATCACCCAGTTAAAAAATATGTCAACAGTGAACCCATGAAGATACTCAACATCATTTGTTGCCACAGAAATTCAGATTATAATCATAATGAGATTCCACTGGAATGGCTGAAACTAAAAGGACCAAGATACGGGCAACCAAACTCTCAAACACTGTGGAAATACTGGGTAGCTGTTTGGCAGTATCTACTCAAGTTAAATAGACATATACCTATAACTAACGTATAGCCCTTAATCCATTTCTAACATACTATAAAGATGTAAGTTCTTAGATCTACCAAAATACAGATACATGAATATTCGCTGCAGTTTTATTCAGAGATCAAAGCTGAAAAAACCCAAATATCTGTCAATCCACAATAAATATAATAATGGCTATATTCCCATACACAGCAATGAGAAAAAACAAAACACTAACCCAACAGGTGATGACTTACAAGTTTACTAAATGTACCTGCAGTTGACCCGGGACACTGCGGTGGTCGCCTCTGGTGGGAAGACCGCAGGGGGAGTACAGCAGAACCCACGGCAAGGCAAGAAGTGTTCTCTGTCTGGACTGTGGTAGTCACACGAGTTTACAATATGTTAAAAGTTAACATACACAACTGACTGATGGTAAGAAATCAGAAAGTGACTGCCTGAGGTAAGGAGAAAGGAAAAGGGAATCGAAAGGAAGCCTGAAGGAACTTATTTCCGGGCAGGGGAAATGCTCTAACTCTAGGATGGCTTGGTTATATGGTCACATAAAAATGTCAGAACTCATCAAAACCGTACACTTAAGATCTGTTCATTTTACAGGAAATTACACCTCAATAAAAGAAAGTTCACTGAGTTTAAAATGTGTGTACTGTACCTTATACAAGTTATACCACAATGAGCAACAACAAAAAAAGGTGAAAGAGTCCAAAATACAATGACAGTTCAATGAAAGAAATGACCAAAATATATAAAAAGATGCCCAAACTCACTTAAAAACATTAAATACCATCTTTACTATCATGTAAGCAAAAAGCAAACCTGTTTCATTTGGTTAACACCACGTTGGCAAGAGTGTGAGCAGTTACTCACACTGGGATCAGTGGGGTGAACCGCGGCAGCCTCTGGAGTCAGTCCAGCGGTAACTACACCACTTGCTTCCCGGGGCTCAGTGCTAAAGAACCCGCTTGCCAAGGAGGAGACGCGGGTTCAATCCCTGGGTCAGGAAGATCCCCTGGGAGGAGGAAATGGCAATCCACTCCAGTATTCCTGCTGGGAAAATCCCATGGACAGAGGAGCCTGGCAGGCTACAGTCCGTGGGGTCGCAAAGAGTCAGACATGACAGCGTACGTACTTGCCTTCGCACAACCTGTGACTCAGCAGTTCCAATTCAAGTAGTTCATCATACGAACAACCTTGCACATACAGGCTATACACAACAAGGTTATTCATTGCAACACTGTCTATAATAGCAGCAGACTGAAGTAACCTAAATATCCATCAACTGGGCGAACAAGTTGAATATGTTATGGTATATTCATACAATAAAACACCTTACCACCATTAAAAAGGGGAAAGCGAGCTCTTTAGGTGTTTATATGAGATCTAAAATACATCAGTGAAAAAAGTAAAATGCAGTAGAGTGACTAGCATGCTACCATTTGTGTTCAAAACAATACTGAGGAAATTATACATGCATTTTTTATATATGGTATTTCTCTGGAAGGATAGAGAGGAAACTGATATTCCTATTTGGTTCCAGGAAAGTAACTGGTAGCTAGGGGGGTTGGGAAAACAGGGAGAGAAAGAACACTTCTGAATTTTGAACATTTTGAATAAATTACCCAATAAAACCATTTTCAAAGTAGTCATCAGCTTCACTTCCTATACAGACATACTTCTATAAACATGTAAAATATATAATGATCATAGACTCCCCCCCAAAAGTATCTGAGTCTGGATTAAAATTTTGTTGTTTTTAATCTTTAAAAGGTATCAATAGTTTGGCCTGAAGTGTTACAACTGAACAGAAAATATTCAGCACTTCTTTGTCCAAGGAAATGCAGATTCTGAGCCCCACCCCAGACAGACAGTAGAAACTCTGGGGGTGGGGCTGAGTGATGTTAGAACATGTTTTAACAACTTCTCCAAGTGATCCATACTGAAGTCTGAGAACTACTGACACAGTTCTTGGTTAAGACTTGCACTTCACACCTCTCTCATGGCAAGAGCCTCAAGAAAGCCAACACATCCGCCAAGGTGCCAGCAGGATGATCTGATCACATTACCCTCCAACTCCTTTAAAATGTCCCTCAACTCTTCAAAGCTTGGCTTGCCCCCAGGAGTTTCACGATCTGCATCCTGCCCCCACGTCCCCCATCTCCCCCAACACCACCACCCCCATATGGATCTCTAGACGCACCTCACTCTTCATCATGCCCAGTGGTCTGACAATGCCATTCCTCCTCCTGGAAGAGCTTCTCTCCCCTACCTCTCCTCTCCACTCAATTTCACACTTAAGATCTAGTCATTTTCAAGACTCATTCCACACTCCATCTGGCCCAATTCCGGCTTAAGTACCCCTCCCGTGTGTTCCTAAAAACCACCGACGCTATCCTTCTCCAGGTCTTATTACTTCCTGTTCACCTGTAGTACAGTACCTGGCACATAACGGGCCCTCAGTGTATGTTGGAGTGGGAAAAAAGATCTGCTTTTTCACATCTAGACTGCTTGGCATCAAACACCATGTCTTATTTGAACCTGGATCCCTACTAAAAATGTTGGCATATGAGTATTTTTTAAAAGTTTGCTGAGTGAATAAATGTGGTTCAGAAACCATAAGAAAAATCTGACACAAGCCAATAATGACACTTTGTAAAATCCACATAAAGACATTACTTTCTGAATTAGAATAAAATTTTGCTGTGATTCCAATAAAAGGGAGCCAGAGTTTCTTGGAGGCATGGCTGATTTCTAGGGCTAGGAAAGGAAAAATACAAAATGAACCTGGCACACCTTGCTGGTTAGAAACAGATTAAAAAAACAAAGGATGGGTCATGTTGAAAGGGTGCAGAAAGCAGCCTAAATGAGTTCCCAGTGGCCAAAGCTTGAATCTGAGCAACAAAACAAGGAGTTATTAATATTAATGATATTAATTTATAACCCAAAGACCAAAATAAAAATCCATGAATCCACATGCACATAAACAACTGAAAAAATAAATGAGTGAAAAAGAACACATTTGTACAGAAAAATCCAATTAATATATGTACAAGGTTTGAGAGAACTAGAAAGTCACCATTGGAACACCCCAGCAATCACTGGTGCAAACAATGCCCCACTGATGGGTAAAACTTTAAAGAAAAAGGCTACCTACACATCCTTAGAGCACCTTCCCGAAATATTTCTTGATTACTATAGTAACTTCAACAATTATCCACAAGTTCTTTGATACTTTTTTCTCTAGCAGGTGGAACTTAACATCCTTCACATTCAAATGAGGGCTGAACTTAATGACTTACTTCTAATAAATGGAGTATAGAAAGCATAAAACAGTAACTTCATAATGAAGAAACTTGCTGAAATGATAATACTGTGGTTACATTAGGATTAATAAAACATGTTGTTTAACAATTAATTTCACTTATCACTTCTTTCAGTGTGATTACTAGAAAACTTCAAATTACATGTGTGGTACTCAGTACATGATTGGATAGTTCCAGTCTAAACAATTTTGCTTGTGTGCCAAGTCGTTTCAGTCGTGTACAACTCTTTGTGATCCTATGGACCACAGCCCATCAGGTTCCTCTGTCCATGGGGTTATCTAGGCAGGAACACTGAAGTGGGTTGCCACACCTTCCTCCAGAGGATCTCTCCAACCCAGGGGTTGAACTTACCTCTCTTATGTCTCCTGCACTGGCAAGCAGGTTCTTTACCACTAGCACCACCTGGGAAGCCCCTAAACAATTCTACCAATAGATAAAAGGATAATATCGGTCCTTATCAAGTGATCAAGGTTAATAGCACCAGTAACAATTGATACCATTGCATGTAAATACAGACATGTGCACTTGATACAAGACAGGCACATCACCTCTGTGGTAGTCGTCCCTGAGTATCCATAACCTCAGCCCTGTACTCTTCTGTACTGTCTAAAATTATTTCAAAATAACAAGCTTTTTAAAAAGCAAAATTTATGCAACTTTAATTACATAATGTTAAATAGTACTCAATTTAGATTAATTTCCTAGTTATCAAACTGAGATTCTAATGACTTTTATGCTAATAAAAACTTTTTAAAAGCTTTGAAGATATATGAAAATGTGACTGACCTAGAAAAAATTATACCCACTAGAATCTTCATAAACTAGTAAAACTGTACCAATTCACTTTTTTTGTGACTATTCTCAAGTAAATACCTAACTCAGTTACCCCTCAGTTAAGATTCATGATGACAAGGGCAATCTCCCGCTCCTTTCCTTGACCCCTGATTTTATCCATTAGCCATTTGGACAACAAATTAGTTCCCCATCCTTGCAGATCCACAGTTTTCATACCCCTGTTCTCCACAAAAAGAAAAGCAGTGGCACGCCACAGAGAAGAAAATCTGGTTGCTCCATTCTCTCCAGAATTTCCAATTGCCTTTTTTTTTTACCTCCAGAATTCAGAAATGTGGATGAGTTTGCAAGACTCTCAGAAATATGTGGTCTCGTTCTCACCAATAAGACTATCAGGTCAAGTTTCTCCCTTCAGTCCAGAGTTAGGCCTTTCCCCCTGAAACCATCATGTCATTCTTCATGCACTATATCCAGGGATAAAATACAATCCTGCAATTAAGGCTAAATGTTCTTCACTAGTTTATTGCCACAGAAGAATGTCCAAATTCTTCATCACAACAAAGAAGTCATTCCATGGTATGATCCCTACTTAGCTATCGTGCCTGTTCTCATCACTCTCCAACTTTCGAAGCTTATGCTACACATAAACCAAACTGTTTGCCAGAAAAGAACAACTTGTTTGGCGTATCTATGCCCTAACATATACCCTCTCTCCTTTTGTTATATCACTCACATAGCTATTTTTATTGTAAATTATTTTAATATACACAGATTCGCAGTAGTTAATATGAGCAACACTTGAAATTTATTTTAGTATTTAAAAAATTACAAATGTGAACAGCATTTTCTCATAGTACTTAAGAGATACACTTTCAGTACAACTTCTAATAAAACCTGCTGAAAAATTATTGCCGTTGACAGTCAGCAATCATACAATTAAGGAAGGGCATTAAAGAAAAATCATTCTCAAAAGTGTGTCTGATGCTATCTCTTTCAGTTTTCTCTACAGTGAAATCAGATGTAACAAGTGTTCCTGAACTCAAAGATTATTGGATTAAATAAGTGTCTTTTCAGACATCTAAAAAATATTTTCTTTACGGCTTTTTGAAAATTAAGACAGTGTCAAAGAAATGCAAGCATTTTCTTTAGAAAAAAACAGCCTAGGTAATGATTAACCTGAAGAGACCAGTATAGTATATTTTCCATTTAATTTGGCTGAACACAGACTTAATTTTTAAATTATATGTGCAATCTCAGGGTCAAAGAGCATTAACTCCAAAAGCAACCTCAGAGACCTGGTTCAGTGTTTTAAAGATGAAGCAACTGCTGTCCAGAAAGACTATCTCTTGGGTGGCAGAAGGCTTTTTCTACACAGCTAACCATTTTATTTTAGTGAATGCTGAAATACTGCTCAAAACAGTTAATTGTTTGGAATATAAAACTTGTTAATATTACATGCTAAAAGTATTTAACTACCTAGTTAGGATGAAGGTTGTTACCTTCCTCAGAGATTAAAATATTCCCTAAATATGTATAATTAACTTCCTGATAACTTTCTAATAGCTGATCTCAAATACTGCCTTCTATTAGCTGTTTAGCAGAAGTAACGTTAAAAACAAAACAAACATAAATAGCATCAAATTATTTGCTGTGTAACTCATTTTGAGAAGACATTCATTTGAATACTCATCTTAGCCAGAGACTGAGTTCATAAAATTACAATTACTACCACACACACGTGTGTTAAGTCGCTCAGTCGTGTCCGGCTCTTTGCAACCCCATGAACTGTAGCCTGCCAGTCTCCTCTGTCCATGGAATTCTCCAGGCAAGAATACAGGAGTGGGTTGCTATTTCCTTCTCCAGGGGATCTTCCCAACCCAGGTCTCCTGCACTGCAGGCATATTCTGTACTGTCTCAGAGACGAAGAAAACCCACATGAAAGACCCAATTGTTCATTTAAAAAATGGATCTGAGTTTGAAAAGACTAGGAACCCCAGAGCAAAAAAAGAAAATAAGAAATGTCACTTCAGATCAACTTTCTCCCTTCATTTCAGAGCTAGGCTCTTTTCCCCATGAAACCCATCTCATCATCTTTCACGCACTATATCGAGGAATAAAATATAATTCTCCAAATTGTTAAAGGAATTTTATCTGACAATCTATGGTGGATTAAAGGCACCATCCCCCAACCATAAACGGAGTCACACTTTTTGAGGCAGTGACACAGGCAGCGAGAGGAAGGAGGGGAAGAGGCTGTCTGCCCAGCAGCCCCCCAATTTCACTCGATTCTCATTCCCGGCTCCCCTACCCGCCCCGCCATTCCCACCAGGTACTTGGAAGCAGCCACAGTTTTGATAAGGCCTATGGCCATGGTGGACACCATCCCAAATCAAACTTGCCAGGTGGCACTAGTGGTACAGAACCTGCCTGCCAGTGCAGGAGACGCAGGTTCAATCCCTGGGTGGGGAAGATGCTCTGGAGAAGGAAATAGCAACCCACTGCAGTATTCTTGCCTGGAGAGTTCTGTGGACAGAGGAGACTGGCAGGCTTCAGTCCATGGGATCCCAAGGAGTTGGCCACGACTGAGCACTCAGGCAGGCAAGAGTTTTTCAAATGAAAACTAAAAAGAGGTAGCCCCTCCTCTACAGCAGGAGAAAACAGAGAATGAAAACTGGCACTGGCAAGTATTCTCCCTGTGAAGAAAGCAAATCTACTATGAGAAAATGAAGCTCATCCACAAACAAACAAGAGACAAGATGATCAGCAAAGACGTCTAAGTAGCTTTCAAATCGGTGTGCTTCTAGCGGTCTCCTGAAGCCCAGCTGGCTCAATGTTCTTTCTTACAAATGAGTTACTCGATCCATTTTGATTCTACTCTCTTTTTGGCTTAAGCTAGTCGGAACTGAGAGGAAGGCAATGGCACCCCACTCCAGTACTCTTGCTTGGAAAATCCCATGGATGGAGGAGCCTGGTAGGCTGCAGTCCATGGGGACGCTGGACAGGACTGAGCGACTTCACTTTCACGCACTGGAGAAGGAAATGGCAACCCACTCCAGTGTCCTTGCCTGGAGAATCCCAGGGACGGGGGAGCCTGGTGGGCTGCCGTCTATGGGGTCGCACAGAGTCGGACACAACTGAAGCGACTTAGCAGCAGCAGTAGCAGCAGTCTGAACCGAGAAAGAGGTATGAGTCACATACCAACTTTGGGAAGCTGACCATGACTCTCAAGACAGAATATCACAGGTAAATATAACTAACGGTAAATTTCAAAATCTCCTGAACCTGTACAAAGCCTAAATGGGGGTATCCAGCCCTCGTCATTTTTCTTGTATGAAATATGCATCTTAAAATAAAGTATTAACCTACTAAAATCTAACATTTATGATTAACACAAGCACATATACAAACTGGTTTATCAATTTCCCATCTGTGGTTTTTTTTCCTGTTCCAAACACTGTAAGTATGTTTCTCCAAGAAAAGCAGACAGCACTCACATATGTCCTTGGACTTCCCCAAATGGAGATTCCAAGGTAGTAAACTCTCTTCCAACCCTCCCCTAAATGCTGACGTTTTAATGAATTATTTCCACTATTCTATTCTAAGGACAAACCAGTTTAAGTCTATCAGCTGGTCACAAAAACATTCCTGAGAGAACAATTCACTCAAATATTTACTGAACTACCAGTTCCTGTTTTAGGTCCTGGTGTGACAAGACAGAGCCCATTCCTGTTCTCAGGGAGTTTAAATTATTGAGATGCATTTAAAAAGATAAACCAACAATTAAGGCTCTCAGAGAGAGAGATAAGTGCTACAGGACTGAAAATGGCTAGGGAGTGGGCAGCGACTTCGCTGTGACCTTTCTAAGGTCTCTCAGGTGAGGGCACTGGAACTGAAATCTGAATGACATAAAAAAAAAAATTTGCCATATGACAATCTCAGGGCAAAGCCTGAGGCAGAGAGTAAAGCAATTAAGGTGTTGAGACAGGAACAAGCTTGTTCTGTGGGCGTGGAGCTGGTGTGGCTGGACACAGTGAACAAGGGGAAGGGTGCCATGAAACAGGATACAATTTGTGAGGTGGCCAAAGGGCAAATCATGTGCTGGTGGAACCTTCACAGGCTAAGGAAAAATATTGCAATTTTATGTTAAGTATGATGGAAAACCCACAGAGAAAAGAGAAGGAAACTTGACACTTTTTGAGCATTTTATATAGTGTCTACACAATAGTATGTACAAATGTCTCTGCCATGCATTCTATAAAACTATATATGCATTCATGTAAGTTATACCATGTGTAATTACCTTAGTATTTATCAAAAGATATGCTGCTATGCACAATTTCAAAAAAAAAAAAAGCAGCCACTCTTCCTATGACTACCAGTTCTCAGTTATCAAGTCACTTCTACATTGATTTGTCAAACCAAATGAACCAACCAATACTATCTACTACCAAAACACACATGAAGGAAATGCAAGAAAAGGCAGATGAGACTAGATAAAAATAAGGCAGCCAACTATTCACAAGCGTATACGACCCCAAAAAGGGAACAAAGCAAGTAGAGAAGAAATGAGAAAACATACCTAATACAAGAAGCAAAGAGCCTACAGATACGAAAGATTAAGCTACCTACTAAAACAAAAGTACTCTCAGGCAGACAAGTAAACAAAGTGTAAAAAATCGCAAAAGCTTATTCTAGGATGAATCCTGTGTTCATTCCATTTAATAGTACCCTCCCAGTTTTAACAACATTACAAGGAAAGTGAAAATGTTCATCTTTTAAATGTACTATCCTTAGGAATTTTCAAAATCTGCTGATGAATTTTAAAATTGAATTTATTAAGTACAAGTGTTTCTTAAAACATCACTGAAATGTTGTTGCAAAACTGAAAATCTTACCTTCCCTGGTTTCCAGAGAGCAACTATCTCCCTCTAACAAAAGAATCACCTTTTATACCTCAGTAAAGCTGCGGGTGGGCAGGGGGGCATCCTCCACTGTAGAAGGTTTCCAGTGATAACAGACACATCCACCAAGATTGCGTATCTCCAAACTCCACTCCAACACCCAGTGTCTCAGATAATCCTGGACATTTTCAACAGTAGCTAGAGGCAGAGAATGTTGCCCTACTTCACCCTAACAACTGGATATTACCATACCCACTCCTATTTCTTCCATCTCTGATCCTCCTCAATCTTCCATCTCTGTCTCATCACCAAATGAAAATGTAATGCCACTGCCAGCCTACACTCAGTAACAGAAACTCGGGAAAAAAGTATAGGGTAACCTCATGTTAGAATGTAAATAGCTGTAGATCAGAAGAAGACATCAGAATTAAGACCCAATTTGGGCCACAGAGTCACTTGCACTGCAATGCCTGGTTTAAAGAGACAAGGGGCATGGAGTGTGTTAAGCCCTAAGGGAAGGCCACGGCCAAAGGGGAGACATCAGTAGATGTATCGACTGAACACACATACCAAGAGGTCAAGCAAGAAAGGCATTATCAGTATCAGGTAAATAAAAGTTCCAATGAGGGGTGGAAGAGGGACCAAGAAAAAGTACACGAGTACCATGAACATGTGGACAAGTCCACAAAACATCCCAAAATCAAGTTTAACTGCTAATGTCAGGTCAAGGTCTTTGTTTCTTTTAATCCAGGTTTTGATCATATTCATTGTCTCTATAAGACACCAAAAACAGGATGTTAGATCCTCAAGCAGACCCTCACAAGTCTTAGAGTAAGAACACAAGTCCAAAAGTCAATGAATCTGTGAAAATGGATAGATCCCTTTTCTACTTCTGCATATCTAAATCACTGTCTCAGAAGTCAGGGTTTATACTGGAAAACCTGTACCTCACTCAGAGAGCGTCATGGATTCAGATCAACATGAATGCAACGCCTACCCTGTGCAAGGAACTGGACAGATGCTGAGGAAAAGATGAGTGAAATGCAACTGTCTTCAAGGAAGGCCATGCGCATTGAGAGAGTGTTAATCAACAATTAACACTCAGTCAAATAGAGGTGTGTGCCAGAAACAGATGACCGGTGGGCACAGGCCAGCATGTTAATTGAAGGATGTCATAGAAGGAAGCTTAATCTTCAATCCAACCGTGTAACTTTAGGTGGCTAATATGTTAAGATATGTTAGTTTTAAATAGTACAAAACAATTACCCATATTTCCTTCCTGATGAGATGTAAGAAACTTGGTATGATGGCTACTCCCTTGTTAATAATTAACGCTCTTATGAGACGCACCCAGGGTTCTTAATCGAGAGCTGTTTGCAGATTACCCCTAAAAAAGTCTTTTATATTCACATTTGTGAGCAACCAAAATTCCTTACGATTTGCATGTATACGCTACAAAAATTGGGGCATCAGAACTTCAGAATCCTAACAGAGCCTCAGAATACTACCTAAAGACGTGAGCACCAATAACTGTAATTATCTATGCCCTACCATTCAAAGCAATACTTTGCTTCTAATTTTTGAGTACTGATTCTAAATCCAGTGAATAATGAAATTATTACTTGTAAAATAAAATCAGCTTACAAGTTTATAAAAGCATGTTTATAAATGAAAGAGTGTAGAAAACGAGTGCGTACCACATATTAAAGCAAGCACACTTTCCTGAAAACTTACTTATTTTTACACCCATACACACCCTGTGTTACCTATAACACAGGGTGTGTATGGGTGTAAAATACTCATGTATTTCTTAGTGAGAGTCCAATTCCAAGTTTGCAGACTGTATAACACTAGTATTGGAAATGACTGATCATCCAAGCAGTGTCCACTGAGAGCAAGAGCACTGCTGGATCTCCCAGACTGGAGAAAAAGAGTGATTCCACCCCAAAAAAGCAGGAAGATTTTACTGTTTTTAAAAGGTAGTAACTTTGTTTTCTCTTGATGCATCTTATCAAGAAGTGAGCAAATTCAATGCAAAACATCACAACATCACTGTAAAACAACGTATGTATTAGAGACACAACAAAGCTCCACAATACACATCCTCATTTTAGAGTGAACAACAAAAGCTCAGTCGCCAAATCCAGTCATAGCTCTCCGAATTCGAAATGTTAACCATCCCATTCTCTGCAGCTGCCACAGAAAGCCACGGTAAGTTTACAGGAGAGTGTCACTTTTCTGTCTCTTTCCTCAGCTGTTGCTGTTGCAGCTAACAAAAGCACCAAGCAGTAGCTAGCATTTATTTGAGTACATCCTATATGCTGGCCCCATGACAAGTGCCTTCACATTTCAATCCTCACAATTGCTCTACAGAGAAAAATTCCCATTTGTCAGAGTGGAAACCAACTGGAGTGGTTACATAACTTTCCAAAGCCACACAACTGATAAGCTGGGGTGCTGTGTGCTGTGCTGAGTCGCTTCGGTCCTGTCTGACTCTTTGCGATCCTACGGACTATGGCCAGCCAGTGTCAATAAGCTGGAGTGACAGGATTCAAATCAGGGACACTGAGCTCCAGAGCCTCAGCTTTTTGCCACAGTAACACCCTGCAGAAAGAGTTTACTGCCAAAGATCAGACACAGAGCCTACCTAGGCCTCTCAATGCTGAAGACAGAGGCCCGGCCCTCAGGAAAGGGTGGCATCAGGTCACGGAGCAGAACTGATGCGCATAAACAGATGCTATCTTCTCAGAGGTTGTTCTAGCTTAAGCTGAAAACTATGAGCACAAAACAAGGCAAGGCTCTTTACTGGTAAACAACCAATGAACAACTACAACTGACACAATTACAAATGACACCAATTGCAACCCAAAATAGCATCAAGATCTAAAATATCTATCTCCTTGGAGTCAGTAACACATTTATCCAAACTCACAAGTAATGTTAGAATCCATGCAATATCACAATCTACAATTCCACAAATCCCATTATACCACAGACTATCATAATTACTGAAATTAACTACTAAATTATGAGAACCTCCACTTTCACCCAATTTCCAAAGCCCTGACAAAACAACACTTTTGAAATCAGGCAACACTGCTGTAGCCAACATCTCTTTGCATGGAGTTAATTTCAAATTATCAACCATGGACACGACTCGAAAATCGTCAGTTTGCTATCACTAAACAATTCCACTGGTCTTATGACCCAATCATGACACAGAAATAACACGTTTTAATCATATTCAGTGACTAATTCTGCCAACAAATCTGAAAAGTAAGTTTTTGCAAAAATATATACAGTTCCAGCTCTTTAAGAACTGACTGGAATGCATGGAAGAAATGAACAATTTTCTGTCTTCTTTTGACAGTTCAAACTGAAAGAACTAGGAAGATTAAGAATTCTTAACTGGATGCCTTGCTCTTTCACAACTGCTACTTTTTTTGAAATGGTAATACTAACATAGCAAAATTCAAGCAGTTCTACAGATGAACATAAACCTTTCCCACATCTGGCCACACGATCTCCCCACCTCAACCCCACTCCCCAAACCCTGTCACTGGTCTCCTGTGTATCCTGCTGGAGTCACATGGAACACATAAGCTTACATACAACACACACAAGCATACACACACACTCCATCCTGTGTGTCCTTCCCATTCCGCTCCCTCTTGTTATGCTAAAATGGCAGAGAACTATACAAGATCTTTTCTGCCTCCATGTTTTTTCATTTAAATGTATCTTTGAGATCTTAAAAGTACTAGAAAGTCATAAACATCAAATCTAAACAAAATCTGTACAGGAACAGTACACATAAAACATCTCTCACCAGGTGTTAAAACTGGTGACCTCTGCTGGCAGGACATATAGAAGTCCAAGGTCAAAGACGTAAAAAGGGTCTGTTAGTTTTTGCACAAGAATAGGAAAGTTATTGGTATTTTCCTGATACAGCAACAGGCCTCACTCCAAACCCCAGTTTAAGATCTCCAAATATATATTTGCTTACTAAGGAAAACAGACAAAGGTGATTTAGGGAAAATCCATCACTTAAGTGGGTGAAAATTTTTCAAGTATACTGCATTATGGAGAAAGCAATGGCACCCCACTCCAGTACTCTTGCCTGGAAAATCCCATGGATGGAGGAACCTGGTGGGCTGCAGTCCATGGGGTGGCTAAGAGTCATACAGTGACTTCACTTTCACTTTTCACTTTCATGCATTGGAGAAGGAAATGGCAACCCACTCCAGTGTTCCTGCCTGAAGAATCCCAGGGATGGGGGAGCCTGGTGGGCTTCTGTCTATGGGGTCACACAGTCGGACACGACTGAAGCGACGCAGCAGCAGCAGCAGCATACTGCATTATACATTCTAAAATAAATGATAAAAAACATTGATACAGCTACAAACAGCATCTAAAAATTCACACACATATGATAAATTTTATCCTATAAAATAATCATACAGAAAATGAAAAAATATTAAGGAAATTCATTCATTATCTATTTCCATTACCTTATTTCACAAACCCAAAGTAGATGACCCAATTGTCTTACACTGCCAGTTAATGACATCTGACAATGGCAAAATAGAAATGGAACAAAATTAGTACACACTCTACCCAATTAGCCTGCTCAAATTAAGGGGAAAGCATAAAACACCTCTCCCTAACCCTTAAGTTGTGCTCCATTAGCAGTTGAAGGTAACCACCGAAATATGTTATTAACTGTTAAACTCTGGCAAGATGTTTGCTTACACTAATGTCAATTACTTCCTATTTATTATTCTTTGTAAGATGCAGATTTTTCAGTCCTCCAGTATACTAAGAAAATTTAGCTCTCTCTCAAAAAAAAGAATCACAAAACTAAATGACAAAAATCTCAGAATTTTAATATAGAAATTGATTGTATAAGTATCGTAGGATAAGATTTCATCTTATCCTCTTACACCTTTCTGGAAGCTAAATGACTTACCCATATAACTATGGTTTTGCCAAAAAAAAAAAAAAGGCAAAAAATTCACTTAATATTGAATCCACGTTAAACGCTATCCACCATTCATGTACATAAGCAGTTAAGAACAAAAACACAAACATCCACCAACAACCAAGGCACTGGTCAGCTTGTTATGATGCCTATCACTCAGGACACAATGCAGAAGGAAGGAAGGGGGAAGGGAAGGAAGGAAGTGAGGGAGGGAAAAAGAGGAAAGCAACGGTACCAACTTTGATCTCAGACAAAATAAAGACACAGGTTGATATCTAGTCCTTAACAAATACTTTGTTTTAAATTACTTAAAAACAGAAAACCTCACCTTTGTTTAGAAAAAAAAAAAAAAATGAGAGTCCTGAGTACAATTTCACATAAAAATAACATAAAGACGACACTGGAATGACCATCTCTGACCCCTGACTGCCATGTTTTCTTCTGTATTTTAAATTCTACCTCCTGAAAGAAATGTTCAATAAAGAGGGAAACAGGTGGCAAACTCCCCAGTTCAAACATTCAATACCTAGTCTTCCTCATTTATTCCTCAAGTTGCTCATTTCACATAAATATCTTCCTTAACCCTCTGGAACTCTCCATTTACTGAAATGGAACTTCTGATCTTCCAGCATGACCCTTATGGTCTGACTGTACTATTTCTGAGCTGTGACTCTAAGCTCTCACAAAGCAGGGTAACATTCAACTTATTTTGACACTGAAACCTTCTATCTTAAAACTCTAAATGTTAAAAAATTTCAAAAGGACATAATACCAAGATAGCTGCCTTTAGAATAAATTACCCAGGTGGACTGGTACCTCTTTACCACAAAAAACTACTGAAGAGGGAATTTGCTGGTGGTCCAGTGGTTAAGACTCTGTACTTCCACCGAAGGGGCACGGCTTCAATCGCTAGCTGGGACACTAAGGTCCCACATGTCGCATGGCCAAAAAAAGGAGGAAAACTATTGAAGAGAGATGGTTACAATGACGTTCCTCTGGGAGATGGAACCCATAGACGCTGTAGGATAGATAGTTAACACATTCATAGTAACAGCTCAAATGGGATTCCAGTGTGGTCAGAAGGCTGTCACATACAGTGAGAGCTAAAAACATAACCTTATTTAGGCATACTACTGAGAAAACAATAAGCAAAAAAAACACTGACAATTAAAAAAATAAAATCCAAAAATCTTAAGTTTCATAACAACTAACACAAATATTATCAGATAAAGACAATTTAGCGTGACATGATTCCCAACTAGACTAGGTTTTTCACCAGGACTGTGGCTACTATCCCAGGATTAAGAGAATAAAATTATCCATTTTCATTTCACTCTAAATAATGACTAGGTTCTTTTTCTCCCCTTCCTTGTCAACACTGGCAACATCAAAATTCAAATTAATGGTTATGTGACTATAGTATAACTTTGAAGGCTTAATTCAAAAAGAAGCTTGACACAGCACCAAGAGTGAAACAGGGCTGTCACTGTTCTTATTTAAACATGGGCCCTCACAGAAACAATCCATTTTATCATGAAGATAGTATAATACAAAAGTCAAGAATTTTGCTACATACTCTAAGGAAAATTGGAGAAGGAAATGGCAACCCATTCCAGTATTCTTGCCTGGAGAAACCCATGGACAGAGGAGTCTGGTGGGCTACAGTCCATGGGGTCACAAAGGGTAGGACATGACTGAGCAGCTAAGGAAAATGGTCTTTTCCTTCAAGAAATCTAATTGTACTTGAGGCAATGTGACACATTCTCACAAAACAATAAATAATTACGGAGTCTGAGACATTCATTAAATCCAATCCAATCTCAGAGAAAAAATAGCCTGAGTCAGGATGGCCAGAAAAAGCCCCATGGAAGTGGGACTGAAACTAGGCTATAAAAAGGACAAAGGGAAGAAGAGCACACGCAAAGGCAGAGTAGTGAGTAGGACAAAACTGCAGTTTATTTGACAGGCAAGCAAGAATCCCAGCTGGCGAGGAGTGGGAAATAAGGCTGAACAGGTTAGAATGGAGCCTTAAAGGCCAGGCTTGAAGCATATGAACTACATCCAGTTGGCAGAGGGAAGCCATTACAAGTTCTTCAGCAGGGGAACTGACATGATGAACCAATATTTAAATGAACTACACTGTCGGCAGTTAGAGAAGATAGAATGAAGAAGAAAGGCTGCCCAAAGCACCCAGCCGGAAAAATAAAGCAATAACCCAGAAACCTAAGCCCATTCATTCACCCCTTCCTTCACCAGGAAAAGAGACTGCTGGTTAAGAACATGGCCTAGAAAGTCAGACACACTGGGCGTAAGTCCCTCTCAGCACCCCTTCCCCGCTACCTGAGCCTTTGTTTCCAAGCAGCTGGTAATTAAAAGAGCAGTCACTCTGTCACAAGTACCTGCCAAAGCACCTTTGTGGTCCTGACACATAGAATTCTAGTAGTAGTTAACACTACTGCTGAATTAAGAGTGAGAAAAAATGCAAAGGGAAAATAAGGCTCAAGGATACTTCAAAGGAACAGAACCTCCAAGCGGAACTGTCTTGATAGCAGCTGAAAATGTAGAACACTAACACAGATAAAAGGTTGAGACTGAAGAAAACATTTATAACCTACTTAATCACTCCAATTTAAAAAGCAGATCCTAGACACTGCAGATCCATTCTCGAAAAATAAAATCTCTCTTTATTTAAAGAGTTAGAAAAGGTTTCAAATGGTTCAAGCAGAACTAAAAAGTCCAAGTCCAAGCAACAGAAGGACAGCAACAAAGACACACAGAAGACCCAGCACTGCCTACACCAACTGGGTATCGCTTCCACTTAGCGTTACAACCCATCCTAATGCTTCAAGTAAGCCTTAATTAAGTCACAACTTCAGGGTAAATAAATTACACTAAGCATATGTCAACTATTTTGCCCAAGAATTCAGGAAACAAAACTGCTAAATACTTTCTATGATATTATGCCCCCACTTAAATAACAAGTAAATAAAATGTAATGCAAAGATGCAAACTTCAAATCCAAAGCCACCATCATCCTAAACACATTTCCATAATGCTTATTTGTCAGCTACTGCTCTCAGCAACTTACACATACTTTTTTTTTTTTTAATCAAAATGTCCTGATGGCTGGGAGGTAAGGAATCTGCCTGCCAATGCAGGAGAAACAGGGAAGATCCCCTGGAGGAGGAAATGGCAACTCATTTCCTTCCATGTATTCTTGCCTGGGGAATCCCACGGACAGAGGAGCCTGGCGGGTTACAGTCCATGGGGTGGCAAGAGTCAGACACGACTTAGCAACTAAATTCAGCAATAGCTGATTTACTTTGTTGTGCTAATTTCTACTGTACAGCAAGTGTCTCAATTATACAAACAGACACGTTTTTATACATATATTCTTTTCCACTATGATTTATTCCATGAGACTGGCTATAGTTCCCTGTGCTATACAGTAGTTCGTTGTGTATCCATTCTAAATGTAATAGTTGGCATCTACCAACCCCAAACTCCCAGCCCATCCGTTTCCTTCCCCCTCCCTCTTGGCAGCAGCTAGTTTGTTCTGTGTGTCTGTAAGTCTGTTTCTGTTTTGTAGATAATTCATTTGTACCATATTTTAGATTTCACTCATATCATACAGTATTTTTCTTTCTCTTTGACTTACTCCACTTAGAATGATAATCTCTAGTTGTATCACATATATAATTCTCTTAATCTGCTCAACTCTATGAAGTTGACTGTCCCACTACACAGAGGAGCAAACTAAGACACAGTGGAATTGCTCCCACAAGGTGATAAAATTAGTAAGGGATGAAGCCTGAGTCTGAAGCTGGGGAGTTCACCTTAAGAATGCCTGACAGAATCTGTAAGCTGCACAAAATGACTTTTATGATTTTTCTTACGAGTTTTCAGAAATATGTGCTCTGAGGATCTGCTTTTCCTTCTTAAGTATGGAATCACATTTCCTTATTTCTGCTGGCAGTATGTGGAGAGGCCTCATCACCGCAGTGAATCTTAAAGTCGGAAACACAGCAGTGGACAAGAAGATTACATCTTACTACTAATAAACAGTTCTAAAGTTAAGCCAATGATACGTGAGCCTTATGAATTTCATTTATCTACACAATGATTTGACCCAGTTGGTAGCAACCCCAACTACAGAATTATAAACTTCATTAAAAACAGTAGTTTTTCAAAGGATATCTGCAGATAAGACTGACAAAACTTGGGCCCAGCTAAAGTCATCTAGAAAGAAAATGGACTAGGGCTCAAACAAAGGTCTAAATACTAGTGCATCATTTGATCCTTTTGTGGCCTTGAACAAGTGAATTAACTTATCTTCACCTCACTGTTTTACCATCCACAAATACTACCCAGCTCAGGATTAGACTGGGGTATGAATGACATAGCAAAGCACCTCACACCTTTCCTAGAGTACAGCCCCAGCAGAGTTCCTTTCCTTGGACTCTTGCTAACAGGGCTATTAATTGTACTCTTAGGGAGTCCAAACCCAGAGGTGGTGAACAGTAAACCTCTCCAGCATAGCCTCTCTCACATAGGTTTTTTAATTCAAGTATCTCTTGGCAATAGAATAGGATATACCAACATGTGGTCTCCAAACCAGACCACACTCTTACCAGTTGTTTGCTACACAGCCCTGGGGTCCTAGCCTTTCTGTACTATGGGGGTGTATAAATAACTCGATGTTGGCTTTTTTTTTTTTTTTTTTGCATGTTATCGACACTATAAATGTCATTTGAAATGAGTCAAATTCCATGTACTAGAAAAATATAAAGTCCCAGACAGTGCCAATATTTCTGCCATCTCTCTCCCCTGACTTACAACTATTCACATTCTTCTCAATTCTTTTTCTACAAATAACACAGAAAATGAATAAATCCAACAAATTATGTCTTCCTCAAAATGTGTCAAGTCAGAAATTCTTTGTAGTAATAACTGCTGTAGTAAATTGGAGATGAATCCCTTTATCAGCTACTCATTTGACAAGGTTGTACTTATATTTCATTGCTATATATGAACAGATGTATTTGTTCAACAGGTTGTCATTCAAAAGGTCCATTAGTCTCATCTCTTATCAGTAACCCCTATGTTTACAGTAATTCTGCCCTTTCTGCATATTAGCCTGAAAGGCTCCCAGTACACAGGAAGCAGTTACTTCTTACTCTCCTCCTGGGCATGTTGTCATGGTAATCACGATAAATCTTACGTTGAGAACAGACCTAACAAAGACCTCTGAACATGCGCAAAAAAGTTATTAAAATATTCAACACTTCTTTGAAACAACCAATGAAAAACTATAACCTTCACAAGGGGTCATTCCCTTTACCACGGGTGTTCCCCATATTAACAACCAAAGCTGGTACACGCTGGAATAAAAAAAAACCTCTTATAAAACTAATGGTGACCCTTGCAACAATTTTTATGCCATTAACAAAAAATTAAGTTCCTTAACAGTAAGAAAAACTTTTTCCTTGTACATATTGTTTTCATACCCCATTCGGTTTAGTGCCTTGCCCTCTAGGTCTGATTCTAACAACTCAAATGGCAAAAAAAAAAAAAAAAAATAGTCGTTTATGGATTTAATGGTTGTGATTACATATATTACATGGTGCAAGACAGCAGAACTGGGGTGAAAAAAAAATATTCCAAAGCAGCAGAAAACCTCGATTTAAGAGCAAAAAGTATAAACACAAATCACAAGCCTAACCACTCTCGGGCATATTTTCTGCTGCCCCTCCTCCACAGGTAAATGCTAACTATTTCTAGAACGGCGCTCAATGATAATTTCCGAAGCTTGCTTGCCATGAACTCCCATGATACAACCCAACATACACACTGTTTTCATGGAGACAAAGCTGCCCTATTTCGCCAGACTATAAACTTATTTAAAGAGTGAGAACATACAGTCCCAGGAAGTCAAGATTACTAAAATACACCAATGCAGCATGAGTCTGATATAACAAAAATGAAAACAAACCACACTGGGAAAACCAAAAAGTCACCCACTGTATCTTCAGCGTGTAATCAGGATATTTATCACTTTTTTTTGTAAGTAAATGAAAACACCACCAGGGCCTCATATTGTCCGACCAGATAAAGGAGTCTTTAGGAAAAAAGGGGGGAGGAAAATGATTACCTAATTATATGGGGGAGGGGGAATTAAACCATTCAGACTAAAAATAACCTACATTTCACCCACCATATTTTATGAGCAAGCTTGTTTAGATCAACAGAAGGGTCTTCCCTGGAAAACCAGAAAGCCAACAGTCAACTTCCCTCAGTCAACTATAAATCATATAGGCACTAAAACTCTTCACCTTGGTGCTCGCACAGTCCACCGTTTTAAGCAAACTCCAGACACAGAAAAATCTAGTTTTTAACTTGGTTCCAACACTTTAGTCATTCGTAATCACCACATTATTTTTCGAGAATATCATTAGATAAGCTAAGAACGGGAGCGTTTTTTAAAAGCCATTACAACTCAAATTTTACATGAAACACACCATTTTCACAACCCAAATTTATTCTAGGTTGCCCCTGCAAAGTGATGCCTATTTCAGCAAATTAGGAACTTCCAAAAATACTGAACACGCTCACACACGCATGGCTTCCCTCGAGCTGCCATTTCAGATTAATATTTCACTGAAATAAAAGTCTGCTGCTGTTCAAAAAATGACATCGGTTGCAAAGAGGAAGTTACCGAGAAACCACCCTCACAACGTGGCCTTTACACTGTCAGAAAATAATGTGACTCTGAGCCACCCAAAACTTACCAGGAAGCTAGCAATAACTTTGCCAATTCTACACTTCTGAACCCAACTTCAAAAAGGCTCTATCAAATGCCTCCTCAAGACGCTAAAAAGCTCCAAGTTACAAATAAACACGTCCCGGAGTGCGGCCCTGCAGCCGCGCGCCCCTCCCCCCCCGCACCAGATGTGTATAAGAGACAGGTGGAGAGGCCTCATCACCGCAGTGAATCTTAAAGTCGGAAACACAGCAGTGGACAAGAAGATTACATCTTACTACTAATAAACAGTTCTAAAGTTAAGCCAATGATACGTGAGCCTTATGAATTTCATTTATCTACACAATGATTTGACCCAGTTGGTAGCAACCCCAACTACAGAATTATAAACTTCATTAAAAACAGTAGTTTTTCAAAGGATATCTGCAGATAAGACTGACAAAACTTGGGCCCAGCTAAAGTCATCTAGAAAGAAAATGGACTAGGGCTCAAACAAAGGTCTAAATACTAGTGCATCATTTGATCCTTTTGTGGCCTTGAACAAGTGAATTAACTTATCTTCACCTCACTGTTTTACCATCCACAAATACTACCCAGCTCAGGATTAGACTGGGGTATGAATGACATAGCAAAGCACCTCACACCTTTCCTAGAGTACAGCCCCAGCAGAGTTCCTTTCCTTGGACTCTTGCTAACAGGGCTATTAATTGTACTCTTAGGGAGTCCAAACCCAGAGGTGGTGAACAGTAAACCTCTCCAGCATAGCCTCTCTCACATAGGTTTTTTAATTCAAGTATCTCTTGGCAATAGAATAGGATATACCAACATGTGGTCTCCAAACCAGACCACACTCTTACCAGTTGTTTGCTACACAGCCCTGGGGTCCTAGCCTTTCTGTACTATGGGGGTGTATAAATAACTCGATGTTGGCTTTTTTTTTTTTTTTTTTGCATGTTATCGACACTATAAATGTCATTTGAAATGAGTCAAATTCCATGTACTAGAAAAATATAAAGTCCCAGACAGTGCCAATATTTCTNGGGAGGGGCCGGCGGGGGAGGGGCGCGGCGGACGCGGGGAGGAGGTGGCGGCGGCGCGGCGGGGGGGCCTCCGCCGGCCCCGCTCCTCTGCCTCCCGCCCGCCGCGGCGGCGCTGGGGGCTGGGCGGGTGCGGCGCAGGCGTTTAAAAAGAAAGCAAGACCCGCGGGCGCTCCCAGGCGCCGCCGGGCCCCCGGCCGCCCCGCCCCCACCGCCGCGCGCCGCCGGGTGCGGGGCGCCTCCGGGCCGGGTGGGGGCGGGGAGGCGCCGGTTAACTTTCCCGGGGAGGCCGGCCGGGCTCCGGCGTGGTCGGGGGCGGCCTGGCCCCGCGCGCACCCGGGCAGTGCGGCGCGGCCGGCGGGCCACAAGCACGCGGTGAGCATGTGCGGAGAGCGCGGCGCAGGCATCATATGGACATTTGTTTGGGAAAAGAGCTGTCGCACCTTTGTGTGCATAAATACATATGTTTCTCGGAAGTCTACCTGGAAAGGGGCTTTATCTGTAATAAGCGATTTTCAAAATGTGATCCAGAGCACCGGCTCTGTGGAGAAAACACGCGCACACAAGAAAAGGGTTTTGATACAAAACACAAAGCTGTAATTGAAGTGTTTATGCCCAAATGTACTGTGAATTAAACATATGGTGGTATTTATCGTCTGGTGGGTCTGTTTGAAAGGTTTTGTCGATCAGTTCTCGTTTTACAAAAATAAAATAATGAACTACATGTTTGCTAAACATACATACCTCTACGGCAGCGTCGACAGTAGAAGTTTATTCACTTTGTCTACTTTTTGCATGTGTATAGCTCATCAAGGCGATTTATAGATTATAACTTAGATGAGTGATCATGTAACAATATTGATGAGGGCAGCTGGTTGTTTTTAAAAAAAGGTGGCACTTCACAGGTTTGAAACAAATGTGTTCGGTGTAAGGTCCTCAAAAAGCAGAGCTTGGGGTTTTCTAGGACCTTTGTATAAGCCTAAGGTATTAAAAAAGCAGCTTACTCCTTTAACTTTAAGATTTGGCCTGAAAGAAACCTTTTTTGTTGATATTTTCAGTTACTGCTGTCTTCAAAGTAAAATAACAACTTGCAGCCTTTTTAAAAGGTTAAGGGGTTCTGTTTTCCTACTTTTGTACTTTCATATTTGGAAATTGGGGTAGTCAATGTTATAAAGCAATGGTAGTTTCCTCTCAGTATCAGAGACCTAAATTCTCACACCAAAAAAAGTTCATTAAGACTAACTTTTACACATCTGGACTCTGGGTGGGCTAATAAGCTCAGTGATGAGACAGGTGCCCTTTTTTGGCCAAAGTCAAAGGCTCTTGCCCCTGTTGAGTTCTTGGAGGAGCTGCTAGAGGCCTTTCCAGACTTTTGAATGTTGACTGGGGGAGGTTGGGGAGCGGGTAGGAAAACCATCAGAAGAGAGGGAGTGAGATTGGAAACTCCCTCCCAACCACCAGAAAGTGTTCAAAGCCTCTCTGTGGTTTGTCCTTAGAGCTATTTTCATATATGAAAGAGGGAATGTTAGATTAAACAATGTCATCCGATGGGAATTTAGATAACTGCAGGTTTCCAAAACACTGCATTGAGTGTACAGGGAAACAGCACAAAGCTGGTTTTGCATCAGAAAGATTCTGAAGCTCAGACTGACTTACTGCAGAACTAGCACCTTTTGCAAAGGCTCTTTTCAGAAGTAATGAAAATATAATATTTTACTTTTTTTGTCAATATTTATAGTGAAATACATATAAATGTAACTAAGCATAATCTTCTGTTCAATTAGTAAGCTATCCCAGTACAACTAGGGTTCATTATCAGAGCCACCCAGTGAAACACATCTATCGGCCTAGCTTGTTTTTGAAGTTACACATTGTGCCACTGTGCATGGGTCCTGTTCAGGCAGTAGCTACTGGAAAATCAAACCACCCATCTAGTGAATGAGGACTCCTCACTCTGTTCCTTGACAGGGTCATCTCCAAACCGGGGATCCCAGACTTACCTTCCCTTGAAATGGCCTCATTCCCTCCCTTCACAAGGGAGGGCCCACCCTGCCTCAGGTCCCTAGGGTCCAGGGCTTCCAGCCTGAAATTCTTAGACCCTACACCAAGCTGCTATCTTTCCTAACAAAAATTCCTAAATTGTTATTATCACATTGATAATAATAATTTGTTTGCATTCTTGACGTTTATAAAGTATTTCTGTGCATAAATGACTTCATTTGAATATCATGAGAATAGTCACCAAAGGTGGGGACCTGTGCCATAAACTTGTTCCAGTAAAGTGAACTTCCTCCCCTGTGCTTACTGAAGACAGACTTGAAGTGACCTTTGGACAAATAAAAGCACCCAATGTGAAAAAGCTTTGGTTCTCCCTGTGAAGGGGTTTTAAGGGAGGCTTAGGGGCTTCCCTGGTGGCTCAGTGATAAAAGAGTCTGCCTGCAATGCAGGAGACACTGTTTCAATCCCTGGGTCCGGAAGATCCCCTGGAGGAGGAAATGGCAACCCACTCCAGTATTATTGCCTGGAGAATCCCATAGACAGAGGAGCCTGGCAAGCTACAGTCCATCAGTAGACCCGATTTAGCAACTAAACAACAACAATCCCTTTGACCTCTATATTCCAGAACCTATCTGATATGATAAACATTGTGGCTTCAACATGAAATACTCAGATAAATGAGGCACCATACAAAGGTCACATGTATTGTTTCCTCCACCCACTAATCATTCCAACACATATAGTATACCAGATCAGAGGCCTCACCAAAATGCAACAGTTAGGCAAGAGAGCTGGCAACAACAAAGAAGTAACTATTGTTACCAATTTCCAATACTTTGTCCTAATCTAAAAGCTGTCCTTATGCTTTGAATATAAATGTTAATATGTTTCTAAAAAAGAGAAATTATTGTTACTAAGAAATTTTAAAGCAAAGTGAGTAAAGTCGCTCAGTCCTGTCGACTCTTCGGGACACCATGGACTGCAGCCTACCGGCTCCTCCATTAAAGAAGAGGCACATTATTAAGAAGTTCTCTTGAACTTTCTAGCTAACTCTCAACAAAGAAAAACCTGGGGCCAGTAACTGTTACCAGAAGTTACATGTTTGTTATAAAATGACTAAACAAATCTTGACTTGTTTTATTTCAGCAATATTACACCCAGGGGGTGTGCAATGGCAAGACAGCCTACACCTTTGCAACTTTCATCACTCAGGAAATAGAACATTTTTAAATTAAGGTGGTTTAATCCCAGAACTATAGGATATCATTACTATATTTTTAAAGCCACCGTGATGTTTTAAGTTGTTTATGTGAGCTGATCTATGTAATTAAAATATTCAAAACAAATTTACTAACATGAAAAAGACATCTGATACCAAAAATATGATCCTGGCACTGTAACTCTTTTTCGTATTTTTACTCACCCGGGAACGCAGTGGCTTTGTGTCTGCTGCTTTTACCCTTAGGCGTCTCTCTGGCACCCTGTGATATATTTCTGTTTCATTCTGACTCAGTTTGTGCAATTCTTTGTGGCTTTTCTAGTGTTCAGGGTTTGCCATCCACAGCAATGCACATCTCAGACACACATCTCAGGATCTCAGCATACAAACTCCTTTTCTCCATCTGTGCTTAGCAGACTACGTGTGACCTTTCCTCATCAGTGTGAACCTTGTCAGTTTTCCGTGACTCTGTGACCCGATTTCATTATAACAATGAACTTTACTTGGGAGTCTTCATTTAAATTACAAAAGCGACACACAACCATCTTACAAGTATTTATGCCTCTCAGATAATGGAAATAGCAGGTCCTATCCTGCCTTTGTGATTAGTCAGAATAGAGAACCAGCCACACACAGAGCATACTGCTGTACCCATCACTTACTTATACTGACCAGCCATGTGCTTCCTTGGGCAGTGATCAAGGCCTCACATTATGTTGATGGTTTTGCTATTCATTCAACAGACTTGAATGTTTAGTGTACCATGCATTGTTCAAGAAGTTGTTTATAGTAAACCAAACACAGCCCCTGTACCCGCATGGAATTTATGGTCCAGTCCAGTCAGGAGGGGGTTGGAAGGACAGATTTCAAAAAATACATCCCCTTCCCAGGTGGCGCTAGTGGTGAAGAACCCCCCTGCCAATGCAGGAGACATAGGAGTCTCAGGTTCAACCCCTAAGTCCGGAAGATCCCTGAAGAAGGAATGGCAACCCACTCCAGTATTCCTGCCTGGAGAATGCCATGGACCAAGGAGCCTGACAGTCCATGGGGTCACAAGACTCAGACACTACTGAAGTAACAGCATGGCACACATATTAGGCTATAGTTTGACTTCCATAACAAAGGCAATATAAAAAATTATTTAAACAAGATAAAAATTTATTCTCTAACGTGGCCATTCCAATGTAAGCATTACAGAACTGGTAATGTAAAAAGGACCCAGTTTGTTCTACTAGCTCAACACATATCTTCTTACTGGTTGCCTAACTTAGCCTTTCTGGCTCCTGCCGTCACATTCAAATGCCAGTCATTGGGCTCTTTCAAGACTTGTCCTGGCAGTTGTGCTTATCACTTCCACTCAGACTCACTTGGCCAGAACTTGGGCATATGACCATACCGAAGTGCTAGTAAGTCAGGTAAATGACAGGAACCAAACTTAAATAAAAGAAGATGGGAAGATGGTTGGGAACATATATTAGTTTAGATAGGGCTTTTAGAGGAGGCTGCTCAGTTAAGGTGACCTGTGAGCAGAAAACAAAATTGGGGGGTGAGTGGGCAAAAGCAGAAGAAGGAGGAGGGGATATCAAGTACAAGAGGGTGAGAAGGTAAAAGTCTCTCAGTCATGTGAATCTTTGTGACCCCATGGACTGTAGCCTGCCAGGCTCATCTGTGCATGGAATTCTCCAGGCCAGAATACTGGAGTGTGTAGCTGTTCCCTTCTCCCAACCCCGGGAATAAACTCAGGTCTCCTGCACTGCAAGCAGATTCTTTACCTTCTGAGCCACCAGGGAAGCAAATACAAAAGAACAGAGGCAAAAGCTGTATTTTAGGGGTAAAAATGATGACAGTGAGCAAGCAGTGGCCAAAGAGGGAGTCAGGAACCAGATGTGAAAGTCTTTTTCTTTTCGTGAGATGGAAAGCCATCAGAAGGTTTTGAGTGGAGAAATGACTTGCCCCAACTTCTCTTTTATTATGGGCAGTGTCAAGTGCAGCTGTACAACAGTGGAAAAGGGACAACTGGTTAGGGACTAATGTAGAAATCCCAATGAGAGGGTGGCACATGGGGGATGGTGGCAAGACCTGGTTAAAAGATGCTAAACTCTGTGTACATTTTATTTCTTTTTAATTGGAGGATAATTGCTTTACAATGGTGTATTGGTTTCTACTGTACAACAATCTGAATCAATTATAAGTATACATATACATATATCCCTCCCTTTTAAGCCTCCTTCCCACCCCTCTAGGTCATCACTCTGTTTATATTTTATTTAATTTTAAAAATAATTTTATTTATATTTATTTTATTTTTTGGCTGTGCTGCGTCTTCAGTGCTGCATGGGCTTTCTCTAGTTGTGGCAAGCAGGGGCTGCTCTTCATTGTGGTGTACAGGCTTCTCATTGCAGTGCCTTCTCTTGTGGCAGAGCACAGACTCTAGGGCTCACAGGCTTCAGCAGTTGCAGCACATGGGCTCCGTAATTGCAGCCCCCAGGCTCTGGAACACGGGCTCAATAGCTGTGGTACACAGACTTAGTTGCGCTAGAGCATGTGGGATCTTCCCAAGTCAGGGATCTAACTCACATCTCCTATATTGACAGATGGATTCTTTAACCACTGAGCCACCAGGGGAAGCCCTCTGTGTACATTTTAAACAAGCATCGGGAAATATACTTGTGGCATGAGAGAGAAACACAAGAGTCAAAGATGATTCTGAGATTATAGACCAAATAAGTAGAAGAATGGAATGGCCAGTTATCAAGTGGAAGGGGCTGGGAGAGGAGAAAGTTTATGAGGGAAAAATCAAGAGTTTTGCATTAGAGTTTGATGTGCTGATCAGACATCCCCATGAAGACATCAAATAGGCAGCCAGAGACCCAAGTCCAGTGTTCAGAGGAAGGGTCGGAGCTGAAAAACATCATGTTGGGAGTCATCAGTTAAGTAAGGATATTTGAAACCATAGATCTGGATACAACTGGCTAGAGAGTAAGTGTAGGCAATGAAGAGCTCTTTATTATCTTATACTGTCTCTGGCCCCTAATATCTCCCCTGCTCTTGATGGGCTCAGAAGCCTAAACGTATTTTATCACTGGTGGATGTAAGGTGACACTCTATCTGGACAAGGACATTGTTGAAAAGAAACCACAGATCATATTAATGGCTACCAGTTATTGAAGCTTGTTGCTTGTTACCAAGCACTTTTATCTTTGCTGTCCCTAATTTTCTCAAAAAACCTGGAGAGGTAAATAATATTGTTATCTCAGTTTGACTCATGAGGAAACTAAAGTAACAAGACCAAATAGCTTATGGAAGTTCATGTGCCAAATGGCAAAACAAGAATCTGCACTTGAGGCTGTCTGACAGCCCTGTCTGCTCTTCCACAGAGTGAAACTAAGCAGGTCACGGCAAGAAAGTGCAAGTCCTTCCATGAATGGAGAAGAGAGAAATGTAAAGTGGAAAAAAGGAGAAACTGCTTGAGGGAGGAACCACATGTTAATCTCAGTTATGTGACCCACAGTTTCTAGATTAGAGTCTCCAAAAATTATTTACTGAATGCAGTGGTTATAATCAATCAACTGCATTCACTCATTTGCACTCTGAGCTGTTAATATTAGTCCATCTGCACAAGGAAGGAAGGATTACATAAGAAGACCTTTGTGCCACTTACTCCCTGCCTCTCACCACCACCTCCCCTGCCCCCACATGGCAATTTAGCTGTGGACAGTTCTTAAAGACAGATTTTGCGGGCAAAGAAGGCAATATACAGTAATGCAGTTTCCTTTATTACAAATTTGAAAACCTAGCTTTCCTTTAAGCTTTCAATTTCAAGTTCCATATCTAAGTCTCTCTTTTAAGTGAATGTTTACAACTTAGTTAATTAAATTCCTTTGAATTATTAAACTGCATTTATACATTTAACATATTCAATCTTTTTAAAATACTTTATTACTCAAGAAACAAAAGAATCACAAGTCATGCTCATAAATACTGTCTCTTATACACATCTTTTCCCGATGAATGTTTAAAATGTACACAGAAAACTTCTCATATCTTTTCACTAGAAATCACAAATCTAAAACAATGACAGAGCTTATGGAGATAGTTTAAATTGGCATCTCGAGGATAGCCTGTTAAACATTCTAAAATGTCAAATTATCTTAAACATTATAAATGTTTACAAGACCAAATACAAATATGCACAAATTATTTCTAAGCATAGAATAAAAAATTTACCTTAGTAGACTTGAAAAGTTTAAGTAAGTAATGAGATACTTCTCTCTTTGTTTAACTTGATGCTTTCCTAGGACTAAAACAAACATGCTTTGAATAAAAAAATTCTACTGGTCCAGGTGAGTTAGGATGAGTGGCTGATCTTCCTAAGAGGTTCTGTCTGGATATGTAGACATCAGGGTAGCATTTCTCATAGCTGATAAGACATACTGAATCCTCCTTAATGCCAGTCAATGGGAATAACAAATTATTGCCTGCAAATGGCTAGTGGTCTTGCCGCCATTCCTGTTCACAGATTCTGCCTGCATCTATTTCTTCCAAGTTATTTGTGTTTGTGCCCCTACTGCTAGACTGGGGCTAGTGGTAAAGAACCCGCCTGCCAATGCAGAAGACGTAAGAGACACAAGGTCAATCCCTGGGTCAGGAAGATCCCCTGGAAGAGGTAATGGCAACCCACTCCTGTATTCTTGCCTGGGAAATCCCAAGGACAGAAGAGCCTGGCAGGCTACAGTCCATGGGATCACAAAGAGTTGGACCCGATTGAGCAACTGAACTCAAAGCACAAAGCACTGCTAGACTGCTGACAAACCTAGCTGAATTCAACCAATTTATAAACTATTTCATTCTGAATTTTATTGATCTTCATCTCTGATGAGACTACAATTCTTATAGAAGTTAACTGTGCACTCTCTCATGTCTGTGACTGGCTCTGCAGTTCCGAACAGGCACACACACACACACACTCACACACACATCTTCAGTATAGCTAGTGGAAAATGAGCAGCTTTCACTTTATAAGAATATGCCAAATGCCCTCATGTAAAGATTTCTCAAACTATGTTCCATTCATCGTGGACACATTGCGTGTGGTATAGTGAATAAAAGGGTCAACATTTTACAAGTTTGGAAAATCTCACATGTTAAAACATCTTCTAGATGTTTGCAATGTTCGTTAGCCTATTAAAGACTGAGAAACTTTGCAGTATGAAAATCTTATAAACCCACTGAACCCCCTTTTTGAAGGCATATCTTTCAAAGTCTTGCCAGGCTAGCATTCTGTGAAACATATCTGGTAAATTGTGTTCAATTCGGTAAAATATCTTTAATTCTTGATCTTTTCATTTTTTACTTTTTGGAGATTCTAGCTTAGATATACAACTAAATGGACTTCCGAATACTTCCTTAGGGCTTCCCAGGTGGCTCAGTGGTAAAGTATCCACCTGCAGATGCAGTTGATGCAGGAGACATGGGTTCGATCCCTGGGTCAGGAAGATTCCCCTGGAGGAGGAAATAGCAACCCCCTCCAGTGTTCTTGCTTATAGAATCCCAAGGACAGAGGAGCTTGGGCTACAATCTGTGGGGTCACAAAGATTTGGACATGACCGAGCGATTGCTGCTGCTGCTGCTGCTGCTAAGTCGCTTCAGTCGTGTCCGACTCTGTGCGACCCCATAGACGGCAGCCCACCAGGCTCCCCCATCCCTGGGATTCTCCAGGCAAGAACACTGGAGTGGGTTGCCATTTCCTTCTCCAGTACATGAAAGTGAAAAGTGAAAGTGAAGTCGCTCAGTCGTGTCCGACTCTGTGCGACCCCATGGTCTGTAGCCCACCAGGCTCCTCCATCCATTAAGCACACGCGATACTTTTTTTCCCCTAAACTTATCCCACCCGCCATAGACAAAATTCAACAGCTGAAGCTCTTGCCCACAGGGGAAACTGCTCTCCCAGGGGAAAAAGGCAAGAGAAACCGTGTGTCCTGTGGTAAGTCCCCTCCAAAGAGAGGGGGGAAGTCCCTAATTACCTTGTGCTCACTCACTTCCTTCCCGCAGGCTTGAAAGTCACTGTCCTTTGCAAAGATTCAAAGAATGCCTCCTGAGGCACAGGCGCCCCCATCCTTCTTCAGCTTTTGACACTGTGATCTTCCTTGAGCAACACAAAGGGAAGACCGTGAATGCCAGAACCAGGTTATTGTTGAGTCAAATAAAATGCACTTGATTTTAGACACATTTAGTGATAGGAATAACCACCACAGGGCTAGGTGAAGGGTCAGAGGAACTGAGTTCTAGATTGCAGCTCCACTTAAGTTGTGTGTAATCTTAGACAAAGCATCAACCAGCTCAGCTTCCTCATTAATAAAAAGGGAGGACGTGAACAGCATTGTTCCAGAGTCAGGATTCAAAACATTTCTCAGCCATTTCTGGCCACACGACATCATCCTGCCAACTGGCAGCCTCACAGCCTATATCCATCACTCAGTCAACATCTATCCGTGCTACCACGCACGTGCCAGCTATTTCACAGGGCTGACGCATGTGTCTAATTAAATAATGTTTGTGAAAGGGGATCACAGCCTCCTTTCGAAAGCAAAGTATTTTTAGTCATTATTATTCTGTGTAATAAAAGGTATAAAGAATAAGAGAGATGGGAAGCCTCTTAGACACGTCTCACGTGTTTCTCCATCTTGCCTATCCCCCTAGGGGCAGCAAGATTAACTCTGAGAACAGAAGTCACTTCAAGCAATAGCCAGAGGAAGTCGAGACCTGGGCCAAGACCAGCCTGAGACACAGCTTAACCTCAAAACATCAAGCAGTAGTGAGAGCGAGTATGTTATTGAGTACTTACCATGTGTTAGGTTTCTTGTTCAAAACCACTTTATGCAGATTAACATTTAATCTTGGCCATACCTGGATGACTCTGTGTGTGTGTGTGTGTGTGTGTGTGTGTGTGTGTGTGTGTGCGTGCATGATCAACTCTGTCCTACTCTTTGCGACCCCATAGACTAGAGCTCACCAGGCTCCTCTGTCTATGGAATTTCCCAGGCAAGAATACTGAAGTGGTTTGCCATTTCCTCCTCCAGGGCACCCTCCTGATCCAGGGGTCGAACCTGCGTCTCTTGTGTCTCCTGCATTGAAAGGAAGCTTCTCTACCACTGCTCACCCTGGGAAGCCCAGCTGGATGAATGAGGAGCTATTATTATCCCCTGTCCAAAGATGAGGAAACCAAATCACTGGCTGATTCAGGGACTTGCCTGAGGTTCCCTAGCTAGTAAATGTCAGCACTGGATTTTCTTTTAGGCAGATGAGTTCATGTCCTTAATCACGACTCCACACAGGGGTTGGGGTGGGAGAAAACTGCAGCTGCCAGAGAGCATTCTGGGTCACAAGCCACACCTGGAGGTCCTGGGAGGCCTGAGAGAGGACGTCTCAGGAGCAGACATCTCCACAGCTCTTACAGGGAAGACACAAGACCCTCGGTCTCCAGAAGCTCCTGGCTGGCAGGAACCCTGGCCCACAGGCATTGAGAACTGGGGCACCCACAGCCTGAGGAGGGGCAGCTCCGGGGCATAGCACGAGGTGGAAGTCGGGGAAGGGGGCAGGAAGAAAGGAGGGGAGGAAGCAGACTGCAGTCCTCCGTCCAGCTGGGGAAAGGCAGCCAGGTCAATGGGTTTGCCTTTGGGTGGGAGGATTAGCTCTACTGAGTAAATACACCTGAAGCTGACGGCTGGGCCCGGACTTCCTCCTCCTGAGGAGTCAGAGATGAGTTACAGAGGAGTGAGGGCAGAGAAAGGGCCCTGGCAGGCTTGGGGAGCTGGGGACCAAACTTACTGTAAAGGGCGAGATAGTAACTATCTAGTCCTTAGGCTTTGTAAGTCCTGTTCTTTGTCTCTCCCCCTTCTCCCCTGCATCCCGCCCCCCACCACCGCAACCTTTTAAAAAGGTATACACAGTTCCTAGTCCCAGGCTGTGACTGAATTTGATCTGCAGGTTACAGTTTTGCCAACCCTTACTCTGGGCTGCCCTCATGGCTCAGACGGTAGAGAATCCATCTGGGATGGAGGGGACCTGGGTTCCACCCTTGGCTGGAGAACATCCCCTGGAGAAGGGCATGGCCACCCAGTCCAGGATCCTTACCTGGAGAATTCCATGGACAAAAGAGCCTGGCGGGCTATAGTCCACGGGATCACAAAGAGTTGAACACAACAGGGCAACCAACACATTCACTTTCTTCTTTCAGCCCTCACTCTAAATAAATCATCGGTAAACCTCACGTTTTACCTGAATCTGACCTGCCCTCCTCTCCAAAACTGGCCATTCACCTTGAACTAGGAACCTCCAAAGAATTGGAGGGACCCTGGTTGAACCTTATTCAAGGAGTTGAATGAGGAAAAGGGCATAGGATTCTAACTCTGGTGATGCCTCGTGAAATCTGAGTGAGGTGTGTTCCTCTGAGGTGCCTCAGGACTAACTCTTTTTGGCCACCCGAAGGTTTGCTCTGGAGATGTTTATGCCATGCACAGCTGCACACGTGAGCAACGCTGCAAGAGTTATGTCCCATGCCACATTCCATCTGAGAAGTGATGCCTGAGACAATATTGCAGAGCAATGACACTTGGTATTATTCTATTTCAGGGAAAATGAAGTAGCCACCTTTCCCTCTTTACCCCAAAATGGAATGTCCCAATGTTTTTGAGAAGAACTTGACCTTAGCAGGAAGAGACTGTACCTTTAAGTAAACTTGGCTCTCGGTCACAATGTCTCCTTTGAAGAGCCCAGCTAGGCAATAAGGAAGTTCAGGTGTAAAAACAAGCTGCTTTACATATTTTGCTCTTAGAGGGGCAGCTCATTGTCCTACCATCTGCCCCAAACCGTCTCATATCTAGACACAAAACAGTCTTCTCTTCCCACCTTGAGGGTGAGCTAAAGCTATTCTTTACTAACACAAAGGCAGAGGGTTTTCTGGCTGTGCTGGCTCTTCACTGCTGTGTGCAGGCCTTATCTAGTTTTGGTGAAAGGGGACTGCTCTCTGGTTGTGGGGCACAAGCTTAGTTGTGGCCCCACAGCATGTGGGATCTTTCTGGACCAGGTAGAAGACCTTTTGAGCTGTGGGCAGCAAAGGTAGGGTCCCTCCTCAGACTCCCCCACTGCCCATCCCTCACCCTAGTCAGCCTACAGGGGCATACGTTCCACCAATAAGGGAAGCAGGGTGAGAACTTTGAGAAGTATTTTAAAAAGAGAATTATAAAACACATCCAAAATATAGAAAAAAGATTCCTTTTTCTTTAATCTTTTAAAAATATGAGATCAGGATGATAGTAATAAGTAAGATTCATGCCCACACCCTTACAATTTCTTAAGACTAATCAGTATGTGGTAAAAATTGTTTTCTAAAGCATATACTCTTAGATATATCTCTGTATATAGACATATACATATAGCTAAATCCCTGATTAATAGAGGAAATATTTGAGGTCAGTTCAGTCGCTCAGTCGTGTCCGACTCTTTGCGACCCCATGAATCGCAGCACGCCAGGCCTCCCTGTTCATCACCATCTCTCGGAGTTCACTCAGACTCACATCCATCGAGTCGGTGATGCCATCCAGCCATCTCATCCTCGGTCGTCCCCTTCTCCTCCTGCCCCCAATCCCTCCCAGCATCAGAGTCTTTTCCAATGAGTCAACTCTTCATAGGAGGTAGTCAGAGTA